>OX352291.1:18466266-18558418 GCA_947086415.1 Pammene aurita
ATAGGGTTGGAGGGTTGGAGAAAATTCACCCCCTATTTTATGTGTACCATAATAAAAATATTTTTCCAGAGTTTATTCTATTACTTTGGCGGCGTGATTAATGCACATACTGATATCAAATTTCAGCTTTGCGAACGGTCACTGAGCTAGACCGCGGACAGAAGGACAGACAGACGGACGGACATGGCGAAACTATAAATAAGGGTTCCTAGATGACTACGGAACCCTAAAAAGAGATAAATAGTAGTTTAATTACGTACCTACAGAAGCATACACTGCTTTATCTACACACTACGTTACTGGTTGCAATAATGGTGGTAATTACATACGGTTTCCGAACGCAGAATAGAGGATTTATGATATTGGTGTAGATCAAGATATTTATTCTTCAATGTAAGCACATTACAATGCACTAATGAACGTTAGAGAAAAAAAAAAACGTGAGTGTCGTGGAACACTCGGTTGAAAAGAAGTTATGTTATTTAATTTTATTTCATTTTAGACCGTTTCGTTTTGATATAGAGATAGTGATTTGATTTTTGTGGTTTAATTTTTTTTTGATATTTTTGAATTTTTTGAAATTTTTGAAATGAAAATAAAAAAATACGTGAGTGCGTTTGAACACTCTATTGGAACGAAGTTATGTTATTAATTTTTTGGACTGTTTCGTAATTTTTGTGGTTTTAATTTTTTTTACATTTTTGAAATTTTGAAATTTTTGACAATTTTGTAATATTTTACTTTTAGGAATTTCACGACTTTTTTCACTTTGTCACTTCTCACTTTCACTTCACTTCACTTTACTCTATTTTTTTTTTCATTCCATTTTACATGTTTCTCAATCGTATGGGTGACGCGTTTTCGTGACGTGACGCTTTTTCGTGACGGTCACGTGACTTTTTTTCGCCTAGCCTACCCCCATCCGCGAACCGTGCGATAAGAAACTTCGTTCCAAAACTACCACCGGTTCTTGTTCTAACCCTACACCTCTGGCCCGAGAAGTATTATGACCGAAAAGAAACTCGACGGGACTTATTTTTTTCAAAACAGTAATACATTATTAGATCATAAAGATACAAAATAATGCGTAGTTCTTCAAAAAGACATATCATAACAGCTTGAGATACAGATAACGTACCTATTGTTTAATTATAAAGAAAAATAAATCCTAATCTGACTGCTTCACAAAACGTTTGATATGTTTTCCTACCTAAACGGTGTCCTATAAATGTTAGATGATTTTGTAGTAGTTTCTGGTTTGGGCCATGCATCTTTGTCCGTCATATATAGTCCTCGAACCTGCAATAACCCTTTCATATTAATGACATTTTCAAATATTTATTAAGAGCGGGTAAAGGTAAATTTAAAGCATCGACGGGTAACTTGTTATAAACATGAACACCTTGACCAAAAAATTACAAACTATTTCAATACCAAATTTCATCTAAATACGTACAGCGGTTATTGGTTGTTTCTTTCCCATGTAAACTTCCACCCCTTTTGCATCCACTTAAGGGATAATTTCTGAGATAAAACTATTTTATTTCCTTTTCCAGAGCTTAAATTCAAATTGTCTCCATACCAAATTTTATCTAAATCGATGCTGCGGTTAATAATTCCCTATACAAATTTCCAACTCCCTTTTTACCCCTTTAGGGTTGATTTGTTTGGCGTTGTAATTCTACTATCCGGCACTTACGTCCTTCCACTATGCGTTTTTGACTACAACTCAAAAACAGCTGAACCGATTTTATTCAATATGGTTTTAATTGAAAGTACCTTTGAAGCTTCACTTACATTTTTTTTTTTCAAATTTTTTGGACTTACGGTTCAAAAGTATGATGGGGCGGGCTTTTTTGAAGATGAAACTATTCTTTGTCCTTTCTCCAGACCCATACTATCTCTATACCAAATTTCATCTAAATCGGTTCAGCGGTAAAATATTCCTCATACCAACTTCCAACCCCCTTTTCACCCCCACAAGGGTTTGAAAACTATCCTATGACGTTTCTCGGGACTCAAATTATCTCCATACTAATTCCTATCTAAATCGTTTCAGCGGTTAAAAATTCTCCATACAAACTTTTAACCCCCTTTTCACCCCCACCAGGGTTGATTTTCGGGATTAAAACTCCTATCCTTTCCCGGGACTCAAACTATCTCTATACAAAATTTCATCAAAATCCGTTCAGCCGTTTTCACGTGATGCGCGGTCAAATAAACAGACAAACAAACAGACAAAAATTCTAAAAATTGTTGGAACGTGTTCTGTTATCAATTCTAAGTATCCCCAGCCAACTTTTTTTCGATTATCTTCCATGTACATACTTTCGACCCTCTTCAGCTTTATTATATGTATAGATATGTATAGATTATTACAAATATTAATGTTTTACTTATATCATAAATGTCTAAACCTTGTAAACATAGGGACACTTGAGACATAGGGAAACCTAGTTTGAGAGCCAGGTGCCAATCGTATCAATGTGTACATTAATACGAAATGCAATACGACTGTTTATTATTGTTTATTGTGTATGTTTTAAATGAGAGTATTGAAAAAAATCAACACTGGCTTTCAACAACTACGAGTGAATACCTAAGCGTTATGATCGTACCTAAAGCATTCGAAAATAATTTATACCTGTGTTCAGTAAAGTGTTCAGGTAAGTACTTACTCTTTTTTAATGAGGCGAGATTACAATATTTACATTATGTGGCCCTTGGTTAAACACATTAATCGACTCATTTAGGTACTTTTATCCTGTCTACAAAGAAGTTCTAATAAATCTTTAGTACTTTTTTATATTTAAAGTTTCGCTTGTCGTGTGGCCCTACGCACAGCTGAAACAGGCGCGAGTAGTAACATTATACGTCGGGAAAATAGGCTGCCACGTCTGCATTAATTTCCACTACCGCCCACTTACTATCTTGTCTATGAGGTGCCGACCAACATTCGTAGATCCTCCGCCCCTTTCTACAAATACCAGAAAATATACCGAGCGAGGAGTACAGATACATTTTACAATGGTGAAACTGTGTTGGTTAGTACGGATGTGGTAATGAAAACCGACTAAATGATATGGGTGAGTGTTGAGAATTTGAAAGTGTTTGCAGATTATATAGCTTTGAATCATCTTTATTTCGTATAGGTGGGTATTAAGACTCAATAGTTCAAATTTAATGAGGAATCTAGATTTCAAAATTTAGCATTATAGTTTTTGTGATTACCTCTTCCTACAAATAGGTAGCTTATAAGCTGCTGCAACTGGGTAGGTCCTAAAACGTAAATGGGTCGTAACGGTAGGGTAGGTCCTAACCCGTCGATGCTTTAAATTTATCATTTCCCGCTCTTAAGAAATATTTAATAAAAACTTGTATCTACACTCACATTGTAAGTCCTCTAAAACGTGTTCAAAAACGGTAGGCAATGGCTAGCATTACCACAACCGATTTTACTATGATCAGCTTTTTATCTGTGGCAGTAACGTAATTTTAACTTTACATGCTCAAATATTGATAGGTTATGAGTTTTGATAACATAATGTACACCGACACGCTCCCGCGCGGCCGCCGACACGCGCCCGCGCGACCGCCGGCATAATCGAGTTGGCCATGGCGGTGCAATGGCGGTCATTCTATGGTTTCCGAACACGGCATTTAGGATATATGAGTGTAGATAAAGCAGTGTATGCAACTGTACGTAATTAGACCTTAAAACACTCGTGTGATCTTATTATGAAACTCGCCTGCGGCTCGTTTCATAACACCGCACTCGTATTTTAAGGACTCTTATTACGTAACAGTTACATAATAGTAGTTTATGTAACTGTTACGTAATAAGGCATAATTACGTACAGTTGCATACACTGCTTTATCTACACAATTATTATAAATCCTAAATGATGTGTTCGGAAACCAGTAGAATGACCGTCATTGCACCGCCATGACCAACTCGATTGTGTCGGCGGTCGCGCGGGCGCGTGCCGGCGCTCGGGGAGAGCGCGGATCTTGGTAACGTTACCGTGGGTAATGAATTTTCATACGTTTTTACCGCACTGTCAGAGATGTTACGTTACTGGTTGCAATAATGGTGGTAATTACATACGGTTTTGAAAAAATAAGTCCCGCCGAGTTTCTTGCCGGTCATAATACTTCTCGGGTCAGAGGTGTAGGGTTAGAACCGGTGGTAGTTTTTTTCTCTGACGTTCATAAGTGCATTGTAATGTGCCTAAATTGAAGAATAAATATCTTTTATCTTTTAAACAAATTTTTGTGATTACCTCTTCCTACAAATAGGTAGCTTACGAGGGTTGCTACTTATATATCCGGAAACAAAAAAACAAACAAACGTACACGGCTGAAAATGGTTTTATTGTATTAGTATAGTATAGTATTTTCAAAGTATTCCCCTTGATGATCTATGCACTTTTGCATTCGCGTGAACCAATTTTTAAAGCACTTCTGCCACTCCGCCTGAGGTACCTCCATAACGTGTTGTTTGAATGCGTCGACAGCATCTTCAGCGGTCGAAAATCGTTGACCGCGTAATTTATTCTTTATATTTGGAAATAAATAAAAATCGTTGGGTGCCAAGTCAGGGCTGTACGGCGGATGACCCGTTAATTCCACATTTTGACCCTCCAAAAATAGAGTTGTTTCGCGTGACGTATGACAGCTGGCATTGTCATGATGAAGAATGATTCTTCGTCGCTGGTTAGTTTTACGATATAGTGGAGAAATTCGCAGCCATCAGGTGTGTCTCAGTAGCTCAGTTGGTCAGAGCGATGGGCATGTATCCCAGAGTCGCGAGTTCGAGTCTCGCCTGAGGCAGTGGATTTTTCTACTTTTCCATTTTTTCTAAGCATTTTACGAATTTGTTCAAATACTTCCGGTAAGCAAATGGTCGTGTACCACTCTGAATTAACCGTTCTACGGTTTTCTAGTGGCACTGTAGCTACATGGCCATTAATACCGAAGAAGCAGGCCACCATTTGTTTCAACGTACTTTTTGCACGAGTAACTTTCGTAGGGTTCGGCTCATTTTGAAACACCCATACCGTTGATTGTTGCTTCGTTTCGGGATCGTATGCATAGATCCAGGATTCGTCACCTGTATAGATGTTATAAACGGCTTTTGAGTCACCACGGTTATATTTTTTTAACATTTTATTGCACCATTCGACGCGAGCATCTTTTTGCTCTTTTGTTAAGTTGTGGGGTATCCAACGCGAACAAATTTTTTTTACAGCCAAATAATTATGTAATATGCTATTAATGCTGGTCATAGAAATACCCAGAGTCGCCTCTATCTCGCGGTACGTAACATGTCGGTCGTCCATTATAAGTTTTCGCACAGCCTTGATATTTTGTTGTACAACCACCGATTTCGGGCGACCTGCCTTAACTTCGTCCGTAAGCATACTACGTCCACGATTGAACTCACTAAACCAGTGATACACAGTAGTTTTAGATGGGGCTTCATCACCAAAAGTTGAAGTTAGTTGATCTATGCACTGTTGTTGCGTTAAACCACGCCGAAAATCATAATAAATCATAGCACGAATATTTTCACGAGTGAGTTCCATTCTTGCTGCGAGATGACATTTAAAACCCGTCAAAAACAAAACACGAGCGTTAATAAGAAAGAAAAAATATACCGGCCAGTACTTAAAAAAGTTCAAATTTTACCATGGAGGTCAAATATGCTATTTAAGAAGATTGTAATCCCGGTTTCCGGATATATAAATAGCAGCCCTTGTATAAGTTGCTGCAACTGGGCAGGTCCTAAAACGTAAAAAATAAAAAACAAGGAATCTAGATTTCAAAATTTTGCATTATAGTTTTTGTGATTACCACCTCCTACAACTAACTAGGTACCTACCAAGCTGCTGCAAGGAGATTGAATATAATATTTATTATAACTTTCTGGCTCATTTAAATAAAACGATTGAATCGTGTATTATATAGGTTAAATTGTATTTTTTAAATCCTGAAGTTTCGGGACATAGGTAACGTTTTCTTCTTTCAGGCATGGTAATAAAAATTCGATGTATAATATTTTGGCGTTAATAGGCAAATGTTATACATATATTCCTTACAAATAGAAAGGGTAATATGAATAGGACTTTGAAGAAAGGGCTTCTGCGTGATAGCGTCGGCTCCGCGCATTCCTACCGAATTTCCGGAACACCACTTGACTGTTCCGTGTACAAAGAAATGGTTAAAAACTACAACAGGACGCCATTGAAGAGAATTACAAGACATGGAACGAATAAGGAAATAATTCAAATATTCAACCCAAGTTTTCCCATACGTCGACCACATAGCCACCATTTATGTCCGCGGGCAAAACTAAACATGCCTGGTAAAGCGAAACTAAATAGTTTTCGTTTAGTTTTCATAACTGTTGAACTGTTCTGCACGTTTTCCTGAGTTAGCTTCCCCGTCGAGCAGCTCGAATAATTCAAATTGTTGTTGATTTGGTTAAAATTCCATTATGTAAGTGATTATTATTGAATTCACCCTTTTCTTGTCAAGTTCATGTCAAATAATTATCAACAAAATATGTCAATTGATGTCAGTTAACTACATCAAACATTCTAGTGATATTGGTTTTCAAATAATTGTTTAGATCTGGATGCCAAAGAGAATCATATTTATAAAAATCCATAACGAATCAAAATTTTTAAGTTCGAATACCACCCCTAGGGCCGCATTCTAGTAACTTTAAGACACGATTCAACTCCATTGCAGTCTGAATTCTAAATCAGAATTTGCTTGAAATTTATTCCAATGCAACTCCAATATTGGTTGAATATGTGTTGTGCATTGGATTTGTGTTGAGGATGGTTGTGTTTTTAATATATTGTTTATGTATTTTAAAGTTAAAATACACTACCAAGTCTTAGAATGCTTAAAACGGAGCAGATATTTTTGTGGAATGCTTTCAGAAGCATAATATGTCACGGTTCTATTTACTTAACTATTTGGGAGATGTGTAGGTATCATTTTAAAATTACTTAAAGATATACATACTTAGAGAGTTACAACTAGGTTAGTGAAATAAAAGTACTTTGATGGAAAATAACTGTATAAAATAAATAAAAAACTATAATATTTCGTACAGTCGACTACAAAGAAATGTATCCACTTTTTCACCTGTTGCGTTAATAAGGTCCAAAAGTGGATACATCTTTTTGTATGTCGACGGTACAGCTCATATATCATATCACACATATAAAGTATGTTTTACTGTCAGATATTTTTACTAATCCTAATGACTTATTTATTTTCCTATTTAAACGTAATGACTTGCGTGGGCATCTAAACAAATAATGTCGTATCAAATGACTTATTAAAATGGCTTAAGGAAATTGGAACGTAAATATATTTTTGTTGGCATGACGACAACCCAATGAGGAAAAGTCACAGATCTAAAATGGCGCTTACGCTTAAAGATAAATGAAAGTTACAAAAGAGAAACCAACACGTAGCTATATGACCATTCCACGAGTGCGAAAGAGACACACGATCATTTTAAAAGCGTGACAGTTTTTGAATTTGGGTAGTTAGCTTAAATACCCACGTCGTGACAGCTCATATTTTAGCCTGAAAAATATAAATTAATCGTAAATAAAATAACTTGGGATGAAACAAAATTAGCCGGAAATTTGTCTATGGTTACTGAATTTTTGTATGGAGGCCATAGAAAAAATTCCACTACCATATACAAATTTACTAGAATTATTTCTGTCCAAAGTGGTCTAAAAATAGCTGAATTCCGCTATGTGTGCGGAGCGCTTAAGGTTAAGGTCATGGGACGCACGCAGAGCTAAAGGGCAACACCGGTGCGGGGGCTGGGGGTAGAGAGGTGTCACTGGACTTTAAACATATAGCCAACTCGGCACTTAGGTTACCACATCTACCCTCGAAAACGCAGCTCTAACAACCCCACTCTGGACAGCCGCCGGCTAAGGCAAGCCAGAGGCAGGGGACCTGTCCCACCCATCCGACAGGGAACCCCAGGGGTACTCAGGTACGAGGAGTCGCTACTCTCCAACAGCTCGCCACAAACTGCTCTGCATTGACTGATTACGCTTGTGAAAACCAGTGGGCGATGGGGTCGTCATCATTTTAAGTTTTAGTTATTATTAAGTCGCGAGCATAAACATGGTAGTTATAACACGCGGTGACGGCGCGGTAGCAAACCGGCTGCAGAACGGATTGGTTCGTGGCCGCTGCTGTATCGGTGAATTGAGGTAGGTATATGGCTTCCAAATTCCAGTATTTATTGTATTTTTTTGTTATTTTTTATTATGTAGATACTCATTACTATATCTTAGGTCCTTTTTTTATTCTTCCTATTAGTTCCTCCTTTGTTAACACACCATTCCGAATGATCGGAAGTTAGAATTTTGCATGATGCAATATTAATTATACTTTTCTTTCAGTTAGGTTTAGTTAATTACGATTGTACATTGGTTGTCTTTATTGACCAGCTTAAGCATGGTTAGCAAACGTACAAGAAGTAATTTAAAGCGCCCAATACTAATCTATACCAAAACAAGTTTTTTATTAGAATGTGATTCAAAGCATCAACCTACCCCATGCTGCCGGAATGAACAGAAATTGTGTACCGCTCGCGATAGCAGCGAGTATCCAATCAAACTTTATTGTGCCTTCCCACACCTCATGCAACCGTCTATTTCAATCGGCTTCTGAGGAGGGCATGTCATGTCACATTTGGGTATACCTTTTCAAAATATTGCTTTCTGACACCGGGTAAGGTGACGCTTTGTTTTGCGCTGCAGGTCAAATTAAATAAGTATAATCTTAATACACCTAAAATAGTGAGCGGGTTAAGACTCCGGTAACGATTTGGAAACGAAAATCACTACTAATGAAATAACGCCCATGAATTGCATTTTATAAGATAGTTTGAAGTTTTGGTATTACGAAAAAATACTTTGGTACACATTTATTTTTATTTAATACCCGAAAACTCAATTTTTGCAGAGCCTGGTAGTGAGGACAATGATTCGTGCAAACTTGTTGCTTGATTTTTTATTATCATTTGTTATGCCCTCTAATATGTTTTATATTAATTAAATTAGGCATACAGCTAAGTCTATTTTTACATTAAAAATTTTATGAATTACTTTAATACATTCCCAAAAATATCACCTAAATATCGGCAATTTTTCTTAAAAATTCTCTAGATAAACACTCTTGGTCAAAAAATATGTATGATAATGAAAAAAACTGTTCCACTTATTTCTTAAACGACTCATTATCCAACGTATTTACATATTTTACATACTACTTTAACACCATTTTAATCAATAAAAATCTTACTCTTTTCACCTCTCCAAGCAAAAATCGCGAAACAGCTATTAGATTAAGGTGAATTTTAAATGTAACATAAAATCCAAAAAGTGTAACACTTATGCAGTTTAAAAAGAAACTATCTTTCAAAATATGTACACAAACTAATAGTAGTTTTATTAGTTACTGTAAAATAGTATTGAAAAGTTGAGCGTATTCGAAAAAAAATCTTCAACGGACTCTTAACAAATTCATGCAGATTTGAGTTCTACGAACTTCTGTAATGTAGGGAGCGTGAGGGAGAGCATTATTCATCAAGTGAAAACTTGCTTTCCCGAGAAACAGCGTCTGCATTTATATAAAACATCTCGAGTTCCTTGGCGCCGTGAAAATTAATAATACGATTTCTATTAAACTACGCCGCGTTTATTTTGTTTGGTTTCGAACTGAAGCGTAAACCTAAGCGAAGATAATTTTGTTTTGCCTTGATTAAGTTCGACAATTAAGCAATCTTACATGTGCGTGTATAATTAAACTGCAAGCAACACTTTAAACTAAACGTGGAGTGGAGAGGCTATTGATCGATCGATACCTCCCAATGGGATGTTGATTGAGGTATCGCATCTCGGTGGCATAAATCTGAGTTTAATACTTGTACTTAAGTGTCACTGAAACTGACATAGAGTACTTAAGTTATTGATAAGTACTAACTATTCTTCTTTTACTTTTATTTATTTTTCCTTTGTTCTACATTTAGTAGCTTTAAAACAAATACGTAGGTACTTGGTAAAAATTACATTATTATATACAGTCAAGTGTAAAAATATGGGTGTACTCATCTTACTCAAAAATATGTCCCATAGTATCTTATTCCGTTGTAATAAGTGCGTAGTACCATATTTATGAGTCGATTTTTTCGATACGTATTTTTGCACTTGACTGTACAAGGTGTAACGAAATTACTGGTGATCAGATCAGAAAGGCCATGATTGGTTTTTATTATTGCAATTAGAAGACGACCTAATTATGAAAAAGTAAGAAAAAATTATATTTGCGCAATTTTTTTTTGTTTTTCGTATCGATGGTTTTCCGGCTGGGACGACGTGTCCCATACAATTTTTTTTTATCGCGTGAAAATAAGTTTTTCCTACTTTTTCTTAGTCGCAATACTCGCAATATGCCTTTTAACCAATTATGCCTTTAAACTGACCACCAGTATTTTTGTTACATTCTGTATGTTAAATGAATAACTCGTACTCGTAATTAACGATTTTGTATGTTATTTTTTTAGGCAGTAGCTCAATAATCTAATAACTAATCCTATAAATGTCCAGTTTATCGAAGTTAACTATTAATAATTTAATCAATATTAGTTGAGTACGTTTAACAGTTCCACTTGAATTTTGTCAGCTTTCTAAGTGAGCGGTCCAAATGCCCACTTATCGAGGATTGACGACGCGCGCGCCGCATCGCGACTATTCCACGGGAACGAAACATTTTGACAGGAGACTGATGCCGTGCTACTTTTCAGGAGTTCCTGGGAACACGTTCACAGCTAGCTAAATACAGAACATTCAGTTAACGTAACCATTTTTAACGGTAAAAATGAGGATAACATTATAATTGTCCTGTATTTCCATGGCATCAAGTCGCGCTGACTTTGCTGTTGGGCTTAGGTTACAAGTGCGTGAAGATGCAGTCTTCGTTTTTAGGGTTCCGTAGCCAGAATGGCAAAAACGGAACCCTTATAGTTTTGGTCATGTCCGTCTGTCCCTCCGTCCGTATGTCACAGCCATTTTACTCGGAAAAGACGTATCTTAATAAAATTAAGACATAAGGTGTAGTTTGTATTGCCGCTATTTAGTTATGTAGTGAAATTGCAGAAAAAATCTTTTCAGGGGGGCTTCATTCTCAATTTTTTACCAAATACAACATGTTGCACATCAATCGATAGGTCTTTAAAAATAACATTGAGGTTTATTTGAACATTTTGTGATTAAGTAAATATTTTCAGAAATAATTGCTTCGAAAGTCGGAAAAATAGCGTCCCTCCGCCCCCTGTAACTTTTGAACCGTAAGTCCAAAAAATATGAAAAAATTTGAGAAGATGCGCGTTATCATTATACTTTCTACGAAAATCTTCTTGAACATTATCATTTGGTTTAGCCATTTTTGAATTATTTCCAAAAAACTTCTTCCATAGGCATCAGATACGACCTTTTGGTATTAGTCTGGTTCTTATTCCATTGAAGCTACGGAACCCTCCATTATGCGTGGTCCGACACGCACTTGGCCGGTTTTATTAGTGCCACTAGTGCATGTAATTGTGAGTATCCCGTACTGAGTTAAAATTTCTGTTACACGCGCGCGCGTATAAACTACCCACATGTCTGCAAAGAGTGCAAGGGTATCAATCGAAAACTAAATTCTGTACCTGTATGCATACTCATTATAAAGATTCATCAGGTTACCAATTTAATAGTTATTCTGATAACTACGATCCAACAGAAAAAATCACTCGTCTAAATTAAGGTGATTTGTAAAAAGGCGGTTGAAAAAGCGTGTAGGTTTTGGTATGGAAATAAAGGCTGTAAGCAGTAAAATAATTCATTTATATTCATTACCTAGGTATTTATTTGATTGATGTTTTAAATAAAGATATCAATTAGTTGATTTATTCAGGACGCTATTAATAATCGAAGCATGTAAAGGAACCACCCGCTGTTAGCAACGTGTCTGCGTGAAGTTTAATCTCCGTGTCCGGAAAGAAGTTATTGCTTTCGACATTGCATTTGCGTTTTATAATTCTGGAACAACAACGCTTTGCACCTTATTCTTGATAGATCCGTTTGTATTCTGTGAAACAATCCTGGAAGTTTTATTTTATTTTTATTGTTTATATTCTCTTGGGTCAGAATTGACCCACCACCGATGAACAGCAGCCAGATGCCCGGATCTAGAAATAAGCAAACTATTGCAAACTAATTAGAGGGGTTTCGTTGCTCTCTATATTTTATCATATTTTACGGGGCTATTTAGCTCTCCGCCGTCTATTTAATTAGACTCAAAACGTCAATAGGTCTTCTTCTTTCTTATCACGGATCCTCAACACGGAACGCCGTGCTGAGGATCGCGACCACATTCCATAAAATGTGGTCAAAGTCCATGTGGACTGCACCTTTTTGCAGCGTTCGACCATCTCAACCGTTCCCCACCGCGAGCACGCTTGCCATTAACTCTGCCTAGACTGATGTGTTTCTCAACATCATGTTCTAGACCGCATAATATGTCCGGAGAACCTAAGGGCACGCTCATGGCATATTTTAGAAAGTCGTGTGGCAGTATTTGACCTCTCTTAAGATGGAGAAGTTAATAGTTCTCCTAGCTTTCCAGAGTATTAGCCAACACCACATCTCAAAAGTTCAATGGGGATCAATGTTACTCTGCGTCCGTAAGAAACACCTTAGATAACCCTACACGTGATCCCTGGGTGGTGCTAAAAGAGTAACAAATTTGGCCGCTGCACTGTCCCATCTGGACCTTGCAGCACTCACTGGATTTTCTTTATCATCTGCTTTTCCACTACTACTACCCCAGGGAAGAAATGATACGATAAATAAAAACATTTCAAAAGCGTCAATTTTTTCCTCAATTTATTGTTGTGTTGCTTACTATTGTAAGTAAAATTACGTTCTCGATTCAGGGAAATGAATGTTTGTTGTATATTTATATTGCTGTGCCCTTCCAGGGTGAATATTCATCTCATTTATGCAATAAATATTCTGAGTTCTGAGGATGGCCAGGATAGATAACCACTTTGCATCAAAATTTCCATACGAAGTGACTCTTTATCATTGTTTTTAAGGATGAGATAACTTTTTTCAAGTATCGGAATTGCTAAATTAATTATATATTAATCTACCTTGAATAATATATACGAGTATGATACACAATAAACTAGTTTAGTGTTACGATATTAGCCCTAGTTTGAAACAAATAGATGAACATTCCGAGTGCAGAAAGTACTAAAGATATTTTACCGTTGCAGCTTTTATTGTTTTATCTATAAAGAAATAGAACACTGTAAATTTATGTCTACGTGCACTGGCTCTCAATATGAGTGCCCTGGGAAAATAGTATATTTTAAGCTTTTCACAGTATCGCTAACCTTACACAATGAAGTTCTTCAGATTTTTGAAGTTGTGGAGAAAAGTAAAGATGAACATTATGTGTAGTAATTATCTTATATATTAAAATTAAGTTTTTTTTTCTTTATTCATTCATATCCGATGTGCACACGTGATGTTTTTGCAATTTAGCGAATTTATTTGAGACTCGTAGTTTTTTGCTATATTTATAACAAGGTGTGTGTATTAGTTAACTAGCAGCTCCCAACAGAGGTGCCGGTAATAAATTCAATATCCACCAAACAGGACCACGCTCAAATGGAGTTTTCCGCTCGATATTTCTTCAATAGGCGAGTTGTTGAGCGGTAAAGTTTAGTATCAGCAGTGTTATGTCAATCGCTTAACAAGCACAAGCAAATCGAGTGCTCTAGTTATCCAATTATTTGTAGTACATTTACCTACGGTTATATGTAGGTACATAAATATGCTATTTGGTTACCTATTGTGATTTTTTTGAAAATTTCCAGATTTTTCGGGCTGTAATGTGTAGTACCACTAGTACCTCATCGGGTTGCAGTACATGTCGCCCTAGGTGGGTACTTCTTTTATGCATTAGTGGTCCGCAGGAGCAGAGGCTGTGCAAAGCTGTTTCCTCTTCTTCCCGGCAGAACCTGCATACTGAGTCCTGTTTCTTACCCATAAGGAACGTGTTTGTTCAACTTACCTGTCTGTATTCTAGTCACTGCACAGGTTTTGTGTCTTTTGAGCCCTAGCAGCTCTTTAGAGGTTTTGTTGTCGAACCCTTTGATTAGAGCTTTAGAGTGTGCTTGTCCTTTGACGAGCTTGCACCATGCGTCTGCTAAGTTATTTAACAGAGAATATGCCTCCCGTTTGGTGATTCCGCAGAACGGTTCTGGGCGTCCTAGGTACCGCTGGAAAGGCGAGCTGCTGTAGGATCTCACCGCGCTGGGCGCCGTTGACTGGACAGAGACGGCTGTGAACAGAAAAGCCTGGTGATCTTTGGCGTCGGATTCGGATTTGGGTCGCTGGGCCACTGCATTCAGTCAGTTATTTACACGACGTTGTGGCGAAGTATCATGAAGAGCGCTGTAACCAAGTGGTAACGTTTTCCGGTCTGAAGGGCGCTCCTCGGATAGCAACCATTTCTCCATACTGTTGTACAAAATGTTATTTGACATTTACTTTGACTAGAACCCCTTTAGCGAGGGAAAAATATAATAAGGAAAATTTATATAAATCTGTTATCACTTTGGGATGAGAGGTTAAAGATTACGAGGCAAAAGTCGCTTATGTAAAAACTAGTGCTTGAGCGTCGATAGTCGGGAATAAATTGCAACAGGAAAAGCGCTAAAATGAGATGTGGTCGATATTATCTTGGGAGGACATATAATATACCGGTTAGATGAACATCAGGGGCATTGCCGCTTGAGCAATGGGAATATAAGTCAGCGGCAAAGTTACCGATGGCTGGGTGTGATAAAAGTTGTTTACCCCATTCGAAAGTTACTGACTCGTCGATATTTGAATACAGTAACTTTTTTGCCCCGCTGTCGGTAATAATTTGTAGGTGTATTCAAGGCCAATAATTCAGTTGTTGTATTATAACGATTTATTACTTGGCTTTATCGACACGTCAATAAAAAAGTTAAATCATGTACCGGAATGACAGGTGAGACGGAAAGTCACGTGATCGTGACACTAATCTAAACTTAAAAATAATGTGTGAAAATTCACACATTATTTTTAAGTTTAGATTAGTGTTGTCTATAAACGATTGTCACTTACCTAGACCCCCGATCTCGCAACGAACGCATTTGGCGGTGTCGTGCTAAAATGAGTCTGCTACAACTGGGTTAGGGCCGGGCGAGGTTCCTGTTTTAATTATTCGGACCACACCCGAGCTGTGATTTACGTTTGCACGCACGACAACGCACGTCTGAATTAATTCATTTAACCGACTAGGAAAACGAATGCTAAGTGATTATGAATGGAGTGGGTTGAGCAGGTTAGAGATTTGCTGCGGATTTTAAAGAAAGACGTAAAATTAAATGAAAGAGATACGCTTTATTCACCCTTACTCCCTTAGTGCGGTTGTTGGTGGTTACAGCCTTTTTACTTTCAACAAAAACGTCCACCAGAGGAAGACACAATAATGTCGAACAAAAAAAGGCTAGTAGGTTTGTGTAAAGTACCAATTGGTATGCGAATGTTTACATTTTCATTTCAAAATTATTAGCAACCGTTTTTAGTTATTGCTATTGAAATAGGTATAGGCGACGCCACGTTCCTAACTAATAATGAAAGGGCGCATCATATATGCATTTGAGCAAAAACTCTTCGAAAAACAACTCTTATAGTTGAACATTTTCAGAAGTGTCCTTTACCTCCTTTTTTATACCAATGAGAATGTATCTCACGAAAAAGTAAGCCATAAAACAGTCGAAGCGATTTCCATATGTGATAAAGTTAGGTCGCGCTTCACGACTATAAAGTACCTATTTGTTTTAAGCATTGTTATTTCCATTCGGATTCAGAATGCTCCAATCGTTACCGTAATATTATTTTATGCAAACAAAGCCATTCAATTTCAAGTTGTTTTCATGAGAGGTGTTGTGAAAACAGTTTGCTTATTTTAGATGGGCATATTGAAATACAGGCTGGTATAGTTATAGGTACCCACCTTTTGTGTTTTTTGGATCATTATATCGGGTGGTGCGTGTAACACGAGCAATAAATTAAAACATAGATTTTACTCCTCAAACTATAAAACTTTTGTTCAACAATATTGAAAAAATATGTAGTCTTTACCTGTCTCTTTTTCAAACAAACTAAAAAGTATTTTAAATGTACGTTAAAATCCGACTAATTGACATTTCTTGTCAGTCTTGTCACCCTACAGATAAAATAATTTTTGCATAAATTGCGTGCTCAAATGAACTTAAAAGTGTACTAAAAATTAAACCGCAAGTTATTTTTTAAAATCGCTGAGCAAACGTTGTAAACTTTGAGGAGTAGAATCTACGTTTATATTTTTTGCTTGTGTTACAGGCAACACCAGGTATGGATAGGTGTTACATTTTAAAAATAAATTGTATAGCCTTTGCGCTTATGATGTAGTTACCCAAACTCCGACACTCACAAGTTTGCTTTGTCAAACCTAAGGTATCGTTTAGAGGCTGAGGCTTGACTTTCTCAATTGCTCACCGTACTCGTAACATCAAGATGAAAGACGAAACACGTTATTAGTTTCAGGCGTTGATTAAGACCACCAATCAAACCAAACAAGTATGGCCTATAGTATATTATGTAGGCACCTTTGATGGCCGGATTATGATATCATGAATAATATCATGACTCAGATATCGTGTACCTATAAGATGTTGTGTTACCTATTGATATACCTACGTCCGCATGTATGCATTACTGAATAGCTAGTGTTGAAACTACTTCCCCCTATGTAATATATTTTTGATCACTAACTTCAACAGCATTCCCGCTTCCGCCGGCTAATACCACCGGATTATTTGCACGAGACTCACAGATATCGCGTGATAGATTCTTCTTGGTATCCAAGGTACAAAGGAAATTCCGTACATTGAGCCATTGCGAGCGAACTATGCGTCGGGGATCGAATTACTTTCGCCGAGTGAAACGTCAAATAGCTGGAGATTGGTAACAGTTGCGTTCGGGCGGTGACAGAGATGCCAGCAGCGCAGATTACAGAATACAACGCAGATAAACTACTCATAAACTCTCTACAACTTCCTTTTGGTTGACTTGTAGAAAATGCCTAAAGGCATTTAGTTCGCTATTTTGTTATAAATTTCAAAACAAATTAATGAATAAAAGCTACTCTTGAGAAAATGAGGACATTAAAGACACGTGGCCACTGTCGATCAACTCCCCAATAGCGTTGCGTGTGCTCATTACGTGCTATGAAAAGTAATTTCCACTCTTGATTACGTTTACTACTAACATTATTTATTCATTTTAACTGAGCAGACTAGAATAATATGAATAATCAATAATGAAATTAATGAATGTAAGTTAAATTTAAATATTGCGTATCTTATAGCAGCAAATCTTTAGACGGTGGCAGGCTACACTGTTGGCGGAAATTGAATAAATATTTATATTATACGAATGCTTTATAGTTGTAAAAAAATAATGTAATGTGGATAAATATGTATGTGAATTCTACATACATATTAATAGCTCCTGCATATTCAAAATTACAATTTATGCATATATTATTATGAGAATAGGAAAGCCATTAGTCACTGTAATAATAAAAATCACGATTACTTAAAAAAATACAAAAATCTAAACTAACATGTAAACTACCACTACTACTATAGGCCAGGCAATAGAGGGGTTGACCTCGCATTAACTCCTCAGTCCAAAAAAACTTTACAGCATGATAAAGTGTCAGGAGTAGATGGTATATATATATTTTTCCAAAAAAAAACTATTGTCCTTCTTAGGTTTTTTTATCTAAACTCTTATATCGTCTATATTTATGTTTGAAAAAATTCTCAGTCTAATTTTATTGCACTAGAAATATTGACTTGATGTATGTAACCAATGAAAATAGATGTCATATACTTCAGAAAAAGTGACCAAACCCTCCGGTGGCCGAGGCCAGATTTGAACTGGCGTCTTCAGCTTTCGCGGCTGACGTCCTGACCACTAGACCACCCGGTCACAGTAACTACTTAAAAATTGCAAATCAAAAAATATTGAACAAAATAATTTGATTTGCTTCAAGATTTATGTAACCAATGTTAAAAATATCAAAAAAAAAACCCATAACTGAACATATTTTTTTCATAAAAAATATTTTTTTTGTGTAACTCACATTGGAAATTTGCTCCGTCTTTTTTTTACTGAGGTGACATTAAATGTATGTATTCTACGTATGACAAAAAAATATCCAAAAATTTCATCATTAAACTTTTTCAGTATAAAAATTTGCTTATTATTCGCAGTAGAATATTGCTCCGTCAATATTTTTTTAAAATTATATTTCCTTTAAGAGTTTTCTTGCGAATTTACAAAAATCCATAAAAATATTCTGCGTATTATAAAGTTAAATCATGTCACAAATAAAGATACCTAATATTTCACTCGTTTGTGGAATGCGCACGTGCAGGACGCGGGCCGCGGGAGCGGAGATGCGAGGGGCCATGCGCAGCGTTCTCGTTATCTTCTTTAATAAACTCAAAGAAAAAGTTTACTTTTATGGTTTTGCACGTTACTAAAATATACATTAACACTACATTAATACCCCCATACTGTTAGTAATTTTATCTTAAATGATATAATTTGTAGTGGTGCTAAACGCCTAGTCACAGTGTAAATAAAAAAGTACCCCAGTTGTAATATATTTGACACATTTTTAAAATGCATGCGTGTTGTGTAGATGTGTCATATGCAGACTCCGTTATCAGTGGTCAAAATTTAATGATATCGAATCATAGGATTGTCACACAATATTTTATTTCGAATACAACATGTGACATATTTAAAAAAAAAACATAATTTTCAATTATATCACCGCTCCATGACAAAAAGGTTACATTCGTTGAGATGGTATTTTCATTAGGTAACATTTTCCGTAACTCTGATGTCTGGTTATCGCTTGTGCAATACAATTCATTTTTTTGGCCATCTTTTTCCACTTGTCATAATTGTTTTGAATACTGTGACCATTTCATCCTAGGATCCGTCATATATATACGATTTAACAAGTTTTAACACGAATCTTAGTCATCTTACTTTAAAATGTATATGCATTTGCACAATTGTATCATATTACTGAAAAAAAAAAACCAAATTTATTTATTTATTAGAAAACTATAATCTAACAGGTACGCTTACCAGGCTTACCTATTCGAAAAAATTGGTATCCATTGCACAGTTATACTAAATTTAGTAACCATTTCCGCGTCGTTGAGACTGAGAAACTGAGAAAATTTAGCAAGTAATTATTTTACATTTTTTTAAAGTGGGTATTCCACTCATACATTAGTATGTTATTCAATCAAATACAAACATTGAAAACATTGAAAAAATAATCAACCCAGTTGGACTTGAACCAACATCGATACGCCTTACCGGGGCTCGATATCGCTTTTACCAATTAAGCTATGGGTTCAGTTACCGAGCTGACGAAATTCTCAATGCCTTCAATCATCTTTTTGCATTTATTTTTACATCGACTTTATAGCAGCCATAAGCGACATCTAGGTGCCAACCACTAGAGTTAGATACCCTTCCCGCCGACCCTTTTACAAGTGTCACAACGGAAATAACAGATGGCGCTTGCTATCACCTCATAATTATTTTACATTTTTTTAAAGTGGGTATTCCACTCATACATTAGTATGTTATTCAATCAAATACAAACATTGAAAACATTGAAAAAAAATAATCAACCCAGTTGGACTTGAACCAACATCGATACGCCTTACCGGGGCTCGATATCGCTTTTACCAATTAAGCTATGGGTTCAGTTACCGAGCTGACGAAATTCTCAATGCCTTCAATCATCTTTTTGCATTTATTTTTACATCGACTTTATAGCAGCCGTAAGCGACATCTAGGTGCCAACCACTAGAGTTAGATACCCTTCCCGCCGACCCTTTTACAAGTGTCACAACGGAAATAACAGATGGCGCCTGCTATCAACTCATAATTATTTTACATTTTTTTAAAGTGGGTATTCCACTCATACATTAGTATGTTATTCAATCAAATACAAACATTGAAAACATTGAAAAAATAATCAACCCAGTTGGACTTGAATCAAAATCGATACGCCTTACCGGGGCTCGATATCGCTTTTACCAATTAAGCTATGGGTTCAGTTACCGAGCTGACGAAATTCTCAATGCCTTCAATCATCTTTTTGCATTTATTTTTACATCGACTTTATAGCAGCCGTAAGCGACATCTAGGTGCCAACCACTAGAGTTAGATACCCTTCCCGCCGACCCTTTTACAAGTGTCACAACGGAAATAACAGATGGCGCCTGCTATCAACTCATAATTATTTTACATTTTTTAAAAGTGGGTATTCCACTCATACATTAGTATGTTATTCAATCAAATACAAACATTGAAAACATTGAAAAAATAATCAACCCAGTTGGACTTGAACCAACATCGATACGCCTTACCGGGGCTCGATATCGCTTTTACCAATTAAGCTATGGGTTCAGTTACCGAGCTGACGAAATTCTCAATGCCTTCAATCATCTTTTTGCATTTATTTTTACATCGACTTTATAGCAGCCGTAAGCGACATCTAGGTGCCAACCACTAGAGTTAGATACCCTTCCCGCCGACCTTTTTACAAGTGTCACAACGGAAATAACAGATGGCGCCTGCTATCAACTCATAATTATTTTACATTTTTTAAAAGTGGGTATTCCACTCATACATTAGTATGTTATTCAATCAAATACAAACATTGAAAACATTGAAAAAATAATCAACCCAGTTGGACTTGAACCAACATCGATACGCCTTACCGGGGCTCGATATCGCTTTTACCAATTAAGCTATGGGTTCAGTTACCGAGCTGACGAAATTCTCAATGCCTTCAATCATCTTTTTGCATTTATTTTTACATCGAATTTATAGCAGCCGTAAGCGACATCTAGGTGCCAACCACTAGAGTTAGATACCCTTCCCGCCGACCCTTTTACAAATGTCACAACGGAAATAACAGATGGCGCCTGCTATCAACTCATAATTATTTTACATTTTTTTAAAGTGGGTATTCCACTCATACATTAGTATGTTATTCAATCAAATACAAACATTGAAAACATTGAAAAAATAATCAACCCAGTTGGACTTGAACCAACATCGATACACCTTACCGGGGCTCGATATCGCTTTTACCAATTAAGCTATGGGTTCAGTTACCGAGCTGACGAAATTCTCAATGCCTTCAATCATCTTTTTGCATTTATTTTTACATCGACTTTATAGCAGCCGTAAGCGACATCTAGGTGCCAACCACTAGAGTTAGATACCCTTCCCGCCGACCCTTTTACAAATGTCACAACGGAAATAACAGATGGCGCCTGCTATCAACTCATAATTATTTTACATTTTTTTAAAGTGGGTATTCCACTCATACATTAGTATGTTATTCAATCAAATACAAACATTGAAAACATTGAAAAAATAATCAACCCAGTTGGACTTGAACCAACATCGATACGCCTTACCGGGGCTCGATATCGCTTTTACCAATTAAGCTATGGGTTCAGTTACCGAGCTGGCGTTACTGAGCTGAAGTCCAACTGGGTTGATTATTTTTTCAATGTTTTCAATGTTTGTATTTGATTGAATAACAAAATTTAGCAAGATTATTCAGGAAATCCATACTTTTACTGAATAAACAATTAAGTTTATGACATCAATCATAATTGCCGAAAAAATACAATTAAGTAACTATTATGGAGTTTATATACCATATAATTGTTATGGAGTTTATATTAAAAGATTTCTTTAAGCTGTGGCAACAAACAAACGACGATGGGGATAAGAATGCGTACAAAGAAGCGAAAAAGGAGGCGAAGCGCGCCGTGGCGCAGGCGAAAGCATGTTGCGACAATGATATCTACGCGAAACTGGAAGCGGCTACCAACGACAGGGAACTTTTCAAGATAGCTAGACTCAGAAACAACAACAGCAAGGACCTGAAAACCGTTAAGTACATTAAGAATGAAAGTGGCCAGCTACTCACCTCAGATAAAGACATCCAACAAAGATGGAGGGAATACTACTCCCTTCTCCTAAATGAAACATACCCCCGCAAACAGCCTATCCAACTAATACCTGAAACAGTAGGACCAATTCCGTACATAACACCAACCGAAGTACAAGCAGCTGTTAAGGCAATGGCAAACAACAAAGCTACGGGACCCGATAATATCCCTGCCGAGTTGTGGAAGAAATTAGGACTGGATGGTATAGCATTCCTGACCAACATGTTTAATAAAATTCTGGCCAATGGTATTCCGAAGGCGTGGAGGAAAAGCTACCTGGTCCCATTCTACAAAAATAAGGGAGATGTTAGGTTGTGTGGAAATCACCGCGCAATTAAATTAATATCGCACACCCTTAAAATTTGGGAACGAGTAATGAACAGGAGACTGCTTGGACTCACAGAGGTCACAGAAAACCAGTGCGGTTTCACCGCAGGAAAGTCGACCACTGACGCCATCCATACCATAAGAATCTTAATGGAAAAGTACCGGGACAGAAAGACTGATCTACATATGGTGTTCATCGACCTAGAGAAAGCCTTCGATTGAGCTTCAAGAGACTTAATCTGGCGGGCATTACGAGCACATAACGTACCAGAGTACTACATCAGCGTTGTCAAAGACATGTACAAGGACGTGACAACAAGAGTACGTTGCCCGGCTGGTGTAAGTGATGAATTCGAAGTTAAGGTTGGTGTTCACCAGGGCTCAGCGCTGAGTCCCCTGCTCTTTAATCTAGTAATAAACCATCTAACCGCCAAGCTGCAACGGCCGCCCCCCTGGGACCTGCTTTACGCTGACGATATAGCACTCATCAGCGAAAATGCAGAAGACCTACAGCAAATACTAGAGCAATGGAGAGTCGCGCTAGAGGAAGCAGGACTGCGAATCAGCAAACAAAAGACCGAATACGTACACTGCAATTTCAGCGGCAGAAACAACAGTCACACCATCAGTCTTGAAGGCACACCCCTGAACAGGGTCGATTGTTTCAAATACCTAGGCTCAGTCATTTCTACCGATGCAACTGTCGACACAGACATAACCCAACGTATTAACACAGGATGGATGAAGTGGAAAGAGCTCACAGGAGTACTGTGCGACAAGATAATGCCTGTACACATTAAAGGCAAAGTCTATAAAACCGCCGTACGACCAGCTCTAACGTATGGCGCCGAGTGCTGGCCCCTCAAAAAACAATAAGAGGATAGACTACATGCCGCTGAAATGAGGATGTCGCGCTGGGCTGGGGGTGTGACGTTGCTGGATCGCATCCGAAATAACCTCATCCGTGGTAGCTTCAGGGTAAAACCAATCCAAGAGAAGCTAGTGGAAGGTCATCTTAGATGGTACGGGCATGTAATGCGTCGCCCACCCGAACACATGACCCGACAAGTACTCGAAATGTTTCCGGCACCAAAAAGAGGAAGAGGAAGACCCCTCCAAACATGGAGAGCCACCATAAATAAGGACATGAATGCAAATGTCACAACTGAGACAACCCGGGACAGAGCGTCCTGGCGAAGAAGGACTAGGAGAGCCGACCCCAAATGATGGGATAAGGCTAGGCGGAGAGAGAGAGAATGGAGTTTATATACCAAATTAAACCTCGTTAAAGTCCTTTGCCTTAATATACAGGGTGGAAAGATAAATCGGGCCCTGGAGGAAAACTACCTTAAAACGTTGAGATAGCTCAATTCACTGAAAGGAAACATTGTTTCATTTCTTTAAAGGGACAACTGCATTTACGAATTTTTGGAAAAGAGTACAGTTTTCAAAAAAAGTATTTATTTTGTAATTTTTGCCATAAATAATTTTTATGACAACTGATGCCAATCGATCCTGTTTCTAACGAGGATAAAAACTTCTAAATACCAACCAAGTTCAGGGCACAAGAGAACACATAAATAATAATAATAATATTTTTCATACAATTAGTATGGAATAAAGTTAAAATTAAGAAAAAACTGTGAATGCAGTTTTAGTTTTTAGGAAAAATAAAAGAATGTTTCCTTTGAGCGAATAGAGCTATCTCAAGGTTTTAAGGTAGTTTCCCTCCAGGGCCCGACTTATCTTTCCACCCTGTATAAATAAAATAAGTGTATAGCTTACATCAAAATATATATACGTCATGTTAAGAATATTAAAATGTGCTATGCCAACTCTAGCATTTTCATTAAAAACTCACCACTGAAAACGGAGTCTAGTCATATGGAACAAATAAAACTATTTTGTAAATTTTTGGAAATTGTGATTTTCTTTAAGTTGAAACAGATTTTTACAAAAACATTTATTCATTCGGTCACTAATGTAACTGTGGTGACGAAAATTTGTTCCTGTTGTCTCTCATTAGGGACATAGGGCTCGCATAAAAGTTTTGCACTTGCCACGATCTTAAACGGCAACTTCTAGCCGAGACCGGCTTAGGCTACATCTGTCTCAACTTATCGCCTCTTTATATTGCGGGTTGGGGGGGGGGGGACCCGACATCCTACTGCCAGTAGATTGCCAGCGGAGACTATGTGGATAAGTGGTTATCCGGTCTTCGGAGTAAGTATTCGCTTTGATCCATACAGATACAAATAATTTATTGTACCTACGAAACAACACATGACAATGGCCAGTGTTTGCCGTACAATAATGTTGATTCTATTGAATGTTATGTCATTGAATGTCTAATAATGTTTATAGTTATATAAACCATAGGTCGGCCAAAAAAAAAGATGCTGCCTGCTGGCCTCGCCTCGGATACCGGAGGACTTGGTCACTTTATCTAAAGCATATGACATCTACTCGTATTTCGACTTATAACAAAAGAAATAATTAAATATAACACACAGAGAAAAAAATACAGTTGTCACAGGTGAATTACACAACAGACATAAATCTTATTTAAGCGTCATTTATAAGTACAACTTATGTTTAAATTTGGGTAAAATAAAAAGTTTATGTCATCTGGCAAATGCGCTGTTTCGCATATGTCTTGATATACCCATTATGAAGAAATCTATGGTTATCGCTCTAGCGGGGAGGCGGGGGGCGACGACAAAAAGTCGCGCGTACCAGATCTGTGGGCACGGCAGTTCCCCCGCCAAGTCGAGCAAAACAAAGGCACGGTCGAACCACCCTTTTTCCGAAGCCATTCAGGCCATTTCTGTGACAAAGAGGCCATAATACAAGGAAGATCCCAATATCATTGAATTTCACTATATACTTTAAGAACTATTGCAAGTCAAAATTCCTTAATTTTGTCACTGATTCACTGATTACGATCATCGTATATCTAAAACACTTCTAGCAGTCCCACAAGCTCCAAATTTTGAACACTTCTAACTTCTAGGGTTAACTCTTAGACTATAAAGCCACTGAAAATTAAAACATACCGCAATATCCCGGGTTCTCTAGTTTTACAAACCGCACAGTTAACATTGTAATCCCATATAAATATATGCAGAAACAAAGTTATTTCTTCTGTTTCTTTTTATTGTAAAAATATAAACATCTAATATTTAAAAGATCACAATGACATGTTGTTAGTAAACTCCGGCACACCGGCTTGATTTTACATTAGACCTCATTACTTTTTGAAGTAGGAGAACTGCGTTGCGAGGCTGGCATTATTGTACATGTAATGTTTTTGATGGGATACAATTTATTGCTTTAGAAATTTACATGTACTCTCTTCTCTCTAGTGATTACTTGCCGAGTACTACCCAGCTAGGTAGATGTGTAATTTGTCCTAAGGGCACACCCTTAGGACAAATTACTGGCCTAGTGGCTTAGTGTCACAACACGAAAATGCTCAAACTTGGTTGAGGCATATAGCATCCGTACCTTGAGACCGGTAGGGCGTTTCTCAAAAAGTCCTCGGCAATGCGCCGAGGGTCATGTTTCTGCGTTGAACAAACGTTAGCGGCATCTATATAACTCGATCAATGTACCATCTGTTGGTAGGCGGCGTGACTAGTGTCGAAGCGTAGTTGTATCGGTGCATGCGGCTGCATTGTGTGCATTATGACACTACAAGCGTCATCTGTTGGCGAGTAGTGGTGATGGTGTTCTATTTAGTGAGGCAATGATACTCTGATGCTTCAATTAAATATTAAATTGTTTAATTAATAATACGCCAAAAAAATATTTATTAAAATTATAATGATACGAGTTAAGTTGGACCCGGGGTATGTCCTTAAACTACGTCCGGACCTGGGTATGTCCTTAAACTACGCCAAAAAGAGAGGTATGGGCACTGCGAATGGCATCTCGCTAAGTGTGGTAGGGCACGTTCAGCGAATGTCATCGCTCAAATCTGGAGCAGAGCCCGACTGGGGAAGTACCTCCACCTTACAGAAAACCACAGCCAAATAGCACTAGACCCTACTCATAGTGTTGTGTTCCTGCTGGTGAGTAAGGTTGCCAAAGAGCTCAAAGAGGACCCAGTGTGTTGACGATGAGGGACATTCTTGTTCCTTTAGTCGTCAACACAGTGAATCCTCCTTTTTGTAAAGGGTCGGCAACGCGCATGTGACTCCTTTGGAGTTGCAGGCGTCCATAGGTTACGGTAGCTGCTTACCATCAGGCGGGCCGTATGCTTGTTTGCCACCGTCGTGGTATAAAAAAAAAAAAAAAAAAAAAAAGTACAAATATGAAATTAGACAATTATATAATTGAAGTAACTTACTCCACTTTTTTCACTATGACGCAAGCATAGCTGAGTCGTAGCCGCGCATGCTAAACTGGACTCAATAGCTGAAGTACGACAACATATTACTGCGTGCTCACTCGCTTTAAAAGGCTAGACAAATTTTTCATTTCGAGATTTGACGTATTGTATGTGGAATATTTTTTGGAAATTTCGGTTGTGGCTGTTGAATTGACTACCTTACGTGAATAAAAAACGAAACCAGGCTGAGGAATTTTCCATAAAGTTTATGAAATATACTGTAATAACAATTTTATTTTTAGAATTTTTTTTTGGATATTCGTAAATATTATGCTAAAATAAGATTAACGTAACACCCACTGTTACAAACCTGACTGAGAAATTTTCCAAACAAAATGACGAGTGTTACCAATTACTTTTGAATAAAAGTGACAGTTTTATTTGAATTTTTTTTTGAACTTTTGACAGTATCTGTCAGTAATCAAAATAATTTGTTTAGTGAAAAAAATATACCCTGAGAAAAATTCCAGTACAAAGTATTAAGCCTTTTGTACATTTTTGTAAAAATACCAAAACTGACATACTTTTTTTTTTGGAAAAATAGTGTTTTGTGTTTGTTATGACCTGTACTACATCCTAGCAAAAGAATAATCGTCTGAGGAATTAATGCGAGGTCTCCATACAACGACCCGGTAGATTTCCCACACTACTACTAGTAAACTAACATGGAGGCGTATTTAGGCTTTGATTTAAAAATCACACATGTCTTATCTCATCTGCACTTAATGAATAGTATATTCAATCAAATAATAGTATCTGTTCAATCAAGGTCCGAAACAAAAGAAACATCTTTAATTACTTATAATATGTTTCTGTATAGGTAATTAAGTTCATTGTTAAATTTTGATTTAACGTCAAACGTTCAAACATTATTTTGATGTTAAATTCATATCGTATGAGAACGTTAGGTACGCTTTAACGATTTCAAAACATAATTATTCGGAAATTTATTTTCATTTGTACCAATGAATGTGTTTTAGATATTATATCCAGACATAAAATCTATATTTCGAAAATAAATCTGGTATAAACTTAACTAACTTCCCGGCGGTTACTGGTGTATATGAATTCCCATTTAGAAACAACCTCTGAGCGATTATGTATTCTCAGGCGTTTAGGTACAGAATGTTATTTCGAGCGGGCGACGCGATTTAATATTACCATGTCCTGCGCATTCAGCAGCGAAAGTAATCTAATATTTGACTAGTGCGAGGAATGAAGTAGAGTGACAGAACTTTGTAAAAGTAATTTTAGTTTTTATAATACTACGTGGTTGGCAAACAAGCATACAGCCCGTCTGCTTGCGGTCCAAGCGGTCCCCGCAGCCTTTCGAAGCACTGCAGCTTACTTGTGGCAACAGGTAGTCCTATCCCGACAGCGTGACATAAAATGACAGTTGCCGCCAAACTGACATTTTATCGCTATCCCTAGACAACCTAAGGCCGTACCGTGTAGTCGATGCGTTCCATACGCAATACCTTGGAAAGGAGCTCGTACTACATACGGATCGTTCGCGGTAGTAAATTCCTTTGAAACCGAACAGTTCGACATGTTCTAGACTGTGAGGAAGAATGCGCTTCCGAAGGCGAGCGGTGTGGTGCCGGTGGTAGAATGTGGCCGTAGGCATCATATCAAACAGTTCTTCAGAGCACAACTTAAAGGTTCAAAATCGCGTGTTGTTGTGTTTTTGATTTATTTTATCGTAATGAGCATAAACGCGCAATATGTGCCGAGTTCCAGGTTCACAGTGATACTCGCAGTGGGCCATCCCACACTAGCGTCTTTCGAGCGTCGACGTCGTGCCAGCACCCGCGCAGCGCCGACGCGGCGTCGACGCAACGTCGGCGCGACGCTAGTCGAGCGTCGGCGTCTCACCAGCGACGATTTTGCTCTAAAAGTGAGCCAGCGCCCGCAAACATTACGGTAAGATCATACAGAAAAAAACCGGCCAAGTGTGTATCGGACCGCGCATTATGGAGGGTTCCGTGCCTTCAATGGAATAAGAACCAAACTAATACCAAAAGGTCTTATCTGATGCCTATAGAAGAAGTTTTCGGAAATATCTCAAAAATGGCTGAACCAATAATGTTCAAAATAATTTTCGTAGAAAGTATGTACTATCTTCTCAAAGTAATATTTTTTCACATATCCTGATGTCAGAATGGCGAGTGGACCTTTTTTTGAAAAAATCTCGTTTTAGAAAGAGGTACACTGATTTCTACTAAAGGTACACCAAAGGTACAGTACTTTTATTAACAATTCGATGAAATTCCCGAGGTCCACCCGCCATCCTGACACTCACAAATAGAGGCATACAAAATATGCCTTATGTCTAAATTTTATTAAGATACGTCTTATAGTTTCCGAGTGAAATGGCTGTGTCATACAGACGGACGGACGGACGGACGGACGGACAGACGGACATGACAAAACTAATAAGGGTTCCGTTTTTGCTATTTTGGTTACGGAACCCTAATAAGTAATTACTCACTTAGGTATTTATCAATGGGTAAGATACAGTCTTGATACGTTCCAATTCTAGAATAGAGTTTGCAAAAATTTTAGGTTTTATACACTATAGGTACATAATTAGATACTTACAGAAACAGGTTTACAGGTTAGAAACTTACATAAAATAATGAAATTCCATCAAATACATTACATGTACAAAAATGCCAGTCGCGCAACGCAGTTCTCCTACTGCAAAAAGTATTAAGAATTGAGATCTAATGTAAAACCAAGCCGGTGTGCTGGAGTTTACTAACAAGATGTCATTGTGATCAATTGAATATTAGATATCTAAATTTTTATAATAAATAGAATGACTTGGCTATCGCACAGGACAAATAAATCATCTGATAATATTACATTATAGTTATAATATAATATGTACACATTGATAGGCCGGCTAGTGCTATACGTATGCTTAGCTGTGCGATGGCCAGGTCATTATATTTATTAAAAAAATATTGATAATAATAAATATTGATAAAAATATTGAAAATATTGGCCCCACGTTGGGCGCCAGTGTCAGGTTGATAAAATTTAGGCTAGGTTTTGATAACCTAGAACTATGCCACAGCTTATTTTTCTTGAACACAATTAAACAAATTATTATTAAATCACTAAATCAAATGTTGATGTCGCAAGGGTCTTGCTCTATGTAGGGCTGGTGTGAAATTAAACAAGTGGATACTGTACTAAATCTTTATTACCTATTCTTGCTTTTGAAAATAACTTGTTAAATCCAAACACTGGATAAATCTCTCTTTTCGTTTAAGTTCGACACCAACTAAAAATTCTAGGAGCTCAGCGGTTAAGCTAGGTCGTTAACAAGGTTCAAAGGTTGAGATTTATTCAGGTTTCTATCTAAATTCTTAACTACTTAGGTTAGTCCCTATGGTTTTATATATCAGAGATTTCTAAATTTAAATACTTAATGTTGGTTCTCAAAACTAATGATATTTACTTTGCCACAGAATTCCTACTGCCATTTAAAATTAATAAAGGACTGAACCGACCTCAGAAGCTGTTCTTCGCCAGTCGCTGATGTGCAAGAAGCTTGCCACGTCGCAAAGCTACAGGACGCTGTCCGGAAACTGCTCACACAGACTTTGCAGCGGGGCACCGACTTCCGAGAAGCTCAGACCGCTTGGCCGGAACAAGGTGGTGATGAAACACACGGAGGAGCCGCTGCTCGATCCATAATGATATGAGAGTACAATTTAAGTCTTCACTATAACATTTGTACTACATTGTACAATGGTTGCAAATACAACACATTGGTTGAAAAATACAACATCATTGTACGATGGTTGGAAAATACAACACCCGACTCCTGCAAGGAACAATATATTATCTGCATTAGTCGACTGAACTACAGCCCTGATAAATTGACAAAACTGAAGAAAGAAACCTTACCGGAGAATGGAAAATATTCCTATAACATCTCTACAGAGCACGCCCTCCCTCAGGCAAGTTCAAATCTGAAAACCAAAAGCATGGTCAAAATAGCTAGAACACGTTTCACGCCGTGATAGCCAAAAACCCTATTAATCTTTACTTACGATTCTCCTTTGCAGATAACCGAGGATTATTGAACCGCCACCTTCGCTGCCACCAAGGGCAAAATTTCAGAAGGCTGCTTGAGCCCCCCCTTGCACAACGCCGCAAATCAAATGACCGAGTCATTCCTAGTGACTCCCAAGATGGAGGAACCAGAGGGCAGAGGACCCAATTCAGGGTGGCAATTAAATAAATATAAATCCCTCTGATTATTGTTGATTGATTCCAGCGAAACAACTTTCCTATCAATAGGTCAAAGACATGATACTAAATATCCAAATACTTTACTTCAAAACCCGCTTTCAGAATTTCCAGATACATTTTCTTTGACTACATTTCATTTACTAATTTTCCAAAATACCTATTTATGAAACGCCAATGTTATTAAAAATGACAGAAGAAAAACCCATAATGCAGGCTAAATTTATTAGATGACAACCCCATACAGATAAACACAAGGTGCATTCGAACGGCGCTGTTTGAAGCATTGTTATAACCGATCGAATCGAAGGTGTTGAAATTGATTGATAAGAAACTATTCTAATTAGAACCAAAAGGCAATGTAACAACGTTACAATAGACATCTAATATTCAAAGGGTACCGCAATGTACTGCAAACATGGATGAAGTAAAGTAACTGCCAATTGGAATGTGTTGCATTTAAATACATTGCGGGCCAAATTATTTTGTACGAGTATGGTTAAAATTTTCGTCATAAAAAGCAAAAGTTATATAAATATTATTAAGATAATAATAAATATTTCTTATGTTCTATTCTATGCTAATCAAAGTTTAAATATTAGCCAGTATTGGATCTACACACTGTATTACTAAACCTAAAGTGTAGCGTACCGAACTCTTTGCCGAGTATTTCCCAAGGGGATACAGTATGAAGTTCTTCAAAAGAGGAGTGTACTTCTTAAAGCGTAGGCAACGCGCATGTGAATCCGCTGCTCCGGAGTTGCAGGCGTCCATAGGCTACGGTGACTGCTTACTATCAGTCGGGTCGTATGCTTGTTTGCTAAACCGGCCAAGAGCGTGTCGGGCCACGCTCAGTGTAGGGGTTCCGTAGTTTTCTGTCCGTCACAGTAAGTGTCCCCACTTAAAAGTTTTTGAAAGCACCTCATTTCATTGTGATTTTGTAGAAATTACAGGTACAATAAACACCTGCTTATACGGTTAAAACAAACTAAGTTCAGAAATTATTTTGTAATTTTTTTTCAAAAACTATTCAACCTATCATGTTCAAAATAATTTTCCTAGAAAGTTTTTATAAAGTTCTACTTTTGAGATTTTTTTCATATTTTTAAAACTTATGGTTCAAAAGTTAGAGGGGGGGGGGCACATTTTTTTTTTACTTCTGGAGCGATTATTTTCGAAAATATTTACATTATCAAAAAATGATTTTAGTAAACCCCTATTTATTTTTAAATACCTATCCAACAATATATCACACGTTAGTGTAGAAAAGAAAAAAAAAAATCACTCCCCACTTTACGTATAGGGGAGGTACCCTAATAAAACATTTTTTTCCACTTTTTATTTTACCACTTTGTCGACGTGATTGATATACATATTAGTACCAAATTTCAGCTTTCTAGTGCTAACGGTCACTGAGATTATCCGCGGACGGACGGACGGACGGGCAGACATGGCGAAACTATAAGGGTTCCTAGTTGACTACGGAACCCTAAAAAAGGTACACATGATAATAATAATTATTTGAACCACCGTTGTCCGTCAGTAATGGTTTTTGCTACCATTTGTCCACTTTTCGTATAAATTTACTGTTAAAGTAGACAAATGGTAGCCATGTCACCCCCTGTCATTATGTCGACTCGAATGTAACCCTCTTACCTAAATACTAGCGAATACTTTGCTAATGGCTATGACATAAATTTTGAAAGTCCTTGAATTTAATATCTATTTTCCACACCCTTTCGCGTGTTCCAAATGTGTCACTTAGTTTACGGTTCAAGTTATCGGCAATTATATCTATTTCAACAATAAGGATAAAATTAATGTTTTTTTGACGTTTTAAAATACTTATCTTATTTGGTACTAAGTTGCTGTGTTTTACATTCCAGGTATTATTGGTCTGTGTAGTTTTAAATATCTCACTAACTAACAATGTTTAGAAATATAGGAAATAGTAGAAAAATCAACTGCCTCAGGCGAGACTCGAACCCGCAACTCTGGGATACATGACCATCGCTCCGACCAACTGAGCTACTGAGACTTTATGCGTCTTAGGGGGACGCCTAGCGACATCTGCCGAAGAAGTCTTACACTTCTCAACCGGCCATCGGAGTCCCAAGTTGTATGGAGAATTCACCGATAACAATGCGCTACCCCATACTACAATTAATTTTGTATTAAACGGAACGCCGGCTAACGATACCACAATGTTTAGAAATAGAGGAAAAGTAGAAATATCCACTGCCTCAGGCGAGACTCAGGGTTTATTTCTAAACATTGTGGTATCGTTAGCAGACGTTTTGCTCTCATTTTTCTCACTAACTAGACTGTGTAAAATTGTGGTCCATTAGTAATAAATAGAATATGACCAGCACGGCTAGCACCTCTTGCAAGAGCGACTTAAGCCGCGAGTAGGTAAAACCTTCCCGCGCCTGTCAAAAATCTCGCTTTCCGGTAGCATGTCATGCACCCGCGGCTGCAACTGACGCTGAAGTTTTGCTAAGGATTTTAGTTCAAAGTCGCGAGTCACTGTCATTTTATGACAGTGGCATGTGATCGCGAGTCTGTCGCTCCTTTCACGTGCAAGCTGTGCTGCCAACTAGCGACAACGCATAAAGTCGCGCAGGGCGGCGATTTTTGGCAATCGAGCGCTCGAATTCAAAGAATTTAACCTCGAATCTAATCGCACACAGTTTTTCTCCATTATTTACGCCTGTAATTAATAATATAAATAATCATGATTTTAAATAACTGCCGCTGTTGTTTTTAAAACATCATTTCATTGTTTTATTCAGTTTTAAATGTTGCCACTATGAGTGTCCAAGTACAGGGCCAGCAGTCTTAACCCATCCAATTGCACAGAGGGGTGAGACAGGGGGATGTCATATCCCCCTGTCTCACCCCTCTGTGCAATTGCTATACGTATGCTTAGCTGTGCGATGGCCAGGTCATTATATTTATTAAAAAAATATTGATAATAATAAATATTGATAAAAATATTGAAAATATTGGCCCCACGTTGGGCGCCAGTGTCAGGTTGATAAAATTTAGGCTAGGTTTTGATAACCTAGAACTATGCCACAGCTTATTTTTCCTGAACACAATTAAACAAATTATTATTAAATCACTAAATCAAATGTTGATGTCGCAAGGGTCTTGCTCTATGTAGGGCTGGTGTGAAATTAAACAAGTGGATACTGTACTAAATCTTTATTACCTATTCTTGCTTTTGAAAATAACTTGTTAAATCCAAACACTGGATAAATCTCTCTTTTCGTTTAAGTTCGACACCAACTAAAAATTCTAGGAGCTCAGCGGTTAAGCTAGGTCGTTAACAAGGTTCAAAGGTTGAGATTTATTCAGGTTTCTATCTAAATTCTTAACTACTTAGGTTAGTCCCTATGGTTTTATATATCAGAGATTTCTAAATTTAAATACTTAATGTTGGTTCTCAAAACTAATGATATTTACTTTTCCACAGAATTCCTACTGCCATTTAAAATTAATAAAGGACTGAACCGACCTCAGAAGCTGTTCTTCGCCAGTCGCTGATGTGCAAGAAGCTTGCCACGTCGCAAAGCTACAGGACGCTGTCCGGAAACTGCTCACACAGACTTTGCAGCGGGGCACCGACTTCCGAGAAGCTCAGACCGCTTGGCCGGAACAAGGTGGTGATGAAACACATGGAGGAGCCGCTGCTCGATCCATAATGATATGAGAGTACAATTTAAGTCTTCACTATAACATTTGTACTACATTGTACAATGGTTGCAAATACAACACATTGGTTGAAAAATACAACATCATTGTACGATGGTTGGAAAATACAACACCCGACTCCTGCAAGGAACAATATATTATCTGCATTAGTCGACTGAACTACAGCCCTGATAAATTGACAAAACTGAAGAAAGAAACCTTACCGGAGAATGGAAAATACTCCTATAACATCTCTACAGAGCACGCCCTCCCTCAGGCAAGTTCAAATCTGAAAACCAAAAGCATGGTCAAAATAGCTAGAACACGTTTCACGCCGTGATAGCCAAAAACCCTATTAATCTTTACTTACGATTCTCCTTTGCAGATAACCGAGGATTATTGAACCGCCACCTTCGCTGCCACCAAGGGCAAAATTTCAGAAGGCTGCTTGAGCCCCCCCTTGCACAACGCCGCAAATCAAATGACCGAGTCATTCCTAGTGACTCCCAAGATGGAGGAACCAGAGGGCAGAGGACCCAATTCAGGGTGGCAATTAAATAAATATAAATCCCTCTGATTATTGTTGATTGATTCCAGCGAAACAACTTTCCTATCAATAGGTCAAAGACATGATACTAAATATCCAAATACTTTACTTCAAAACCCGCTTTCAGAATTTCCAGATACATTTTCTTTGACTACATTTCATTTACTAATTTTCCAAAATACCTATTTATGAAACGCCAATGTTATTAAAAATGACAGAAGAAAAACCCATAATGCAGGCTAAATTTATTAGATGACAACCCCATACAGATAAACACAAGGTGCATTCGAACGGCGCTGTTTGAAGCATTGTTATAACCGATCGAATCGAAGGTGTTGAAATTGATTGATAAGAAACTATTCTAATTAGAACCAAAAGGCAATGTAACAACGTTACAATACATCTCCCCCCGATTTCAAGGTTCAACGTAGGTGAACCGCTCGCTGTCCTCAGCGACTCTCATCAAATATTTAATGTGAAATTGATTTGAAGAAAATTTTCTCCAAAAGCAAGAAAAATGGATTTAAAAATGGAATTAATGGGAAAGAAAAAGAAAACAAAATCTAGCATAAGTCCGAGATTGCAAACCAATAAAACTAATAGTAGGAACTCTAATTCCTATTTGTAGAATACCTCTTCATCTACTTTTCGAAAGAACAAAAAATAAAAATAATAAATATATAATCTCGAACCCACACAGGCACCGAAGGTAAAATAATCTATGTGGCTAACATGCTGCACAAACAAAGTAACCCCTTCCATAAACTAACTATTTATCCAGTACTCAGTCCGTTAGCGTTCCCAGGACAACGCGGAGTTGACCCCGTTATCCTGTGAACGCAAAAGCCAGCCGCCAGGTCTGTAATTCAGCATTCAACAATATATTCCCTCATAGACCGGGCAAAATAGCCTTACAGTCGTCAAACTATAAGCATCCAACCAAAACAAACCAAACAAAGCAACAATTTGTCGCAACCCTACAGGTTGAGGACACCAAATTGTCTCAACCTTGATGTTGACAACAAAACAACAAACCAAACCAGCAAATACCATTCCTCCAAAATCCAACATCAGCCAGGTGAATTGTAAACATACCGCTGTTCCAATTCTCCCGACTACAAAAAAAACCGACGAACCAAAAAAACAAACACGGCCCTTTGAGTTGATGGGACCCACTTTTCCCCTCTCTACTCTCCGGTTAACCATACCAAAAACCAACTAAACCTCAACCGTGACCGGCTGATCAAAAACCCGTGTCACACGCCTAACCCGGCGGAGACACTATGAGCCATACCAACAACTTCATAATACCACTTATGAAGTTTAGTGTTGGATCATCAGCACCAAAACCAACGTGGTATCAAAACCACCACCATAAAACCTCACCCATTTCAGCCGAGTTCAAAAAAGGTCTTACCACCCTACTCGGCTGAGACACCGTGTGCCGTTCCAGCGCCTTCTAGAAGAAGTCAAATACACCGGAGCAGCACAAAACCAAAAAGGTACCAAAATGTACCAGTTGATATGGACGGTAGGCAAGAACCCAAAAAAAATACGGTTCCCAAAATGATCCCCGCTGGGTGTGGACCCCGGACCCATACCATATCAACAAAAAGCGTAAAACACGCAAAATTGCACCAAACGGCGCTCGGGTGTGGTTAGTACCCGTTACGTTTAACGTAACACAACTGACAATATCAAGGATCGCTCTGACTTGAAACTGAGCAAGATTGTGTCGCCCCTATCATACCTCACGCATATCAAATACCTATCATTCATCCACAAGCAAACAAAGTAGTGAGTCCAGTCATTGCTGTTCACCACGTTCCGTGCACTGTCGTGATTAAATATTTGAACCACCATAATATTTAACACTCCCAACGAACAACCAGAGATCGAAAATATCCCTAATACGTCACGAGCCTAGCTCAAAACTCTCGCCAAAATAAAACTCGGAAACTCAAAAGCACCTTACATTAAACTAAATGAGAAAAAAACAAAATCAAACCTGTATTAAATTAAAATGTTTAGGTTTGGGTGCTACAAAACATCGTAATAAAAATATTTAAAAAATTAAACAATCCAACATTGGTCAAAAGTTCAAATCACAAGTCAATATAACTTGTAAAAGAAAACGGACGTTTATTTAAACGCTTGTTTCATTAAAATAAAGAAAAGTTTCCGAACGATAATAATTAGTACGTTTTGGAACGCACCCTTGGGTCTGTGGTTTAAAAAAACTAAATGTCAATTGAAAATTATTCATCAATGACATCGATTCGATTGTTGAAGACAATCATTAGATCATTACCTACAACCTACAACGCCAAGACCCTAGCTGAGCAAATGCCCGTGCTTCGACTAAAACACAGCAATCTTTAATAAAAACTGTGGTGGAATTCCAAAATAATTAAGACTGACACTGCAAAATGACCCAACAAAACGACACTATGCAAACTAGAAACTACGCATAAAACAAGTAATTTACTATCTAATTAGACTAGAAGTCATGCTTTGATGCTCCTTATGTCCTTTACGCTAAAAATTGAACGCTTATTTATTACATAATTGAACTTGAAACGAAAATATGTTCAAATTCAAAATAACCTATTACCCTTTTTTGTAATCACAAATTTTCCTTGATATGTTTCAGATTACTACAAAACAATGCACAACTGGATCAACTACCTAAACAAAAAACTATAACAACCAGCACTAGCTATTACTGTACCCTGGTAAAACAAAAATATCAAAAACTGAAATGTGACCGACAATGCTAGGCTGACGCTCCGGACAGCTAGCATTATACAAGAAAGTATCCCTTCTGATACAAAATATCAATGTGCATTGGAAGACAAACTCAGAAAGCTTGCTGAAGCCTGCAGTGGAACAATGCATCTGGTTCCACGCTCAACAACAAGACTTCCCAGCAGTGTCCAGAAAATACCTACAATCCAGCAAGAATGTCCTGCCCAATTGCAATAATTAAGTGAAAATTAATTGTTTAAACTGAGAACTGTGAAGTGTAATTGAAAGATGTGATCCGTTTATACTTCAAATGTGAAGAACTACTGACATGAAATCTCTGATAATATAAATTACAAAAGTTATTCTAACTGTTTTGTGTTAAATTTAAAATTAAATGTTCTTAAGTAGATTTTTATTTTATTAACATTCTTGGATCACTATGGACATAACAATATGTGAGTATTGAACCCTTTTAAAAAAAAATACCACAAATTTTCAGATTTCATGAAACTATAGCATAACAATTATAAAATTACTAGTAGAAGGAGGTTTAGCATTAATACAAAACAAATATAGCAGTCAGATATTTAAATGCGTCTATCCAACTCTGTGTAAAAATAACTTGCAACAATGTCATTCATTAAATATTCAAAATAAGTGCAAGTAAAAATGTTTACTCCGAATTACTGACATGGCAGTCAAGCAGTTGAGCGCTGAGTCATGGAAAATTAACAAAATTTTAATATCAAATAATTTAAATGTTAAAACCCTAAAAGGTATATAGAATGCGTTAGGTTTAAACCCAGTGATTAAAATGTTACTCAAATCAAAAGGACTAAACATATGCTGTGTCAATTTTGTCAGCGTCAGCAAAATTATATAACCTCAAAAATGTCATACAAAATTCCAAAAAAAAAAATTCGCTAAATTCTTCACAAATCAAACAAAATTTGTACAAAAGCACAAGATATAAAATCCTTGTACATGTCTGAAATGGCTTTAAATTTGTAAAAAATAGTTCTCAAATATTCTTATAAGCAAAGTGACGTATGTACTACACGTGGGAAAATTGCGACGTTGACACTTTTCAATAACCTACAAATTCGTTATAAAAATATGGAAATAAATCGGGATTTCCTTTACAAATTTGCAATAAAAAAGGTATAAAATAATAAGTGCTCAGCAATGCAACATACACGTGGAAAATAAGATTTTCGCTTCCAAAAGGTGAGTAACCAACTACAAACCAAAATATGATCTCTGATATTCTAAAACCAAAATTTTTGCCTTTCCTGGAGAAATACCGTGGGGCGCCAGTGTCAGGTAGATACAATTTAGTCTAGGTTTTGATAACCTAGAACTATGCCACAGCTTATTTTTCCTGAACACAATTAAACAAATTATTATTAAATCACTAAATCAAATGTTGATGTCGCAAGGGTCTTGCTCTATGTAGGGCTGGTGTGAAATTAAACAAGTGGATACTGTACTAAATCTTTATTACCTATTCTTGCTTTTGAAAATAACTTGTTAAATCCAAACACTGGATAAATCTCTCTTTTCGTTTAAGTTCGACACCAACTAAAAATTCTAGGAGCTCAGCGGTTAAGCTAGGTCGTTAACAAGGTTCAAAGGTTGAGATTTATTCAGGTTTCTATCTAAATTCTTAACTACTTAGGTTAGTCCCTATGGTTTTATATATCAGAGATTTCTAAATTTAAATACTTAATGTTGGTTCTCAAAACTAATGATATTTACTTTTCCACAGAATTCCTACTGCCATTTAAAATTAATAAAGGACTGAACCGACCTCAGAAGCTGTTCTTCGCCAGTCGCTGATGTGCAAGAAGCTTGCCACGTCGCAAAGCTACAGGACGCTGTCCGGAAACTGCTCACACAGAGTTTGCAGCGGGGCACCGACTTCCGAGAAGCTCAGACCGCTTGGCCGGAACAAGGTGGTGATGAAACACATGGAGGAGCCGCTGCTCGATCCATAATGATATGAGAGTACAATTTAAGTCTTCACTATAACATTTGTACTACATTGTACAATGGTTGCAAATACAACACATTGGTTGAAAAATACAACATCATTGTACGATGGTTGGAAAATACAACACCCGACTCCTGCAAGGAACAATATATTATCTGCATTAGTCGACTGAACTACAGCCCTGATAAATTGACAAAACTGAAGAAAGAAACCTTACCGGAGAATGGAAAATATTCCTATAACATCTCTACAGAGCACGCCCTCCCTCAGGCAAGTTCAAATCTGAAAACCAAAAGCATGGTCAAAATAGCTAGAACACGTTTCACGCCGTGATAGCCAAAAACCCTATTAATCTTTACTTACGATTCTCCTTTGCAGATAACCGAGGATTATTGAACCGCCACCTTCGCTGCCACCAAGGGCAAAATTTCAGAAGGCTGCTTGAGCCCCCCCTTGCACAACGCCGCAAATCAAATGACCGAGTCATTCCTAGTGACTCCCAAGATGGAGGAACCAGAGGGCAGAGGACCCAATTCAGGGTGGCAATTAAATAAATATAAATCCCTCTGATTATTGTTGATTGATTCCAGCGAAACAACTTTCCTATCAATAGGTCAAAGACATGATACTAAATATCCAAATACTTTACTTCAAAACCCGCTTTCAGAATTTCCAGATACATTTTCTTTGACTACATTTCATTTACTAATTTTCCAAAATACCTATTTATGAAACGCCAATGTTATTAAAAATGACAGAAGAAAAACCCATAATGCAGGCTAAATTTATTAGATGACAACCCCATACAGATAAACACAAGGTGCATTCGAACGGCGCTGTTTGAAGCATTGTTATAACCGATCGAATCGAAGGTGTTGAAATTGATTGATAAGAAACTATTCTAATTAGAACCAAAAGGCAATGTAACAACGTTACAATAGACATCTAATATTCAAAGGGTACCGCAATGTACTGCAAACATGGATGAAGTAAAGTAACTGCCAATTGGAATCTGTTGCATTTAAATACATTGCGGGCCAAATTATTTTGTACGAGTATGGTTAAAATTTTCGTCATAAAAAGCAAAAGTTATATAAATATTATTAAGATAATAATAAATATTTCTTATGTTCTATTCTATGCTAATCAAAGTTTAAATATTAGCCAGTATTGGATCTACACACTGTATTACTAAACCTAAAGTGTAGCGTACCGAACTCTTTGCCGAGTATTTCCCAAGGGGATACAGTATGAAGTTCTTCAAAAGAGGAGTGTACTTCTTAAAGCGTAGGCAACGCGCATGTGAATCCGCTGCTCCGGAGTTGCAGGCGTCCATAGGCTACGGTGACTGCTTACTATCAGTCGGGTCGTATGCTTGTTTGCTAAACCGGCCAAGAGCGTGTCGGGCCACGCTCAGTGTAGGGGTTCCGTAGTTTTCTGTCCGTCACATTAAGTGTCCCCACTTAAAAGTTTTTGAAAGCACCTCATTTCATTGTGATTTTGTAGAAATTACAGGTACAATAAACACCTGCTTATACGGTTAAAACAAACTTAGTTCAGAAATTATTTTGTAATTTTTTTTCAAAAACTATTCAACCTATCATGTTCAAAATAATTTTCCTAGAAAGTTTTTATAAAGTTCTACTTTTGAGATTTTTTTCATATTTTTAAAACTTATGGTTCAAAAGTTAGAGGGGGGGGGGGGACACATTTTTTTTTTACTTCTGGAGCGATTATTTCCGAAAATATTTACATTATCAAAAAATGATTTTAGTAAACCCCTATTTATTTTTAAATACCTATCCAACAATATATCACACGTTAGTGTACAAAAGAAAAAAAAAATCACTCCCCACTTTACGTATAGGGGAGGTACCCTAATAAAACATTTTTTTCCACTTTTTATTTTACCACTTTGTCGACGTGATTGATATACATATTAGTACCAAATTTCAGCTTTCTAGTGCTAACGGTCACTGAGATTATCCGCGGACGGACGGACGGACGGGCAGACATGGCGAAACTATAAGGGTTCCTAGTTGACTACGGAACCCTAAAAAAGGTACACATGATAATAATAATTATTTGAACCACCGTTGTCCGTCAGTAATGGTTTTTGCTACCATTTGTCCACTTTTCGTATAAATTTACTGTTAAAGTAGACAAATGGTAGCCATGTCACCCCCTGTCATTATGTCGACTCGAATGTAACCCTCTTACCTAAATACTAGCGAATACTTTGCTAATGGCTATGACATAAATTTTGAAAGTCCTTGAATTTAATATCTATTTTCCACACCCTTTCGCGTGTTCCAAATGTGTCACTTAGTTTACGGTTCAAGTTATCGGCAATTATATCTATTTCAACAATAAGGATAAATATTAATGTTTTTTTGACGTTTCCAAATACTTATCTTATTTGGTACTAAGTTGCTGTTTTTTAGGTATTATTCCAGGTATTATTGGTCTGTGTAGTTTTAAATATCTCACTAACTAACAATGTTTAGAAATATAGGAAATAGTAGAAAAATCAACTGCCTCAGGCGAGACTCGAACCCGCGACTCTGGGATACATGACCATCGCTCCGACCAACTGAGCTACTGAGACTTTATGCGTCTTAGGGGGACGCCTAGCGACATCTGCCGAAGAAGTCTTACACTTCTCAACCGGCCATCGGAGTCCCAAGTTGTATTGAGAATTCACCGATAACAATGCGCTACCCCATACTACAATTAATTTTGTATTAAACGGAACGCCGGCTAACGATACCACAATGTTTAGAAATAGAGGAAAAGTAGAAATATCCACTGCCTCAGGCGAGACTCAGGGTTTATTTCTAAACATTGTGGTATCGTTAGCAGACGTTTTGCTCTCATTTTTCTCACTAACTAGACTGTGTAAAATTGTGGTCCATTAGTAATAAATAGAATATGACCAGCACGGCTAGCACCTCTTGCAAGAGCGACTTAAGCCGCGAGTAGGTAAAACCTTCCCGCGCCTGTCAAAAATCTCGCTTTCCGGTAGCATGTCATGCACCCGCGGCTGCAACTGACGCTGAAGTTTTGCTAAGGATTTTAGTTCAAAGTCGCGAGTCACTGTCATTTTATGACAGTGGCATGTGATCGCGAGTCTGTCGCTCCTTTCACGTGCAAGCTGTGCTGCCAACTAGCGACAACGCATAAAGTCGCGCAGGGCGGCGATTTTTGACAATCGAGCGCTCGAATTCAAAGAATTTAACCTCGAATCTAATCGCACACAGTTTTTCTCCATTATTTACGCCTGTAATTAATAATATAAATAATCATGATTTTAAATAACTGTCGCTGTTGTTTTTAAAACATCATTTCATTGTTTTATTCAGTTTTAAATGTTGCCACTATGAGTGTCCAAGTACAGGGCCAGCAGTCTTAACCCATCCAATTGCACAGAGGGGTGAGACAGGGGGATGTCATATCCCCGAAACTGTTCACAAGCGCGTTGGAAGACATGTTTAAGACGCTGGACTGGAAAGGTAAGGGCATAAACATAAACGGCGACTACATCTCACACCTGCGATTCGTTGATGATATAGTCGTAATGGCGGAGTCGCTAGAGGAGCTGACCCAGATGCTGGACGGCCTAGCTTCAGCCTTGCGACGCATCGGTCTTGGCATGAATTTGGATAAAACCAAAGTCATGATCAATGGCCACATTGATCCAGGACCGGTCGTCGTACATAGCTACCTTCGCTACCTTCTTGAAATTGTTTCTGAGTACACCTACCTTGGGCAGATCCTGCAGTTAGGTAAAAACAATTTCGAGAAGGAGGCCAAAAGGAGGATCCATTTGGGAAACTACGCCGAGGATTCTCGTCATCCATACCGCAATGCTTGAAAACGAAAGTGTTTAATCAGTGCGTCCTACCCGTAATGACCTACGGAGCTGAGACGTGGACACTCACGTTAGGGCTGGTCCACCAGTTCAAAGTCGCTCAGCGAGCTATGGAAAGAGCTATGCTCGGAGTTTCTCTGAAGGATAAGATTCGTAACGAATACATCCGACAGAGAACCAAAGTTATCGACATAGCTCAAAGAATTAGCAAGCTGAAGTGGCAGTGGGCCGGCCATATCTCGCGAAGAACCGACAACCGCTGGGGTAAACGTGTTCTTGAGTGGAGACCGCGACTCGGCAAACGTAGTGTAGGATGCCCTCTGGCAAGGTGGGATGACGATCTGCGAAAGACTGCAAGGCAGATGCTGGATGCGGCAAGCTGAAGACAGGGCGCTATGGCGCTCATTAGGGGAGGCCTATGTCCAGCAGTGGACTAATATAGGCTGATGATGATGATGATGATGAAATGTTATATTCGAGCGCTCGAATTTCAAAATCGCCCCCCAGATCTGTCTCTTGTCGCGCCAGTCACGCGTATGACGTGCTAGCCGTGCAGTGCAGTAGTAATACAGAAAACATAAGGAATTACTATTTTAAATTAGTAAAACAATCAAATCGTCAATCATAGATCAATCAATCAAGCAATATTTATTTCATAAAATATGCTAAATAAGTAATGTACTTGTTTTGAAATGCCTTTGTCATGTAAAGACATGTGTTGCTTTTACAGTAGATTTAATTATAGGACTGAACCAGAAAGACCGTAAAATTCCCTTAATTAATATTTAAAAAAAAGAGTAGGACTGTATTCTCTCTGTAACTTGTACTTGTACGAAAACTATAGGAAACGTAGCCATTTTAATTCTGTTTTCACGTAAAGCTAGCCTTCTGGGCACCCTTCCGGCGGGCACTGATTTGGAGCCTTTTTTATTTGTACGTCTATATTTTCTAGGATTTAGTTCATTTTTAAGATTTGTTAGCTGTAATTTATTTTTAGGTTTAATTTTAGTTTTTTATTTTATTCAATTATACTAAATAAAAAGTAAACAAAAAATAAAGTGTTTATATACTTTACACAGTAATATAAGCTTCCCGCTTTATTGTTACCTTTTAGACCAGCTATCTAAGTGTACGAGTAGGTATGTCATCTTTCCGACCCGTTACTGGGAATACTGGGTAGTCACACGATAGCAGGTGTTATAAATTATAGTTTTCATTATAGTTACACTTACCTACATGTTTTCTGTTTGCTATGTACCATCACGAACGGGGATTGTTGAGCCACTTGCCATTGTTCCGAATTTAGACGTATAATAAACTAGCTTTTGCCCGCGGCTTCGCTCGCGTTAAATTCGGGGTAACACGGTTGCCCTTTGCCCCCCGGAATGCTCCATACAAACTTCCACCCCCCATTTTAGGGAAGTGGGGGGTTAGAAAGAGACAAAAAGTAGCCTATGTCACAAGGGATGGAGCCCTTCAACTATCTCCACTTAAAAATCACGTCAATTCGTCGCCCCTTTTTGCCGTGAAAGACGGACAAACAAACAAACAAACAAACACATACACTTTCCCATCCATACTAATATTATAAATGGGAAAGTGTATGTGTTTGTTTGTTTGTTTGTTTGTTTGTTTGTCCGTCTTTCACGGCAAAATGGGGCGACGAAATGACGTGATTTTTTAAGTGGAGATAGTTGAAGGGATGGAGAGTGACATAGGCTACTTTTTGTCTCTTTCTAACCCCCCACTTCCCTAAAATGGGGGGTGGAAGTTTGTATGGAGCATTCTGGGGGGCAAAGGGGAACCGTGTTACCCCGAATTTAACGCGAGCGAAGCCGCGGGCAAAAGCTAGTTTATAATATTAGTATGGATTACCGATGTTAGCTGATGTGACAGCTAATCGGTAACATCGGTCATTCATTACGCGGTTAAATTACGAACACTGGCAAATGGCTCAACATTCCCGCGTGGTGACTACACATCTAAAAGTTATACATTAGTATTATTTATTTTAGCGTTAGGTACTTTTGTTACTCATTGTTGCATTGGCGTCGATTTTGCGTATGCTTATTTATTTTCAGCATAATATTTCCTCTATGCCTACGTTTACGCAACAACCAAATTTCATTAGGATTAATATCAAATTCTATTTGTACGGGTTTGTACACCTGAATGATGTGATTCTGGACGGTTGAGTGTCTTGATAATAAACACTGATTTAAATATATTTTTTATTGATAACCAAGGTATAATTATGATTAGGTACTAGCTAGGAGCTCGTATAAACGTAGACTGGTTAATTATTGTACATTTTGCGTAATCGCGGATACAGCGATTATTATAACAAACATATTTTATGCTGACCGAGAAATGTGCGATGCTAGCATTGTACATATTCCCGGCCAGGAGATGAGGATGCTGTTCAAATTATTATTGTTTTGATACAAGAAAAAATGTTAAAAAATCTAAACTGATGTAAACAAAGAACATTGCATAATTATTTGATAGAGGTAAATCCCCTAAACATAGATGTCGCATTTGTATGGTTAATTGAAATTGTCGCGGCGCGTTGATCTCCGCTGGGGCTGTTCTCGGTCGCTGATGGGATGGAGCTGCGGGATGCGGATGACATCGAAGTGGGTCTGCGTTCGTTCTTCCCGGCGGCGGCAGTGTCGGCGGCGAACGAGGGAGTGAGACGTGCGACGAATTGACGTCGCCGTATGCAGCGACGCACATACAGCGCGGCTAATACGATTACGATGCCCATGACTATGTAGATTGCAGTATAATGGTGGACATCGTGGTAGGTGACTTCCCCTGATACGGCTCCTTCGTTCTTCATGTGCTCAATTTGGTCTTTGATGGCTTTGAAGTGTTTTTCATTGATTCCAAAGGCATTCGATTCGCTCTGTATGACGGGTACAGTCAAATTGATAACATTGTTTATAGAGGGCACGTCGAACTTTACCACATTTGCTTGAGTTTTGATGTCGTTGGATAGTTCCTTCTGAGGAAATATGGTAAAGGAATCTCCGTTTAATACACAGTCGGTGTGGAGGATAATGATTCCAGCCTTGTTTAGATGTTCGGCCTTGACCTCCTGACCGCATATAATTCTCGCAGTACATACGTCACAACAAAAGTATAGGTATGTATTCATGGTGCTTAGTTCGGTCCATATGTTACGGCAGGTGTCAGTCTCAGCTGTGCACTTGTTTGTAATTTGATCCGCTATACATAGGTGTGAGTCAGACTTCAATTGATAAATTGGACCTTGTAGCGTACAAATAAGTGTGTTGGAATCGTAGTGAGTGCACTTATGTACGGTTTCATCCAACATCGGTATATACGATTCCTTTTTGATATTTATAGCCACCTGATCGGCTATGGGCTTTATTTTGATCATATTTTTCCCATCTTGTTGTGGAATTGGTATTAATCGGAAGAGCTCGTAGATGTCTCGAAAGACTAAAGGAATTCTGATTTCAAAGATAAGGTACTGACGGGTCATTCTGGTTCGCACCTTCATTAGTTGATATAATTTCGGTAAATCGTTGTTGATGTTTTCGCATGGAAGAGTCAAATCTTTCGGCATCTGACCGGCGATGATATTTAGCTCATCTTTCAACTGTTGTGGCGTCAAAAGGTGCACGTTGAATTTTCCATAAATTATGTTAGTGATGGTGTCCAATAAAGTGTCTTGTATGCTTTTTAGGTTGGCGAGTATATTATTGGCAATGATTGACGACACGGCTATTTCATTGATCTGTGTTGATAATTGAATTTCGCTTGCCTGCTTGTTTAGGCCTTTCTCGATGCTGATGATATATTGATTAAAAGTTTTATGCTGATTTTGCATCGAGGACTCGATTCTCTTGAGTAGGTTTGCTTCCGCCTCTATAACCGAAGTTTGATTCCGCCATAATAGTGCCAGGTGTTTTTCATTTCTTCTGGTTAGGTCAATGTCCTTTTGATATTGTTCGGCGAACTGGTCGTCGAGCACGCCGAAAAGGCTATGAGCAACATTTCCTATGCCGTTGAAGAATCCTCTCCTTTTTCGTGACGAGTCGGAGCGCTGGCCGAGTAGCATGGCATCGTAGTATTTTAATTCCGAGAAGGCGTGACGTAATTGTGTCAGTACAATGTTGCATTGTTGTTTATTTTCTATCGTATGACACATATTTTCTAAATGAGTGATGTATTTAGAAAATAATTCTGATCCTTCCCAATACGGATTGATGTCGTAGTATACCACAAGTTTCCACTCGTCTCGGGCCATTTTCAGGTTTGTTATTTTGTCAAAATAAATACCTTGACCTTCTGTGAAGTGTGACACGTCATGGGTACTCTGTGCAGGCATTATGCATAACATAAATAATGTTAGTGCCATAGTGATGAAGTTGATGCACTTGTGCCTATTGGTGATTTTTCTTTGATTTGTTGGTCTTGATGCTCTTGATGGGGTGGCTGATAAGTCTTTTTTTTCTTCTCCAGTGGTCCGCAAATCGTGCTCGGATACTGGCAGTTTCGACAGCTTGATGATGGGTCTTTTTATAACTGAATTTTTTGTCTTTACTGACGCGACTCGGACAAAATCGTCTTTTCCTGGATGAACATCTGATATTCGGCCTAGTGCCCACTTGCCAGCAGGCAGGTTTGCGTCGTGAATGATTACGACGTCGCCGATTTCAATGTTTGGCTTAGGTTGTGTCCATTTGCAGCGCGCTTGTAGTTGACACAGGTACTCAGATTGCCATTTTTTCCATGTGTCTTGAAATATTTTTTGTGTCAAGCGCCAGCGTGTCCGCTCGTCTGTTTCGGTCTCCACAATGTGGAGAGTTGGGCCGCTTGCTAAAAAATGTGCCGGGGTGATATAATCCAAGTCGTCAGGGTCTTCGGTCAATGCACACAGTGGTCTCCCATTTAAGCAACCCTCCAGCTGAGCTAGCAAAGTCGAGTATTCCTCAAAGGTAAGATGCTGCTCTCCTAACACCCGGTGAAGATGATGTTTGAGGCTTTTAACGGCTGCTTCCCACAAGCCTCCGGCGCTAGGCCACGAAGGTGCATTGAAGTGCCAAGTGATATTCATGTCGCTGATGGCCTTGTAAAATGATTCATCTAACGATGCGTTGATCTCTTCATATTGTGCCTTGATTGCTTTGCTGGCTTTTGTAAAATTTGTTCCGTTGTCACTAAAAATGTGACGGGGCGCTCCACGTCGAGCTGACATTCTTCGCAGAGCAGCCAGGAATGATTCTGAACTTAGATCCGAGACTAGCTCTAAATGCACGGCCTTTGTAGCCATGCAAACGAATACAGCTATATAGCCCTTTGTTGTTTTGATGCCACGACCTTTGCTTGCCTTCACGGTCACGTATCCTGTGTAATCTACACCGGTATTATAAAATGGCCTTGATGGATTTGTTCTTGATTCAGGCAAATCACCCATTATTTGGGACTGTTTTGGAGGTTTTTGTCTAAGACACGTGATACAGCGACGCAGGCGATTTTTCGTAGCTCCATTACCTCCAACAATCCACAATGATTCTCTCAGCTTCGAATGAGTGAGTTTGGCGCTTCCGTGTAGTACAGCTTTGTGTGCTTGATCGATGAGCAAGTCCGTCAGGCGACCTTTATGAGGAATGATAAGGGGATGTTTCATCTCCCAACTGATATGTGCATTATGAAGTCGGCCGCGAACACGTAGCATCCCATTTTGATCCAAAAAGGGTCGTAATTTCAAAATGTTGCTTTTCACATTTATTGATTGATTTGCTCTCAAGTTATTAAACTCATTCGGAAACTCCTTTTCTTGAACGTACTTAATTATTTTATTTTTTGCGGCGTATAACTCATCAGCTGTTAAGTAACTAGAGCTTTGTTGATTGCGCGAAGTTGCTCGCAGTATCCATGCAAGTACACGTGTGCAATGAGTCATATTGCTATTTTTGCATAACAATTCATTGATAATGTCACCGTCGTCCGTTTGTTTACAAGCGACCGCGTGGCATTGTTTTGATATTTTAATTTCTTGATCCGTAGTGAATGTGAGCCTCGCTTGATTTTGGCTGTATGATGAGAGCCATTTTGGGCCATTCCACCAAAGGGGGTGTATCGATAACTGTTGAGCAGTTATTCCACGACTAGCGCAGTCAGCCGGGTTCTCTTCTGATTTTACGTAGTTCCAACAGCTTGATGGTATTATTTTAGTGATTTTTGCAACTCTATTTGCTACGAATGGCTTCCATTTGCTAGGTGAGCCGTTTAGCCAGCCTAATGTTGCTGTACTGTCTGACCAGCAGACAAGTTTGATGTTGTTTTCCTTTAATGATTGTTTGACCTTCTCCATGAGAGCAGACAGAAGTAGAGCTGAACACAGTTCCAATCTTGGCAAGGTCACGGATTTTTTTGTCGGCACGAGTCTTGATTTTGCTGCTACCAGTACTGGCGGCGATGTTTCCTCGCATGCGTCATCGGTAGAGATAACGCGGCAATAGATCACGCATGCGTACGCTTTTGTTGATGCGTCGCAGAACCCATGAAGTTCAAGGTCTTGATTCTTGTGACTATTTAGCCAGCGAGGGATTTTGATATCCTTGATATTTTGTAGGTCTTGTGAAATTTTGAGCCATTCATCTTTGATCCTTTCGGGTACTTGATCGTTCCACCCGATGTCATTTGATACGACATTTTGAAACAATAACTTTAGTTTCGTAGTAACTGGCGATAGCCATCCGAGCGGGTCGAATACCCTTGCTATGTTTGACAATAGCTCTCTTTTGTTCATCTTGAATGTTTGAGTTGCCGGCGGTTCAATCTTGAGTTGAAAGGTGAAATTATCCTCTTGCGGGTGCCAGCGTAATCCCAGCGTTTTTGTTGTTTCTTGATCTTTAAATTCGAAAGTTGGTTGTTGATCTCGAGACTCGCTATGCCTGTTTAATAGTTCGGGTGTGTTTGATGCCCATTTCCGCAGATTGAACCCTCCTGATTTTAACATGTTGATTAAGTCTGCTTGTAATTTCTTGGCAGATTTGAGATCGTGGCTGCCGTGTAAAAGGTCATCCATGTAAAAACTCTCTTCTACGACGCTCGCAGCCTCCGGATAATTTTGGCGCTCGTCCTGGGCTAATTTTCTTAACGTCATCATGGCTAACCAAGGTGCGGCTTTCGTGCCGTACGTTGTGGTCGTTAAGGCGTATTCACGAAGCGGTTGATCTTCAGTGTCTCTCCATATGATTTTTTGATATTTTTGATCTTGAATGTTTATACCTATCATTCTAAACATTTTTTCGATGTCCGCGACGTAAGCAACCTTATACTGCCTCCATTTTATGATAAGTGTTAACAGGTCGTGTTGCAGATTGGGTCCGCGGTACATGGTGTCGTTCAGACTTATCCCATTTGATGTTTTCGAGCTAGCATTAAATACGACTCTGAGTGAAGTCGTTGATGAGTCTGGTCTTTTCACACAGTGATGAGGTAAAAAGCACTCCTGTGTCAAATTGCGTTGCCCGTCGATTTCGTCTGTACATTCGCGCATGTGTCCCAAATCAATATATTCTTGAATAAACTTCTTGTACTCGGTTTCGATATTTTGATCTTTTCGAAACTTGATCTCAAGTTGTTTAAACTGGGCTATGGCAATATTTCTTGAGAATCCTAGAGCGATTTCATCCTCTGGCTTCAATGGTAGGCGAACTACGTATCTTCCATCTTCTTGACGAAATGTAGTTTCCCGATATAAGTCTAAACAATGTTGATCTTCTGATGACAAGTTTGATGTTTCACTGATATCTTCTATGGCCCAAAAACGCGAGATGTCATCCATGTCCTTGACGACGACACCACATTGATAAGATGGTACGTTTCCGCTAAGAATGTATCCAAACTTCGTGTTCTGGACTACAGGAAGGTTATCGTCAGTAACGATGATGCCATTTTGTATATATTTGGCGGTGACATCGGACCCTAGTATAATGTCGATTGGGCGGCTCACATTATAATCTGGATCTGCCAGTGTCAATCCCTCTAAATAAGTCAAATCTGGTTTGACGAATGATTGGTTTGGTAGAGGAAGAGTGAGTTTAATCATGATGAATAACTCAGCGGCAAATTCAAAATCGGACTGCGTTGATGATATTGTGGCGTGGATGACGCCCGTGCAGGTGTTTCCATTAATGCCGAGCCCATACATAGTGTCCTTGCAATCTTCCCGGGGTAGTTTTAAGAGTTGAGCCGCATCCTCCGTGATCAAGGACATCTGAGCCCCAGGATCTATAAACGCCCTCATGTTATGATAAACTCCATCATTTGCCCTTACTTTGATTAAGGCGGTTGGTAATAAAACTTGAATATTTTTATTACGTTCTTTCGTAATAGTTGCGACGGTTTTCCGTTTATTAATTGGGTCGGAAGTATCTAATTTCTTATTGTATACATCATGGACAAGAGTGTTGTGCCTTTCTTGACACGTGCGGCAGCGACTCGTTGAAAAACATTCCTTATCGTAATGATTGTAAAGGCAGTTTTTGCATAAGTTCAACTTCGCAATGATGCTTCGTTTGCTATCTGGTTTTGCACTTTGAAATGTTTCGCAATGAAATATGCCATGATTCTTATTACAAACTGGGCAATGTTTTTTCTGATAATAACTTGATTTAAAATCGCTTGAGTTATTTTGAAATAATGATGTATCTTTTATGGCGCCAAATGCTTTGTAGTACGGCTTTCTTGCTGCTTCTGATTGTTGGGATGGTTTTGATGTGTCCAACTTGCGGCGGCTTGCCTCAAACGATGTAAATTTCATCTCCAGGAAATCCAAAAACTCCTTCAGTGTAGGCAGGTCACGTGGGTTCTTTAATGATTCTACGTACTCCGTGTGACTTTCTGCGTCCAATTTTTGTGCTAAAATATGAACGATAATTGGATCCCATGTCTTGATGTCCACGCCAAGGTTTCTGATGGCGTTCAAGCTTTCGTTGGTGGTGTCGTGTAGGCGCTTGATTTGTTGATGTGACTGTTGCTGCATTGTTGACAACGAAAGTAGGTTATTGAGATGAGCCGTGAAAATGATTTTTTTGTTGTTGTACCTGTGGTTTAAAATTTCCCAACAGGTTTCATAGTTTTCAGAGCTGATGTTGAGATGCTGAATTAGTTTCTCGGCTTCACCTCTGACCTTGTTCTTTAAAAATTGCATCTTCTGTGCATTGGACATAGAGCGATTATGATGAATGGCTTCATTAAATAGATCCTTAAATGAAGTCCATTGTTGGTAGTTCCCGCTAAACGGTGGTATGTCCATTACTGGGGTCGATTTCTCTCGATGAACCATGGACCATATTTTAGAGCTGATAGATTTTTTGATGTCTTGGAATTTCTTCTCGTATTTGCAGAACGCTTGATTGTAGGTTTCGTCGTCTTCGAGAAGTTCACTATCGATGTCCCAGTGTAGAGTGTCGATGGTTGTCCAACGTGATTGAACTGATTTAAGTAAATCTTCCAACTCCCATTTTTCGTTGATAGTAGAGAGGTCGATGTAATGGACAGTGCGTGCGAAGGCCTTGAAATTGCTTTGTTGTTTTCGCATCTTCTCTGATAACTTGGCAGTATCGACGCTTGATCTGTCGGTGGTATTGAAGATCGGTGGAATTGCGAATCCTGGATTGATTGGAACACGGATGGTCGATTTATTTTGATTTTGTAATTCGACCTTGAGAGTGTCATCGTCGTCTTGCTGAATGGTACGGCTTCGCTCACTAATATCCATTTTTTGTGGCTCCGAACGTCCAGGTTTCTCTTCTGGTTTCTTTACTCCTTCATCGGCCCAGTTGAAATTTTCTGACTGCTGGAGGGTGAGACGTTCGACGGGCATCGGTGATAATGAAGTCCTTGGTGATGGAGGAGTCTGTTTAGCTGCCTCTAAATGACTTATTAATACTGACCGAGCTGATTCATAAAAGGCTTTGGTTTTGTTACAAGTTTGCTCGGCAAATTGAGTGTAATCTTCGTTCTGGAACGACACCAACCTGTCATGATTGTTTTGAAACTCCTGCCAAAATCCGTCGAGGCTGGTCAACTTGTTGCTGATGGTAGACACAGTTCGTCGGCTTGGACCATCTTTTTTATAATTCTCAAATAGCCTATTCATACTGGCCATGATCTGGTTTTGTTGATTGCGAATCGTTTCCATTTCGGAACTCATCTTGATTGATTGATAAGTTGATGTAGTACTGATAAATAGTTATTGATCGAAACCAGTATTTGTTAACACTGTGGCCACTGATATTGATACTTGATAATGATGATTACTTTCCTTGGTTTACTGATATAGATTGATTAAAGTGATGATTGCAGCTGCTGATGATGATGATTATCCAAGTCGGAGCTTCTTCTCGCTGGACTTGAGTTGATTGTGGATGATTCTTGATATCTCGGATGATGAACTGTTGATGTTCTTCTGTGACGAATTACTGTGCCTATTCAATCCGCACGGTGAGACCCGCTTGTGGGAGGCCGGTTGGACCGAAGCACTATAACACTGTCACTGACGAGTTCGAAGGACCAAAAGGATGTACGGGTTTGTACACCTGAATGATGTGATTCTGGACGGTTGAGTGTCTTGATAATAAACACTGATTTAAATATATTTTTTATTGATAACCAAGGTATAATTATGATTAGGTACTAGCTAGGAGCTCGTATAAACGTAGACTGGTTAATTATTGTACATTTTGCGTAATCGCGGATACAGCGATTATTATAACAAACATATTTTATGCTGACCGAGAAATGTGCGATGCTAGCATTGTACACTATTGTTAATTTTTTCATTAGGGTTCATATTACTTACGGCTTATAAACTGGACTGGAACCATTTGAATAAAACGTGTTTTGAAAATAAATATGCATTAAGTACACCGGATAAGCAAATACGTTCCAATACGTCAAATAGCAGTAGGTAGGTAGGCAACATTTTTAACGATTTCAAATGCGAAGTAGGTCAAGTGCCCATTTGACGGCCCATCATAACTGGTGCTGATAAAGGGATATCAAGCTCTTGTCTTTTATGTACTTTTCTAACCCTGGTGGGTAATAGTACATTACTTACCTAGGGCTGTAAAAAAAGCCCGTGGTGAGTACACAATTTTACGTCCCCACCTGGCCATAATGCGAGTTTTACCGTAAGCGTAGCGAGCGGTAAAACTCACATTATGGCCAGGTGTGAGGTAAAATGTCTTTATCTTACCGAATTTTTTCTGTTCTAATCACTCACTTCACCGTTCGTTAGACAAAAAAGGAAGTTATTACTTAGCAGTGACCGGATGTTAGGGTGCAACATGGCGGAATACATGTGTGTTTTATTTTGCGAATATAGTTGTTAAAACGTTAAAATGTTATTGAAATTTATTTAATGTAACTAAAGTAAACACCTAAAGTACCCACGTGGGTACTAACATCCCGAAGATTATCCATATTAGCATAATATTTGAGTTAAAAAAAACCGTGTTGCACCCTAAAATCCGATCACTGCTTATTAGGTCTGGTCTACAGAACGATTGTAATAAAAATATGTATCTATTTTCTTTATACTTAAGCTTTTATTAATTATTTTGATATGTTAAAAGGTCTATGTTTATACATAATTCTTCAAAGCTTTGTAACGATTGAAATTGGTTGGGTATTGCCTACATTCCAAACCATGATATAGGTCGATACAGTAAAAGCAAATGGTGCATAATTTAGTACCTTTCAAGTCGAAATTGAATTTCAGAGGACTTAAATTAATTTTCGTTTAACACGGTAAACACGAAACTATTAGCAAAATGATAAAATAGATCTGTGAAATGGGCAACATCGGCTGTCTCGACTAATCGCCCGCTTAATTTGTAATTTTAAATTCATTGACACCATGTCTACAATATGGTTTATATAATTTTGAATCATCATTAAATGTGTTTAGAAAATTTAATGTATGGTGTTTTTGTCTCGTAGATGTACAACAATATTATACAAAACAAAGAAATTAAATTATTTTCATCCTTTTACCCACTACTGGGTACATCCTACAGGGCAGTCCTACAGGGCTCGAATTCAATTCTTCCCCGGACTTTGGTCCTGGGTGTTTTGGGTCACCGCCTTCCATTCTCCAGAATGCTCGATACCCCATTCTCTTGCTCCACGGTAAAGCACCAAGTATAGGTATATTTGTGGGGGCTCTTTTTCGTGCCGGGCTTCATCCAGGTCAGGGCAATGGTTTTCCGAGGACATACCAAATCCAATGTAATTTCTGTGTTGGGTCTCCTTGTATGGGTTACTTAAGACGGTAAGGAAAATTAATTTAAGAGTGCTAATGTATACGCTGTCATGTCACCTTATTTATTCATAAAATAAAAGTTATAACGACTTAAACATAACTGCCAGAATGACAGAACAGACGACAAACGATTTTTTAATAAAATAATGCTGAATGAATAGGGCATACCTATAGGTTTATTAGGAATTAGTATACTATAGATATACACATATAGTATGGGATCGGAAGTGTTTTTTAAATGACGTTTGGCATTGATTTTTGATAACTTACATATATGTTCTATTTTGTTAATATCTTGTTCTAATTGTATTTCTCGTATTTTGTGTGTAGACTCAAAGTTATCTAAGCGTTTGTGCTTTTGGCGTCAGTCTTGTCATGATCATGAATAGTTAATAGTTGTCACTCGTATTGGCCCGTTATTAATTGAATACAGGCCTGTGGCCCCGTGTCGTGGCAAAGCTACCATTCTGCTGCGGCAGGGGACTTGAGCCACACCTAGACATTTAATTACTAGATTATATATGGTATGGTGTCAGTTAGTGGAATTAAAGGGTTGTCGAAAGTATCTTGCATTTAAGTTATTTTTCTTTCAGGTATATCAATAAACGCAAAATAATAATTCAAAACAAAATAAACGTAAGACTTTTCAAGAATATCTTTAAAATGTACGAGTGTGTTCGTATTAAAATTAATTTCAAATAGATAAATCTAATTTGCCACTAGTAACAAAATAATTGTTACATTTCCGTCAATCCATACGGATGAAATTACATTTATCTACACTCACATTGTAAGTCCTCTAAAACGTGTTCAAAAACGGTAGGCAATGGCTAGCATTACCACAACCGATTTTACTATGATAAGCTTTTTATGTGTGGCAGTAACGTAATTTTAACTTTACATGCTCAACTATTGATGTGTTATGAGTTTTGATAACATAATGTACACCTGCACGCTCCCGCGCGGCCGCCACCACGCGCCCCCGCGACCGCCGGCACAATCGAGTTGGCCACGGCGGTGCAATGGCGGCCATTCTATGGTTTCGGAATACGGCATTTAGGATAAATAATATGAGTGTAGATAAAGCAGTGTATGAAACTGTACGTAATTAGGCCTTAAAACACTCGTGTGATCTTATTATGAAACTCGCCTGCGGCTCGTTTCATAAAACCACACTCATGTTTTAAGGACCCTTATTACGTAACAGTTACACAAACTACTATTCTTGTAACCAAAGGTCTGTAAAGATCGTCTGTGGCTGAATAAATAATGAAGTCGAGATACGAGTATAAGGACCATGATTTGTTTGTTTTTAAAACAGAGAGCTTATTTTCGCTAACGTTCTTTGGCATGCGACATAACGTTTCGGTTTTAAATGCGATTATTCTATTTGGCTAACTATCAAATTCCAGACCAGCTTCTGTTATAATGTAGTTTTAAGATAAACGAGTATTTTTGCGAGTATTACCCTAAAAAAATATGTACAGAGAACATATTTATGTATGTAAATACAAATCAATACCTACATATCTTGTATGAAAGATCAAGTGAAACGTACATACCTTTTTCTGCTTAGACTATGACAACAACATACAATACACAATAATTAATAGACGTAAGGCAGACGTTTTGTTGTGACCAATAAGAAACGCATAGACAAACCACTCATTTTAACACTAGGAAAATATCGTTATTCTATCGGATAGTTCGCGCTGTTAAGATTTTTCATAGCCTCTTCTGATTTTGTTGTTTGTTTTGCTCGACTTGGCACTGCCGTGCCCCCAGATTTGGAATAAACGCAGTGCAGTGTTGCGAGTAAATAGAACAACAGTTTTCAAGAACGATGCACATACTACCACTTCTCGGTAATAACAGGATTTTTTCCTAAGCATCAATTAATCAATGGCACATCCCTAAAGGGAGTATATGTAAATTGTAGTACAACAACTATTGATAGACCGTCAGTTTGTCGCACCCTATACAGAAGTTGGGACGTTTCATTCAAGGACACACAATGGGTAAATTAGGTAAGTCAATTTAAAATACTGTTTTTAAATTAAAAGAAAGGACGTGGTTTTATTTTATTTACACACAATTCTAGTGACCCAAACGCATCAAGGCGACTTTTCTCGGGTAACATTAAAATTCTAGTAATTTGATGAAAAATAAATTGGCATGAATGGAATAAGAAAAAAAGTGAAATAATTACAAAGGATGTATGTTTTCAAGTGGATAATATACTGCGTACAATTAAATAAGTGGTTGTATTTTAATGTAGGTATTTTAACCTATTAACTAACTTTCCTATAACCTATTCTAATATAATTGTTCAGTCAGAATGTTCTTGTTGTTGGACGTTGGTCCGATCAAAAATCCAATAAAACACAATCTTTCCATCTCTTTTTAGGATTCTGTACTGAAAAAGGAACCCACATATTGTTGCCACAGCTTATCTCAGTGATCGCTACTGCAAAAAAATTGGTAATGAAGTGAAACAATACCCCTAACGCAATTACAAAGTGATAAAAGAAAAACTAAAAACAGTATATTTTTAGGGTACGCCCCGTACATCTCTCCTTTTCCTAGCGCCGTCGAGGAGGGCCGTTAGACTTTATGAAGTTTTCCGTACGTAGCGCTGCAATGTACATTTGTTTTTAGGGTTCCGTACCTCGAAAGGAAAAAACGGAACCCTTATAGGATCACTTTGTTGTCCGTCTGTCTGTCTGTCTGTCTGTCTGTCTGTCTGTCTGTCTGTCTGTCTGTCTGTCTGTCTGTCAAGGGTTGTCTATTGTTTGCCCGAAAATTATATAAAATAATACTCATATGCCCGAATTTTATTTGCCCGAATTTCATTTTCCCGAATGGTTTGTTTACCATAAAAATGATGTGACATACTCTTTGTTTACCCGATTATTAGATTTCAGAACGTACGAGTGCCATACGTATTGTTGTCCATATTATTAATTGTAATAATACTATTTAATAGAATATTTAAACGCCATACTAAGTAATGGTTTTCCGAGTCCATGCATACAAACAATGCATTTGCTCACTATATTCCTGTAGGCGCTCTAAAAATATTTACAAACTAACCTAACCTACTTTCTGGTAGCAGTTCGCTTCTTGGGGATCTCAGTTCTAACCTAACCTACTTTCTGGTAGCCGTTCGCTTTTTGGGGGATCACAGTTCTAACCTAACCTAACCTACTTTCTGGTAGCCGTTTTATTTTGAAGGAGATCACAGTTCTAACCTAACATAACCTACTTTCTGGTAGCCGTTCGCTTTTAGGGGGATCACAGTTCTAACCTAACCTAACCTACGTTCTGGTAGCAGTTCGCTTTTTGGGGGATCACAGATCTAACCTAACCTAACCTACTTTCTGGTAGCCGTTCGCTTTTTGGGGGATCACAGTTCTAACCTAACCTAACCTACTTTCTGGTAGCCGTTTTATTTTGAAGGAGATCATAGTTCTAACCTAACATAACCTACTTTCTGGTAGCCGTTCGCTTTTTGGGGGATCACAGTTCTAACCTAACCTAACCTACGTTCTGGTAGCAGTTCGCTTTTTGGGGGATCACAGATCTAACCTAACCTAACCTACTTTCTGGTAGCCGTTCGCTTTTTGGGGATCACAGTTCTAACCTAACCTAACCTACTTTCTGGTAGCCGTTTTATTTTGAAGGAGATCACAGTTCTAACCTAACATAACCTACTTTCTGGTAGCCGTTCGCTTTTTGGGGGATCACAGTTCTAACCTAACCTAACCTACGTTCTGGTAGCAGTTCGCTTTTTGGGGGATCACAGATCTAACCTAACCTAACCTACTTTCTGGTAGCCGTTCGCTTTTTGGGGATCACAGTTCTAACCTAACCTAACCTACTTTCTGGTAGCCGTTTTATTTTGAAGGAGATCACAGTTCTAACCTAACATAACCTACTTTCTGGTAGCCGTTCGCTTTTTGGGGGATCACAGTTCTAACCTAACCTAACCTACGTTCTGGTAGCAGTTCGCTTTTTGGGGGATCACAGATCTAACCTAACCTAACCTACTTTCTGGTAGCCGTTTTATTTTGTAGGAGATCACAGTTCTAACCTAACCTAACCTACTTTCTGGTAGCCGTTCGCTTTTTGGGGGATCACAGTTCTAACCTAACCTAACCTACTTTCTGGGAAGCAATTTGGATGGCAAATGATATTATGGCTAGTGATAATTATGGCTTACAATGATCATGACAAATGATATTATTGAAATTGATTTTATGGGAAACAAAGTTTCTGGCACGTGACTAATATAGTAAACAATAACTATGGCATATGTTATTATGGGAAACAATATAATGGCTGTTGACTATTATGGCAAATGAAATTCTGGCAAGTGAGTGTATATCTCTGTCAAGACCATTTTTCTCAGGAACGCGTGGAGGTATCAAGCTGAAATGTATATCAAATACTTAGGTCTATTGTCCCTTGGAGCTGGGAAAAAATCAAACTTAAAAGCCAACGCAATAAAAAGATACAGCCGTTTATGCCGCAAAATCCGCAAATTTTTGAAACTCGCAAGGGAATCAAAACCTACAGGGTACTTCCCGTGAACTCAGAATCTTGAAATTTGGTACGAAGCAACGTCTTATAGCACAGATACAGGAAAAATTGCGAAAATCGTAAATTTTTAGTTACATTATAAAATAAAAATATTTTTAATAATTCTAAAGTTACTACCCTTATACCTATACGTTTGTACGGAACCCTCGGTGCGCGAGTCCGACTAGCACTTGGCCGGTTTTTTTTTAGTTCTCAGCCAGAAAAAAAACATGTAGATTTGCGGTTTCAATCTAAATCTTTATCGGGCTAGTTAACATATGAAATAAACAGCTCTGGATGTTACTCAGGAGCCGTATTCTAACTTTAAAACACGTTTAGACACGATCCAACTTCCACACAATTCCTATGCATTAACTACGCAATACAGGAGCCGTATTCTAACTTTAAAATGTATACACACGATCCAACTTCAATACAACTCCAATGCATTAACAACGCAATACAGCTAATAGTAGGGGAGCCCACGACACTGAACCTAGTTCCATAAGTTTCCTAGATGAGATTTGTATAATTAAACGCGTCTTTAATGGGGGAACACGAAATGCTGATGCTGCAATGCAAAAAAGTGGTGGCGTATTTTTTTTTTGAAAATAATTAAAAAATCCGGATTCTAGTACGATAAGTCTCCTAGATTTCCTTTCTTCCTCGAAGCAGGGGAGGGGTAGGGCTACACGATAATGCGGTGCTGCAAGCCCACATGCGTGGCCTTGTCAGTGGCAGCAGCATCATAAGCGACGCTTCGTACTTAGGTATCTAGTATGATCAGTCTCCTCAAGAAACCAATGCTCATTTGAAAGATCGTTAATTTCTGTGTAAGAAAAACCACTGCTGCATTTCCCAAACAGTGGAGAAAGTGGTTGTGCAGCGATTGAAAATCCACGACACTGACCCTAGTTTGATAAGTTTCCTAGATGAGATATATATAATTAGTCGCATCTTTAATGGGGGAACACGAAAGATGTTTATCTGAATCAGAAATATCAGAATTTGCTTGAGAAATATTCTAACGCAACTCCGATACAACTTCAATGTTGGTTGAATTTTTGGTGTGTGTTGGAGTTATGATTGAGATAGGTTATATTTTTATTGTATTGTTAATGTATTTTTAAATTAGAATCCGGCACTAGTTAACGCATAAACGTTTGATTCAGAAATACAAGAATTTGCTTGAAAATTATTTCAATGCGATTCCAATACAACTTCAATAATGATTGATTATTTTTTGTGTGTTGGAGTTATGTTGGGGATATTGTATTTTTAACGTATTGTTTATGTATTTTTAAATTATAATACAACACCAAGGGCCGTATTCTAACTTTAAAACACGTTTAGGCACGATCCAACTTCAATACATCTCCAATGCATTAACTATGCAAATTACGCAATACACCGCCTAAACGTCTGAATCAGAAATATCAGAAGTTGCTTGAAAATTATTCCGATGCAACTCCAACACAATTTAAATATTGGTTGATTGTTTGTTGTGTGTCGGAGTTGTGCTTGAGATAGTTTGTGTTTTTATCGTATTGTTTATGTATTTTTAAATTAGAATACAGCACCAGACGTTTAGGCGCTGTATTGTGTAGTTATTGCATTGAAATTGTATCGTGTATAAACGTGTTTTAAAATTATGATACGGCCCCCGGTTCATAAGGTAAACATAAATGCGATGCACAACATGATTCGCTCTCGTAATTGGAAACGGGTAACTCGATATGTTAGGATGATTGTTGCCCCGTAGTCCGAGAGATAACTATCCATTGAATTGTTTGAATTAATGATCAGTATTCGTTTGTGTATTATGCACCATTATATAAAGTAGGTATCTACTTATGTCGAGTCTGTTTAGATTTAGTAAGCTTTTTAGGTAAAAAACATGTTTTTATGTATTATCTGAAATATCATCTTTAGAAATAAATGAAATAATTATAAACAATTTTCAAAAATGGGCTCTACTTATGGTTTATATATAGATAAAACATTAATTTAGTTAACATGTAATTTTGAATTTATTAGAAAACAAGTAAATTTATTTCTTGGTATACGAATCGAACGTAACAATTGCAAATCCAAGTCGAATGAAAAGTTAGACAATCACAATACCAGTGGTTCTGAACTTATAACAGTAAAACCAAGTAAGTTTTAAGAATTCTAGCTATATTTTACCTTACCTGAGTGAACATGTAATAGGTATTTAGCTCACAAATTTTAAGCACTTCTCACGGTAGTCTCAAGATAGAAGTTGCCTACTTCAAGTTCAGTTTACAAATTTGTAGGTAAGGAGGAGTTCCGTGGCTTCAAGCATGTAAGTGCTACGGTATACAGCGTCTACGAGCTACGATACGAGATGGCGTAGCACTTTACTGCGCCGAAGTGAATGTGTTAAATTGTTTGGAATGGACAGGTTTTGTGGCGTTTCAATGCATTCGTGTTCAGAATATTTGATACTGGCTTATGTTAATAAAACATTTTTCGCTGCTCTGATTTTATAATGGAAAGTTTGTTAGAAGTTTTCACTGAGTTAGCCTAGCTGCTTTTATGCATTATTATAAAGTGCAGCACTCGACATTTTGAGGATTAAATCTTTGTCTACAACAAACAGAGATTTCAGTCAAATTAATTTTGTACTTATTAACTTAATACTAGTTGCTGTTTTTAACTCTTCTACGGGACAATGACAATGAGCGTGTGAGCGTTATAATGGTAGTCTAGTTCATATTATGTTAATGCGGTTAACTGCTTGTATAGTCAAGAGGAATTGTGCTTAATTTTTATGTCTATAAGTACCACTAAATAACAGACCACTTCTTTAGGTTATGAATTATTAAATGTCATATTATATATTTTCTACTTCTTATCAATTGTCAAATTTGTAACCATGTTCATGAACTTCGTCAGAAAGACTGGAAATAACTAAGAATCACTAGTATCGATATAATTACGCAGTATAATTACCTAGCTTATGCCCACGGCTTTGCCTGCGTACTACAAGTACTAAAAAAGGAGGTTCTCAGTTTGACCCGTATCGTTTGTAGGTTTGTAGGTATGTATGATTATCTCGCGTTTGGCTAAACCGATTTAGATGCGGTTTTCAAAAGTATTTGTTACATTCTGGAGGTTTCCGTATACGACGTTTTAGTGAACGCGGTTCCCTTATTTTTAATTGCCATAGTTGGAATTGCTTAACGATTGCAATAGTTGTTGAATTGTTATGTCGGCAACGAATTACTATTACTAAGAGATTATGATTAATGCAGATATCTACTCTTGAATATATGCTTTTCCCCGCAGCTTCGTCTGCGTGGAATTAGTAATCCACCCCCCATTTTAACCCGCTTGAGGACTGCATTCTGGGATGACAACTATTATATATCCTTCCCCAGAACTCAACCTATCTCCATACTAAATTTTCTAAATACGTATAGTGGTTATTTATTCCCCATACATAGTTCCAACCCCCTTTTCACCCCCTTAAGGGTTGATTTTCGGGATAAAAGCTATTTTGTCCCTTCCCGGGACACAAACTGTCTTCAACCGTCATCTTTATATCTAGTTTCGTCTCAATAGGTTCAACGTTTAAAATTCCCCATACAAACTTTCACCCCTTTAAATGTTATTTTAGGAATAAAAGCTATCCTAATCCTTTCCCGTTACTCAAACTATCTCTATACTAAGTTTCATCCAAATCGGTTCAGTAGTTAAAAATTTCCCATTCACACCTCCAACCCCCATTTCACCACCTTAAGGGTTTATTTTAGAAATGAAAACTACCCTATGTAATTTCAGGGGATTCAAATCTCTATATCAAGTTTCGTCTAAATCGGTTCAACGGTAAACAAATCCTCATACCACCTTCCTAACCCCTTTTCACCCCCCTTAAGGGCTGATTTTCGGTATGAAACTACCCTATGTCCTTTCCTGGGATTCAAATTATCTCTGTACTCAATTTGATTTAAATCGGTTCAGCGGTCTAAGAGGTAACAGACAGAAAGACAGACAGACACACTTTCGAATTTATAAGATGAAATTGCGATTGAATTGCAATTTGGCACAAAAACTTACAAGAATTTTCATGTCCACAATATAACATTTTAAAATCAATGCCATTTTCGTAATTAACGTCCTAAAAAACCATAAAAACGACACCCATATCGATATTTAGACATTTCAATTCCATTGCACCCCAACCAGGGGAGATGGTATTTCACAAGTCCGTCACGTTGGATTTTCAAATCGTTGTTGTTTTCGTAATCAGCGACCCGTTGTCAATCGTTGCACCGACTTTTCCTCCTTTTACGGGTTGAATTCTCAAAAACCCTGAAACACTTGTTTACTTATCTTGTTTCCCCATACAAACTTTGGACCCCCATTTCACCTCCTTAGGGGGTGAATTTTGAAAAATCCTTTATTAGTGCTCCTCTAAACCTTATAAGGAATCTACGTACTAAATTTGGAATCTCTAGAACCAGCGGTTTGGGCTGTTCGTTGATATGTCATTCAGCCAGTCAGTCATTTTCTTCTTTTATATAAGACTAGATTATGAACCTTGAATCTGACTAATTAGAAATCAGACCACACTAACTAAAAGGATTATTAAGGAATGAAATATTTTATCATTAAATTATAACAACTAGTTAAAATTGAAAAAAAAAAGAAATACAACCTACTCGTACAAAAACCAATTTGCTAGGCAAATAATAAAAAAGTAACTAATTGTAACGTGTAAAGTAAATAAACAACTTTCATTATTTAACTGTCGCTAGAGTAATTGGTCCAATTAAATGTTACGCCTTAAAAGTAATTAAAGCAGTTCTTAACGGCACTGAAATTACATTGAAAATCAACTATTCTATAATGTCAAAAGTTACTTAAGTACTGGATTCCGTTATTACTCAACAATAACCACTACCAGCTTTATCTGGACACGGTCCGACAACAACGATCTATGACATTCTATTCAAAATACGCTTCATTTTGCAAGTAGGTGACTTTGACCAAAGGAATCGCTAAAGAGCATGAATAAACAGTTTCACAAAGGGCTAAGACTCCTAGAGCAAATGTTTTAATCACCGGATAGTTAAAATATGCAGGATGTCTATTGTAAATAGGATTTTCACGCTCGAAACGCAAGTTGTCCCCTTCAGAGGACAATGGAAAGGTTTGAATAAACAAAGGTATTGTGAAAGTGTTGTACGCACTGTGGTTCCGTGTCAATGTGTGTTCTAAAAGTGACTTCGTATATTTGTTTCGCTGGACTATTGAGTAACACTTTTCAAATTGATGAATTCACTCATTTTAGATTTATTTAAAAAATACCAGCTTTTTTGTAAGTGACTGTTCGGAAATAATACCTACATGAATAATTGGCAACCCAATCCCAAGAATTGTTGTAAAAACTCGTTAAACATTAATACAAAAGCGACTTCCTTCTGACCTTCCAACCCAGAGCTGGGCCTTGTTGGGATTAGGTCTGGTTTCCTCACGAAGTTATCCGTCACCGGAAAGCGACCGATAAAATTTAAATATCAAACGATCATTTTTGTAGGTACTTCTGAGAAAGTCAGTGCTATGAGCCGGGGTTTGAACCCGAAACCTCCGGATTAAAAGTCGAAAATGTAACCGCCAGGCTACCAAAGCTTGGCACCGCGTGGCGTCTCTATTTACCTAAACAAAATGTACTTAAATATTATGGTATAGTATCTAGTTTGTATTTTCAAGGAAATAAGATAGTGTGCGCAAATGTGCACAATAGGATGCGAATTTTGCGTCCTTCTAATGCTTACAATATTGTGCACTTAAAACAATACTGAGATAATATAGAATGCCTTGCATTCCGCCTCTGCCGAAGTGCCGAAGGCGAAGGCTACGGGTAATCGAACGAGCGGAGCGTAAGCGAAGTGAGGTTCTTACAGACAACTTCGGACATAACAGAACTGTCAGCTAGCTACCTAGACGTCTGTGCATATCGATAGCTTTTTGATTTTGAATAGTTGTCGCGTGATAACTTTAGTAACGTTCTCCTGATCTATATGAAATTTGTTGGGGTTGTAGTAGAGCTCAATACAATAAGAGTTCTTTCATGAGCATGATCGATCAAGGGGTTATATTGGTCAACTCATTGCAAAAAAATCGCTAGTTCTCGGTTCGAGGCCGACTACTAGTTATAAAACCACCAATGGAGCAAATAGAAATACGTTTCAATTACGTTATTTAAGTATTTAACTGCCTTTTTTGAATTCTAATATTTCTAATGGTGTGATCAATACTCATGGCTGTACCTAAAAAAAATCTGTTAAAGCGACCTTTTAAAAACGGCAAAAAAACAGAAGACAGTGAATCCTAAAACCCTCTTTACTTGGCTGCAGTTACTAATGACTGTGAGTCGGTCGCGAATGTCGCGATAAAGTATTTCCACACGTCATTGTCACAGAGATGCACCGGCGCGGAGACGAACCCTACTTGTGTTTTGCAAGTCATGTTTATTTTTTTCGATCAATAATGCATTTTTGAATATGCCTATCGTGTCATTTACATAACCATTATGGATTAAACAGTTAATACTGTATGAGATTAAATTTATTGTCGTCTTTTTTATATTCAATGATTAAATTATTTATTTTATACAATTCGTTTGTCCAAGGTTTGGTCGTTATCATTAACTACGTTGCCATTAATTACATGAAAATCAACAACTGCGGGTTACAACTGTAGGTGGGTGGGTACCTTATCCGTTATCTGGAAACTTGCAGCAATCTCCGTTTTGACGAGGCAGGAAGTCCCGTTGTAAATGCAATCTTTGCGACATCCGCGTCTTTGATGTACCGCTCGCTCACAAAATGGACTTCCGTACTTGAAAACCTTGAAGTAGCCAAAGTTACGGACTGTTGAATTAATTTCCTTTATTAAAAAAAAAATAGCTTTTTAGCATTAACTCATCAGGATATCATAATTTTAACGGTGACTGCGCCTCTGATTTCACTTAAAACGAGCCCAGGTGACCGGCACATTCTCTTGTCATCCAAAGTTTATTGAATTAGGAACAAAAATAGTAGTTTTCCATTTTTGTCTTTATTCCATTTCCATTAAGTCCAAATTGAAAGTCTTTTCTTGTTTTAATTGTGATGTTTTGTTTTACCTTTGCCCCACCTAAGCGTATCTCATTTGCGGTTGAAACGCATAGCGTGGTCGCGAGTATTTGAAGAGTAATTGCCGACTCGCGTGACAATCAACTCCATACTGTGAGCTTTTATTTTATACTGTCATAATTATAGAACATTACGTAATTATGCAGGTACTAGCTTTTGCCCGCGGCTACGCTCGCGTTAAATTCGGGGTAACACGGTTCCCCTTTCCTGATTGCCCCCCGGAATGCTCCATACAAACTTTCACCCCCCATTTTAGGGAAGTGGGGGGTTAGAAAGAGACAAGAAAGTAGCCTATGTCACTCTCCATCCCTTCAACTATCTCCACTTAAAAAATAACGTCAATTCGTCGCCTCGTTTTGCCGTGAAAGACGGACAAACAAACAAACACACACATACACTTTCCCATTTATAATATTAGTATGGATATACACGATGAACAAATATATCCTAACCAAAAGTTATTGCAATATTATAGGGGTATAGTGTTAAGAGACAAACAAAAAGTTTGGTTGTACACTTTATTTTTTATTGACATGATACGACATTTGCACGTCTCTGGCGCTCGTTATTGCGTAAAAAATTAAAATGAGGTATTTTAAATCCAATATCTGATAAAAAAAATTGCATTGTCATTGCTATTAAATCTTGTACTACAACACAGGGATTATTCTACACTTACCTTAATAGGATTACTTGAAAAAGTAGGTAAATATCGCTTAAATCTTTGTGGTAAAACGTTACTAAACTTTCAAAACGCGCTCCACACATACAAATGTGCTTTTCTAAATATTCCTTAATTTTAGCCATCTAAATTTCGTCCCTAATCGCTCCAAACAGAGTTGCAATTCCCGCGATTGCGGCAGGAAAAGTTGTTCCACTTTTCTTATTTTTGCTATTAAATCTATGCAAGTGTATTTGGAAGAGAAGAGTTTTGTGCAAAGACCGCTTCAACCATTCATAACGGAAGCGTGCAAATCTTCTGATCTCCCGTAATAGAGCATTTTTGTTTTATTTTTGGCTCTTCTTCAGAACTGAGTTTTAATTACTCTACCTCCACTCAGAAAGTATTTAATTTAAGTGCTTTAAATACTAAATGCGTTCTTGCATTTTTTTTTATTAAGAGGGTCTTCGCTCCCGCCAAGTACCGATGTATTTTAGAAGTTGTTTTATAGAACCAATTTTTTACGTATGTAGCTGGAGAAAAATATGCATTGTGTTAACTTCAGAAAAAAACGTAATGTAGAAAACAATAACTAACTTTCAAATATCGCAAATTGAAAAGTGTTTTTAGGCATCGGTTGCCGTAAGGCAATAGCTGACCAGACACTGTCAGTAATAATTATATTATACACACACATACACATTCTTCATATACGTAGAAAAGGACGGGTACAGAAATAATGACTTTATCACTGATAGTGTCTGGACTGCTAATAGCATTAAGTCCCTTTAGATTTCCAAAAAATGTACCTAGACATTATTTTGAATTTTTAAGTTGTTAGTAAATGCGCCATAGTATATTAAGTAGTATTCCGAAAATGCAGCCATATAAATAGGGCATTCGCTTTGATACCCTTAAAGCCACTTACTAAGTAAAATTTCTCAGAGAATAAGCGTAAAATAAATGACACATCATACGTTGGATTGTCCAATTATCGCCAGACTAAGCTAAGCGGATTTCAAATGGAGCGAAAGCTGCCTTAATTAGGAGTGACTTTTTAAATTAATTGATAATTAAGCTCTGCTCTCACGGCGACAATTTTCAATCTCGTTAAACGAGGACTGAAATGTTTATGAATAATATTAAATTGTGATCGTAGTCCATTTTCAGCCACATTAAAGCTGCTTATCCAGGTTATTATATTCTAAAACAGGGTTTAAGTAAATGGTCACTATGCTACCATAGTAGTATTAGTATTTACGTAGTACATTATTAGATAACATCTCTTGTAGGACAAACACATATTGATAATTTGTATAGTGGTAATTTTATAAGATGTCGGAATTTTACTAAGGAGTTCTACCGACAATTCCGACATTAAAAAAAAATCGTACTATAAGTGTAAAGTTGACTTTGAAACTTGCCCGGCGGGGTTAGGTCCTGCTGAGCTCACACGATCTAATTATAATGTTATATTGTGATTTAAGTTATTATTTACGTTATATTTATATTGATTGACGTATAAATACCTATTTAAAGAGGTTTTCTCTACAGATTGTTGTGCCTCTCGCAAAATTGAAGCTATAAGGAGGAATGGATTGCAAAAATAAATGTTCACATAAAAGAATTTCTCGAAACTCAATGTTGTCTCTGACTTCTATGAGCGAACTGAAGTCCGCTCCTCTTCGAAACCAAAACAAAAGATGATTACGATGAAATGCGTCTTCTTATGTAACGTACAAAACACCATGAATTTTATTTACAATAATAAAGGAAAATAATATACAATTTTTACTGTAATCTTTTCTGCATACTTATGTTTGATTTTGTATTCTTTCTATACATAAAACTAGAAGGAACATATAGGTTAGCTGGAAAAGAGATCCCTTCAAAAGATAAGTTTGCCTCTGTACCTACGTTTTCCTATTATAATATTGTTTTTGTACAATAAAAAGTTTTTACATTACATTACATATAAGTGCCTGTGTCCTGACTGACTGATCCACGCAGATCCGAACTATTGAAGGTAGAAAGTAGAAAATTGCGGATCGGGTGACGTTTATAACGTGTACAAGTAATTAGAACCGATTTTGAAAAATTCGATCCCTAAGAGGGTAAAAAGGGGGTTAAAACGTTGTATGGGTAGGATATAAAATTTAAGGTCAGAGACTTGAAACTTCTGCGTTTTTTGGAATTCATCTCCAAAGTTAAAAAGGGGTTGCATAGAGTTTGTATAGAGATTTACTTTTTTGTGAAGGATTTGAAAGTTTATGTTTTTTTTTAAATACTTCTCATACCATAAAACATATTTTAGGAAGATACAATAGGAATGAAACTCCGTTTGGGAACCGTATTATACGCGGACGAAGTTGCGGGCGGAAAGCTATATACATAGAATTGTATTAAAATGTAAATAAATGATATAATAACTAATACATATGTTATTCAATCAAATACAAACACTGAAAACATTGAAAAAATAATCAACCCAGCCGGACTTGAACCTGGCATCGATACGCCTTACCGGGGCTCGATCGCTTTACCAATTAAGCTATGGGTTCAGTTACTGAGTTGACGAAATTCTCAATGCCTTCAATCATCTTTTTGCATTTATTTTTTTACATCGACTTTATAGCAGCCGTAAGCGACATCTAGGTGCTAACTACTAGAGTTAGATACCCTTCCCGCCGACGCTTTTACAAGTGTCACAACGGAAATCATAGATGGCGCTGCTATCAACTCATAATTATTTTACATGATTTTTTAAAGTGGGGCATTCCACTCATACAATAGTATGTTATTCAATCAAATACAAACACTGAAAACATTGAAAAAATAATCAACCCAGCCGGACTTGAACCTGGCATCGATACGCCTTACCGGGGCTCGATCGCTTTACCAATTAAGCTATGGGTTCAGTTACTGAGTTGACGAAATTCTCAATGCCTTCAATCATCTTTTTGCATTTATTTTTTTACATCGACTTTATAGCAGCCGTAAGCGACATCTAGGTGCTAACTACTAGAGTTAGATACCCTTCCCGCCGACGCTTTTACAAGTGTCACAACGGAAATCATAGATGGCGCTGCTATCAACTCATAATTATTTTACATGATTTTTTAAAGTGGGTGGGTTTTAACTAATACATATAATAATATACATAAATAAAGGCACTATTGTAATATTGCAAAATACCGAAATATATATGACATAATGATGTATGCTGTATTGTATAGTATAAACAACCAATGTTGGTTACAAAACGACCTGTAGGTAACTATACTGTTACCAAAAAAAACCATTATTTTCATTCATCTAGTTAGTATGAACATAATTACCCCAGTTAAACTTTGGACGGCGACAACATAACACTTATAAATTATTAATCAAATCTCGACACCAAATATAAAAATAACAATTTTGGACGTACTTATTAAAGGTTAGCTGGAAGAGATCCCTTAAAGGGATAAGTTCGCCTTTGTACACTCTCACTATATTTTTTTTGGTCATGAACTTGTTTTGTGCAATAAAGTGTTTTACGTTTTTTTTTTTTGGGATAGTCGGGACTTAGAGATGGGCCTCTAGCTGCCCGAGGTGGGAACGCCGGGGGGACCCGAAGGGTCTCCCCGGGGAGATTTTGATTTTGCCTGGAGCCTGAAGGGCTGGCAGGTCTTTTGTGTTTTACTACTGCTACTACTATTTATACAATTCTTAGTCGATAAAGTGGATTGGGTTATCCGAACCCATCCTGTTAATATCTGTCTATAAGTACACAGTGAAATTTAATCGGTAATTAGGGACCATTTTTAGGGTTCCGTAGTCAACTAGGAACCCTTATAGTTTCGCCATGTCTGCCCGTCCGTCCGTCCGTCCGTCCGTCCGCGGATAATCTCAGTGACCGTTAGCACTAGAAAGCTGAAATTTGGTACTAATATGTATATCAATCACGCCGACAAAGTGGTAAAATAAAAAGTGGAAATTTTTTTTTTATTAGGGTACCTCCCCTATACGTAAAGTGGGGAGTGATTTTTTTTTTCATTTCAACCCTAACGTGTGATATATTGTTGGATAGGTATTTAAAAATGAATAGGGGTTTACTAAAATCATTTTTCGATAATGTAAATATTTTCGGAAATAATCGCTCCAGAAGTAAAAAAATATGCGTCCCCCCCCCTCTAACTTTTGAACCATAAGTTTTAAAAATATGAAAAAAATCTCAAAAGTAGAACTTCATAAAAACTTTCTAGGAAAATTATTTTGAACTTGATAGGATGAATAGTTTTTGAAAAAAAAATTCAAAATAATTTCTGTACTAAGTTTGTAATTTAACCGTATAAGCAGGTGTTTATTGTAACTGTAATTTGTACAAAATTACAATGAAATGACGTGCTTTCAAATAAAGTAAAAACGGTGAAAATCGGTTCACGCAATAAAGAATTATTCCATAAAAATCATCTTCCGTACTTTAAGCTCGCGCGCAATAGTTTACTTAATTTGCCGATATATGTCGCTGTACGTGGAACTCTCATATCATATCCTACATGGCGGTGTTATTAACTCTAAAGTGGGGACACTTACTGTGACGGACGGAAAACTACGGAACCCTACACTGAGCGTGGCCCGACACGCTCTTGGCCGGTTTTTTATAAATCAGTTATCACTTCAGCAATCACATTTGGGTATTATTTAAAGTTGTAGGTACACTCCTCTTTCCTCTTGATTCCAAGTAGAACAAACCAAAAAATTTCAAATTTTTTTTTAAAATTGTTGTGAGTGTTGTTGTTTACACTCCTTGTACAACTTTAAATAAAATGGCCCCACTGCTACATAAGTGTGATCGCCATCGATAACTGGATTAGAAAAATTGGTTTCTGATTACCAATTACGTGTATATTTGTAGCCCACTCCTGAAATTACACTCACTCAAGTCAAGATACTTATCGCCTCCGAATCATTTCCAGAATACCATTCACGACCTATCATAAAATCCAGTAGCAATTTGATGTCAATAACAAGGAAAATGGATTGATTTATTTACCTACCTCAATTCTCCGAGCTCTGGCTTCATCGAAAAAGATTTATGTAGGTATATATCGATATCACATGTACCGACTTCTATTATTACTGTGTACTTACCTTAGTTAATGCTTAAAGTTTGGATATAGGTTTTGAAAGGATATATAACCCTTACCTATCTAACTGGTTACATTAATAGTAAAATAATTAACTTGAAGACTACATCTATGTAAAGATTAATAAAAGCCAATATTTGTTTATTTTTAAATAGGTCTTTAAAGAACCCCGCAGCAAACATAGGGAAAAAGTGGTTTCAGTCAAATCGCATGAAATTTTAGTATGATGTAGATTCAGGTCTCCTTATTATTTTTTTATAAGGGTGCAACTCCCTCAGAAGTACACTGTCAGAAATAATCAAGTTTATATTATTATTTTTCTATGACGTGTTTCTTAAAATCGATACTTTGAAATGACCCACACTGATACTTACTGGCGTTAAATATGATCTTAATAACGTTTCTGTCACGTTGAAATCGCATTTTGTTAGTTATTTATATTATGCAAAAGCAAAGAGAAAGATTTTACGAAAAATTGGCATGTTATCATATGTTTTGTATGAAACAGTACGTATTGATTATTTCTGAAAGTGTACTTCTGAGCGAGTTGTGCCTTTATAAAAAAAAAATCAGGAGACTCAAATGTACATTGTACTAAAATTTTGTGAGATTTGACTGAAACCACTTTTTCCCTATGTTTGCTGCGGGGTCGTATTATTTACTGTACCTGTACCGTTTATATGTTTTTTAATAAAGATATACATTGCACATATATGTATAATTGACAGTAAAAGACGTTAAAAACAATTGAACCTGTAACTCAAAGTATACCCACTTATTAACGTACAACATAATTATAAATCGCTACGAGAAGAAACCGAAGGTCGTGATAAATTGACAGTTCCATATATTACTGTCCAGCTTACTACGCCTTAATCAGACGCCGACCTTTCTTAGCCCCACTGCATCACACGCCAAGCGTACCGTCACCGTCACGCTCTCAAATAAGACGAATATCATACGTGTCGTTGTGAACAGACTGCTTTTGAATATGTGCTGAACGCATCGGTATCGTTTGATACCGATAGACTCCTTTTTAGGGTTCCGTAGTCAACTAGGAACCTTTATAGTTTCGCCATGTCTGCCCGTCCGTCCGTCCGTCCGCGGATAATCTCAGTGACCGTTAGCACTAGAAAGCTGAAATTTGGTACTAATACGAGTATGTATTATATATCAATCACGCCGACAAAGTGGTAAAATAAAAAGTGGAAAAATATGTTTTATTAGGGTACCTCCCCTATACGTAAAGTGGGGAGTGTTTTTTTTTTTTCATTTCAACCCTAACGTGTGATATATTGTTGCATAGGTATTTAAAAATGAATAGGGGTTTACTGAAATAATTTTTTGGTAATGTAAATATTTTCGGAAATAATCGCTCCAGAAGTAAAAAAAAATGTGTGTCCCCCCCTCTAACTTTTGAACCATAAGTTTTAAAAATATGAAAAAAATCTCAAAAGTAGAACTTTATAAAAACTTTCTAGGAAAATTATTTTGAACTTGATAGGTTGAATAGTTTTTGAAAAAAAAATACAAAATAATTTCTGAACTAAGTTTGTAATTGAATCATATAAGCAGGTGTTTATTGTACCTGTAATTTCTACAAAATCACAATGAAATGACGCGATAAAAAATTATCCCATAAAAATCATCTTCCTTATTTTAAGCTCGCGCGCAATAGTTTACTTAATTTGCCGATTGATGTCGCTGTACGTGGAACGCTCATATCATATCCTACATGGCGGTGTTATTTTAACTCTTAAGTGGGGATACTTACTGTGACGGACGGAAAACTACGGAAACTGAGCGTGGCCCGACACGCTCTTGGCCGGTTTTTTCCTCCTAGCGTTTTTCCCAGCTTTTTTCTCTATTGAGCCTGGGGTCCAACTTTATCCCAGGAATTGGAGTAGTAACAATATGGGTAAAATATAGACAAATAGATTAAACTCAATCTCATTGTTATGCCAAAGTCTAATGTCTGCTTCACAAAATAATGCCCTGAGTGATATGATATCGCTCAGATTATGACGCTAACGAGCGGCGAGCGAAACTAACGTATGAGCAGCCTTGTCACGTTCAACAACAACGTTCGTCGAAACTGAGCGGCGTTGTTGGAGTGTTAAATTTTGGGAAAGAAGCGTAAAGCGCTCGGAGCGTTTTTTCGTGAGCGAGGCAAACATAATCAAATATATTTTAAGTATACCTGACCTATTGACAATTTTATTATTAAATTATGCTGAGTCTTAGCAAAAATAAGTTATGTTAAGTTAAGGCAGCATTAGTAATTACGAGCAAACATCTTTACTTAACTAATGTAACTAACTATCGTGCGATTCGCGGCAAACTTTCAGAATAGCAACGTACGAGTATATTACTTACACGTCGCAGATTTATCTTAAACTTCTCAAGTTTACCGTGAATTGTGTAACAGTTAACCGTTGTTTGATTATGTGGCATTCAATGTGTCACTTTTTAAGTTAATTATTTAACTTGTCTACACGAATTATGTACTAATTGCATCTACCGAATAAGTAGGTATTGAATAAACGCGTTTACTATGCGTTCCTAGTGTTAAATAAATAATAAAAAAACGGATAGCTAGAGGTATCCTTTGTTTTTGTTTAAAGTATTATAAGTATTTTTATCAGTTTTTATAATATAGCGAAAATGAGGGTTCCCGCGATCGCATTTTGCACTAGATGGCAGCACCATGGCGAGAGGTCTAACTATCATAATCCACCAATCATGTTTAATCTTTTTTTTGATTGGTGGATTCTGACAGCTGCTGTCAAAATGACCTCTCGCCACGGTGCTGCCATCTAGTGAAAAACTCGATCGCGGGAACCCTCATTTCACACAAAATTGTTAGTACCTATATTTCAGACTAAGATTCAGATTATTTTCTCAAGAGCATTACAATGTTTTCATGAATATAATCAATGCATACATACCTACTGAGATCGTGCATTGATTATATTAATGGTTGTTTCAAGTCAAAGGTGCTTCATTGTCGGTTGGGAATAAAGTTTATTTAATAATTATGTTTTATGGTAGCAACGCCTTATTGACAACCGAGAATATTTGAATTGATTATAAACATTTTACACATTTAACAAAAATAAATTATAAGAGTTCTAATTAATGTTAATTATAATAATGGCCAATAACTTGTTGATTTATATAACGGTCAATACATATTTACTCTTAGCCTCTCTCACTTCATTGGAACTCACTATTCATGTACTCTTTTACTTATATACGAGTATTGTCTTATTTAGTAGTAGTAGTTTAACTTTGTGACGGAGTGCATTTATGTTAGTCTTACTTTTTATTATCTTTGGCAGTTTGTTATCAAGTCTCTGTTCTATTAATTTGGGCTAAATTCACTCGGGGTTATTTCTTACATACATTAAGATTTCTGAGATATATGTCGTATCATAATTAAAATGCCTCGTCTTTTAAAAAGTTATCTGCAAGGAGCATCGCAGTTCGCATTACCCAGGACTATAATAGCGCGTTTTTACCACTTTCGGACTCGTTCGAAATCAGTTGAGTTTCCCCATAATAGGATTCCCAGGATAACATGGAATGCACATATGAGAATAAGGTCTCTTTCAGGTGATTGTGTGAGATAAGAGGTTTCAACTGTTTTCGAATATATATGCCTTTTACCAGTTTTGCACAGACTGAACTTATATGGAATTTCCATGACAATGTTAGATCTAAGTCAAAACCAAGAATATTTAAACTTTCAATAGTTGTGCCATTTGGAAAATATTTATTTCGTAACGATCTCAATGTCAATAAGTAAGTAAACAAAGAAAAATACAACACAACGTTTAACTGTAATAGCCAAGAAAATGGGATACCCATGGTTAAAAAGTTACATAGATTTAAATACCTACATGCGATCCCAAGCATCTTCTGAATTCGAAAAAGATTTTTTCAAACTCATGAACAATTCAGTGTTTGGTAAAACTATGGAGAATGTAATGAAACGAGTAAACATCAAATTATTAAATCACTGGGAAAATCGTGGGAAATCTCAAGGAGTTCAATCTTTGACTGCGAAACCTGAATTTCATAGTTTATCTGTTTTTTCACATGATTTAGTAGCTGTTCAATTGAAAAAAACTAAAGTTTTATACAACAAACCAATTTACCTAGGTTTTTGCATTTTAGATCTTTCTAAAACTTTAATGTATCAATTTCTTTACGACTATATGAAAACCAAATATCAAAATAATTTGAAATTGCTTTACACAGATACTGATAGTTTACTATATCAAATATTCACAGAGGACTTTTATGATGATATAAAATCAGATCTTAATTTATATTTTGATACTTCTGAATACCCAGAGGACAACGTGTATGGTTTCCCTCTGGTAAATCAAAAGCAACTTGGTGTTTTCAAAGATGAAAACAATGGGGAAATATTTAAGGAATTTGTTGGTTTGCGTTCAAAAATGTACGCCATAGATGTACAAAATAAAGAAATTAAAGCTAAAGCTAAAGGTGTCAATAAATGCGTAACGGAAACATATGATCTTGATAGTTTAAAAAAATGTTTATTTAAGAAAAAAATTAAATATGATACAATGTTACGTTTCAAATCAATAAAACACATTTTATTTACACAGAAAATTACCAAAATAACGCTTTCCCGTAATGACACGAAACGATATTTGTTAGATAGTTGCAGATAGTTGGTACCAGGTACCTAAATTGAATATAATAAATATCAAGGGAAAAATATTGTCATATTCAGAAGAAACGTGATCAAACATGCGTCCGGCAAGTGAGTCGATCGTATTATCTGGCAACCTTAATTTCCTCTCATCGCATAGGTACGAGTAGATATTCATTTCCGCCGAGGAAATTAGAGTTCACAGTGTAATAGTTAAGTCTTAAATTTATTGCTGAGTTGCCAGACTCGTGCCAACCCGTCAACATGGCATTTTTGGCGGTTTGCTTTACAAAGTTATGTTTCGTGAGTGTCGTCGATAGAGTGAACACCACTTAACCTCGACTAAATTTTTATTATTATACTGCCCCTCTAAAATATTGGAATAAATGATCGTTCGAACTCTCACTTACTTTTCACTTTTCAGCGTGAACATTTGTACCTTTTTTTTGGAAATTTTTAAAGTAAAAAAACACATTATAATCTATTAACTAAGTACTCGTAAAGCAACTATTTATTTCATACACCGTCGAGGTACTTACAGCGCGAAGGTTTATAGTAGGCGATAAATATATACCCATGTAAATTAGGTAATACAGTGAGTGAGGTTCTTTAGAGTGAAAAAACCCAGGTTTTCAGGTATTACCTGGGTTTTGTCATAATAATAAAAACCTGATTTGCATGTTAACTAAATATATGTGTAATATAATGAATAGCTCTAAGAATACGCACACACAGTAAAATACAAATACAAAGTGTCATATTATTAAAATGATGTTACAATACTACAAGTTATAAATATAATATGAATGAATATGTATAGTGGCATACAACCTTAACGTTAGGTAATGAATATTCCTACATAGAAAGATGAATTACTATTTGTATCAAAATACATTTTCTGGTAGTAACAAAATATTACTTCCAATATATGAAAATATACCTCGATTTAACATAGCCACTTTTTTCCGGGAATGAGTGGATCGAGAGAGCTTTGGTCCTCTGCCGAAACATATTGTGTCAATGAATTTTATCGTTAGCAATATACCTACATTTCAAACCATAGTAAAACTGGATTCAGTATGACCAATTAAAAGTTTCCGCTATGAAAAGTTCCTGCGTTTGGAAATTATTTACAAGAAATCTAGGAACAAAAACGAAGAACAAACGAAAAACTGAACGTTAAAAAAGTGCAAAAGTACGCAATAAATAATAGATTTCGTTTATTTCTTCTAGGGCTGAGTAAATGTTATAAGTAGGTAAATAAATAGTTGACAAGAAAAATGATCTCAGCTCATCTTCACATTCATATGACAGGTATGCAATATGTATACTCGTACGTTGAAATAAAATAGTTTTAAGAAATATTATACGAGTACGTAGGTACATGCCTCTTTCAATAACAACTGACACAATAATAACATTCAGCTCTGTGCTGTTATTTCCAGCATTTAAGCTCGGATCCTTGCCATACAATGGTGACTTGTTAGACTAGTCAACACTGAGCTGAGAATTGCAGCTTTAATTATTTTCATGCTATGACTGAACTGTGAACCAAAACCTAATCAATCCATTAAGTTCCATATCGACAAACCAAAAAGAGTACATTTAATATTAAGTATAGCAACGACTTTCTTATGTTTCAAGGTAAAGTTTTAAGGGTATGGTCAGACAAAATGACCCATAGTCATTCTGTAGTTGTTACCTACGTACCTAGCTAAGGTAACAATCATAATATTATGTTCTACAGCAAAGCCAAAAGGAAGTTATGATTTGAGTTGTCTATGTAGGTACGTGTGTGTGTTGTGACTGTTAATCTTGTAACGTTTTTTTTTAAAAGGTACTATTTGGGTGGAAGATGCTAATGTCGTACGTTGTACAGGTTCAATATTGTATTCAAGCAATAAAAGCGTAAGCTTCGGTAGCCAAATGGGACCCTTTTCATCTAAACTATCACACCACATATACGTTTACGAAATGAAATTTTGTCAAACGCAATGACAGCATCGCTCTATAATATTACGATAAAATATATCACACAATATAAACATTCCAAATATATGACGCAAATGACAGGTGCGTCTCTCTAACAGCTTCAATAAAATGAGAAAATACTTTCATCAATCTTCCCGTGAAACAAAATTTAAATTACGATCGTGTTATCGTTTACCGCGCGATTATGGGCACCTTGGGACCTTTACCTAAATCTACATGACTGTCAGGGTACCCCTATTAACGCTCCAAATTGTGCCTGCCTCAAATGGCATGTGTCCAAGTTTATCTGATTTTGTTAAAAATTGGTTAACTGCCTTTTAAGCTGTGTATAAAATTGTGTTTTGGGAAAAGGTTTGCATTTGGCATGTGTTTGAGTTTTTGAGGACATGGGTTGAATGTTTATATTAATAATATTATCATTTTTAAAATTTCTGAATAAACTCTTTTTTTATATCGTGTATTCTAGCATTAAAATGTTCTAACCAGATGGAATATTGTTACTAAGTGAATAATAATAATAATAATAAAATACTTTATTGCACACTACAACAAACGAACAAAAGAGTTATACCTATAATATAGGTACAGCATAGAGGTAGGTAACAACAGGCGGACTTATCGCTAAAAGCGATCTCTTCCAGACAACCTTCATATATCGAAACGGCGATAATAGTTTAGTTAACGGGCAGTGACAAAAATTGAAATACTAGGGGAATATAGAAACTTTTGTACAAATAAAATACATAAACTACAAAACACATATTATAAAAATATAAACGACTTAAATTACCACATATATATAACAATATATATATATATATACATATATATACTTATATATGGAAATACTATATAAAGGGTCGGTGCCAACCAAGCAAGACAGGACTGAGTTAAGGAAGAGATAAATAATGATATTTGAATAGTGATTTAAATATAGAGAGAGATTTGACACGTCTAATATCAATAGGTAAAGCATTCCACAGCCGAACAGCGCGAAAGCTGAAGGAATCGGAGAACATTTTTGAAGAAGAAGACGGGAGAGCAAGTAGCAAATTTTGGGAGCACCTAAGAGAGGAAAGAAATTTAAACCGGACTTTGAGATAGCAAGGAGTATTGAGGTGAAACAGCGTGGCATAAAGGAGAGTATGAAAGTTTCGGCGAAAACGAATGGGTAACCACTTGAGCTGCACCCTGTAGCTTGAAATGTGATCAAATTTGCGCAATCCGAAAATAAACCTTATGCAAACTTTTTGAAGGCGTTCGAGTTTATTTAATTGCTTTTCGGTAAGGTCTAAATAACAAATATCGGCATAGTCTAAAATGGGCAAAAGGAGAGATTGGGCAAGCGCAATTTTAGTGGCGAGAGGTAAGAAGTTACGAATTCGTCGTAAGGAACCAACAGTTGCAAAGATCTTTCTGCTCACCTCGCTGATCTGCAGAATCCAAGAAAGGGTTCTGTCAATGACCACGCCCAGATTCTTAACCTGATTAGAGAATGGAATCAGGACTCCATCAAAGAAAACGCCAGGCAAATTATCAAAATCAACTCTTGCTATGTTTCTCGGGCTGCCAATAATGATAACTTGAGTTTTAGTCGGATTAACCTTCAAACCATAGCAAGAGCTCCATTCAGATATGCGATCCAAGTCAGTGTTAGTGGAGTGGATAAGAGAGGGTAGATCATCAAGAAGTCCTTGGGAGTAAATTTGGAGGTCGTCGGCATAGAGATGATAAGGAGAAGAGAGATTAAAGGTAATGGAGTTTATAAAAATAGAAAAGAGGAGAGGGGACAGCACGCCGCTCTGTGGAACACCGGCCAGTGTTCTGCAAAAGGAAGAGCGAGAGTTATCCACTTTGACACGCTGCCGACGACCATGAAGATAGGGAACCACTCAATGGCTGCCGGTGAAATGTTGAGAGATTTTAAAATACCTAACAAAATGTCAAAGTCAACGGTATTGAAAGCGTTGCTGAAATCTAACAACGTCAACACCGTCAGCATCCGGTTATCCATACCTGATCGGATGTCGTCTGAAACGTTTACTAAAGCGGTAACCGTGCTATGATCGGAACGAAACCCTGACTGAAGCGGATTAAGGAGAGAATTACTATTGAGGAAGGACGTTAATTGGTGATGCACAAGCCGTTCGAGAACTTTAGAAAGGAAAGGAAGAATGGAAATAGGCCTAAAATCAGTAAAGGAAGACGGGTTGGACTTTTTCGGAAGAGGAATAATGTCGGCATCTTTCCAGGTGTTAGGAAAACTAGAGGATAAAATAGAAAAATTAAAAATGTATGTGATAATGGGAACGGGAAGGTCAAGGAGAGGGATGATCATATTGCGGCCCACGCAGTCCACACCGATAGCGTTAGAAGTTACTGATAAAATATTCTTCTCAGCGTCACCGACAGAGAATTGATTAATTGAAAGTGGATGTTTTTAACCTAAATAATCAAATCATATTTTCTATAGTATGGTACATATTTTTACAATAAGCCGTTTTTAAAGACCTCATTATACTTGAGAATTTTTAACGGATAACACCTTGACCGGGTGTAAAGGTCAGGGCGTCAGTCGCGAATGTCGCGATAACTAACTAAATACACCGATTCAAACCCGAGCTCGGACACAGATAGATAGATAAACACTTTAATTATTCCCGCAACATACCTGGTAATTACGAAGAAAGTTTTATTAAAAATAGGCATGCAACTTATATTTAAAAATTTTAAAACGATTTAAGATTACAGTTCGATATAAAAAAACAAAAAAAAACGTAAAAGGAAATTAACCATGTCTCGTGGCAGAGAATTGGCGCTGGCTCAGCATAATGATGCGGCAAGGCAAGCCAAATCGCTGATATTCTGCCAGGACCTTACAATAAAGTTTTTTCACAGGAGGACCACGTCCCTTTTGAAATCAAATCTGATTCTACATCCGAGCGATTAACTTAAACACGTTAATTTACATTGTCATCTCAAATAATTTACACATTAAAACTTACGTGAATGAAACCAGTTACAGTTACAAACCCAACTAAAACTCTTGACTTAAACCTCAAACCAAACTGTCACCTAAGTATATCCAACATGGGGAGTACTATTGGGACGTGAATAATTAACAAGTAATAAATCAAAACAGCAGTTTTATTTAGAGGTATGAACTCTAAGTAGGTATAAGAACTATTTATCTAAGGTTTAAGATTTAGATTAAGATTAAGTTTAAGAATTATTTACCTGGGTGTTACTAAAATATTGAGCTAAGTGACTATTTACTACTTAAATTAAGATTTAAAAATGGGTTCGACGCCTAGATTCTGGGTCTGTCTATAAATATTGTGTATTCTTCCTGTTGTATTTTTCTTTGTTGTACAATAATAGTAGTTTATGTAACTGTTACGTAATAAGGCCTAATTACGTACAGTTGCATACACTGATTTATCTACACACATATTATAAATCCTAAATGATGTGTTCGGAAACCAGTAGAATGACCGCCATTGCACCGCCATGACCAACTCGATTGTGTTGGCGGTCACGCGGGCGCGTGCCGGCGCTCGGGTAGAGGGCGGATCTTGGTAACGTTACCGTGGGTAATGAATTTTCATACGTTTTTACCACACTGTCAGAAATGTTACGTTACTGGTTGCAATAATGGTGGTTATTACATACGGTTTCCGAACGCGGAATAGAGGATTTATGATATTGGTGTAGATAAACTATTATCACTACTACTAAACCTTATCACTACATTCATATCGTCGACTTGAGTTGAGAATACTAAGTCTAGTACTCCTAAGCCACATCCGATTTATTGACAACTCGTTTTAAGAGATTAAATATTGTTTGTAGCTAACAAGTATGCGGCCCGCTTGATAGTCGATGCGGTCCGCGTAGTCTATCAAATGCATAATATGCATAACTGGGTTTCAAGTGCACGTTCTCTTACGGTGTCTTACGAGAAGGTATTAATATGAAAACAACTACAACCTATAAGATATTTTTTTTAGTAACTAAATAGGTAAGTACATCTGCACTAACCGCTAAATCCATATCAAGGCGGTTATCGTATGCAGTAACGGTGTGCGAGCAAGACAGCGCACTGCAAGTGTATAGCGCTGTCTCGTTCACCCATCTGGTTGTGGCGCCAGTGATAACCTCGTAAAACCACAGTTTGCACTCAAGAGATAACCCTTGGGATATCGTAATAAACACAAAACATTAATTTAACATTAAAATGGCCTTAACAATACATTAAAATTTGCATATACCTATTTGACATGGTAGGTATCTAAAGTTAGTGCAAGGGTTCAAAATAATATCACGTTGTGAAAGCACGTGTTGAACAAACACAAACATAACGGTACAATAATGTACATTACGGAACCTAAACGGATTACCTACGCTTCTTAGCTTACTTGCCTTCGAATAAATAAGCGGAATTGTTGCTTTGAAACAAATTAAATTAATTTTACTCTAACAATACAACCCGCTAAAAATTTAAAATTCTTCTTTCATTCCAATCTAAAACGAACAGTAGGTAATTTACAAGAGTTATTTTATTTTTAATCCATCTCCATACCTTACCAAAATCGTTTTATTGATAACGAAATACAATTAAAGATTCAGGATGAGCAGGTGCGAGTCGAATTTACGCAAAGTAAATGAATAATGGAAATATGTGGTGCGATTCAAGAGATATAAGGATATAACTGACGGTCCAGCCGACAATTTTCATTTAAATTCTATCAAATGATTTCAACAAAACGCTCTAGATAAGTACAGTACAGAGCCACAGTTTAGCAAATACAGCGCAGAAAACTCTAGCTATCGGGCAGTATCCAAGTCGTTTCTATCGAGTTTTGTTTTCAAACGAGCTTTCCCACTGAAATCTGACGTTTCCCCAGTTAGGTTGTTTTCTTCAGTGCTCAGCGGGACTCCCGAGAGGGTAAACGTGTCCGAATCTGATACATTTTTGGAATAATATTTAAATTTGAAATTTAAATCTAGTTTCGATTTTGTTTCACACGGCATAATGAAAACGATTATTGTTATTAAAACGGACAGGTAGTTATTTTTGTGAATATGTATGGAGTTAAAGAACTAAAAAAAGTTTAAAACTGTGAAAATAGTGGTTTTGTGATCCGAAGATGATAGGGCGCCTGAAGTTGACATTTTTGATAATTTTCCTGTATTGTTTTGGAGGTAAGTAAGATTTTGTGTGACGATGCCAAACAAATTACTTGACGTTGCCAGAAGTTTTTAAGCCGATCTACTCTACTTTTTATCAAATTATGAGGTTATCAGCACATAATATTTGTTAATACAGGACATTATTATGCAGGTCACTTTATGAAAGATCTGTCAATTAAGTGTAGTGCCCCTGCCTACGAAGCAGGAGGTCCCGGATTCAAACTCTGATAAAAGCATTTATTTGTGTGTTATTATGAATGTTTTCTACACATATTTTTCAAGCCAGGCAAAGTTGTAGCAGTTGACGGTATTTAACTATATCTATTTATTATACATAAGTATATTGGACTAAGAGCTAGCCACGTCAGATATGACAGAATAATGAGAGCAACAAAACCCGTCTGGTAAGATTGCTATACTATCCTTACTGCTGAATCCGGGCATCTGACAGCTTTTAATGGGTGGAGGTTAGAGTGACAGAATAGCAAAATTTTTGAATTGGAATATAGTACTACCAAAATAGGTAAAAGCTGACGAAGTTGTTTCAGTTATAAAGGACAGGGCCTATATTATACCATTAGAACAAAAAAACATTGCGCATTATTACGGGGACAAAAACAGTGAATTATATAATACGTCTTTTGGCACTACTTTCCCCCAACACAGCTGCGATCGTGGCTCAAAAATGGTCCCGCCGGAAGATCAGCGCTGGATTTCGGGTCAGCATATTAATGTTGAGTCGGGTCCATTTTGTGGTTAACTGACAACTGTGTATTATGTTCTACATTTCTTTTGTTTTTATTTTTTAATACTTTTGTATGCAATTATGGTTTATCACGATTGATTCTGATTCTGAACAGAAACTTTTGGCAATGATATAATTTAATTATTTATATAATATCTCATAATATTGCATCAAACTCAGAACTCTAGGAGTTGTTTTCTTGAAGTAGTTTACATTCTCAGATCTCCACCAGTTTACAACTGCCAGATGTCCAGGTCTAGAAATATGCATAGTATAGCAAACTGACTAAAACGGTTTCGTTGCTCTCATTATTGTGTCATATCTGACGTGGCTAGGTCTCCGTCTACATATTGTAATCTAGTTCCCAGTAACACTTAGAGCTTACTGTGGAAATATATCGATTAATATTAGTTTTATTTATAAGTGACATATATGAAAAAAATCCCTAAATGTAATGTATTACCAATAATGTACACACCGTATTTATAAACGCGCAAAGTAATGCGTAGCTGGCGCTGCAGTCGTAAAAATATAATTGGTTATTATAAGTTAGTCCATATAGATATAGTCTATGGTAAAACTCTTTAAGTGTATTTAGGGGGCAAAAAAAAACAAAATACAGTTTGCATTATTTACGATCTGTGGAATTTGGCATCGGATAATGTCCCATAAAATATATGTCGATCTTCACAGTTACGAAACCTAACGAGAAAAAAAAATGGTTTTGTGTGTATTGTGTACCAACCGATTAAACCTCCATTTACTCCAAATTAGAATTGAGTATACGTGCATTTCGCTCACTTAGATTTTTATCTGTTAACGTATTATTGGCCATGTACATACATACATAATATAAATTAAAGGTCCTCTCTATCTGGAAGTAGCTACATGATAAGTTTATATTGAAATGTTGAAATTTCATCTGATTTTGTAATTTCATGTTTGAGGTTAATTTCCGTTTATATAAAGAACAATAACATTTCCGGCAACATCATCCGACAGCCATGAGGAGTGGCCACGCGTATTTATTGGGTTTCGATATTTTAAGTCACTTTTATTTACTTATATTTAAATACTTAATTTAATGGCAAGCTTTAACCTTCACGATCCTTGATATCCCGATTGTCACATTCGTGGAGTTATTTTCAATTATAATAAAAATAAAGCATTAATTAAATTTAAGACCGACACGATTTCTATTTCATAATTCATAATTCATTTATTGCGTCATAATTATGTGTTACATAAGGTCTTACAAAAAAGCTTACTGCTAACGTTCACATGAACCCTGTTAGGGTATAGCAATGTTCATTCTTACTGAACTACATAAGTACTTAGGTAACTAATGTATCGAACTATATTTATTTTATAATGCAATATAGGTACATAATAACATTTGTGAATAACACAGTTACAGAATATTAAATATTATAGACATTTTTCAAATATATTGATTATTAATTATGTCATAGATACTGCTATTTAATTATATCAGCGTTTGTACTGACACTAATGGCAGAACAGTATGAGTAATCGGACATTTTAAATAAATAAAAATAAAATACTTTTCCTTCTGTAAATAGCTTATTTTTACTGTAAAACTTTCGTGACACTTTAAAAATATTTTTTCGGTATCGGTTTCGGTATCGAACTACAGTTAGGTGCAAAACTGTCCCAATAGTAGCATCTTAGTAGAATGTGGAGAAGTGGATGTCGATCGAGGAGAGGGGCACATGATTAATACATACCAGTACTATTTAAAATTTCCTACAAATCAGCCTTACATATGATATACTTAGAATTTACGGTTATTTTGTAATTTAGAATCGACAAGTAGAAAAAAACACATTTTTATTTTTTCGAATATTTCTAGTTCCTCTTATGGAAACTCCAAATAGGGAACCATACATAATTAAGAAATTCAGCCTCTATAAAATAAGGTATCAACTGTTTAAATCACAAACATAGTTTTGTAGTTATGGCAGAGTAAAAGTCGTCTTGAACATTGAACTAACAAACACTTTCTATGGCTGTTTTTAATGGTACACTTTTGCACCGAACTATAAGCCACCTAAAAGTAACTTCAAAAATATGCCCCATTAAAGCAATTGCATGATGATTTTATAGAGGCAGAATTTCTTAATTATGTATGGTTCCCTATTTGGAGTTTCCATAAGAGGAACTAGAAATATTCGAAAAAATAAAAATGTGTTTTTTTCTACTTTTCGATTCTAAATTACAAAATAACCGTAAATTCTAAGTATATCATATGTAAGGCTGATTTGTAGGAAATTTTAAATAGTACTGGTATGTATTAATCATGTGCCCCTCTCCTCGATCGACATCCACTTCTCCACATTCTACTAAGATGCTACTATTGGGACAGTTTTGCACCTAACTGTATATTTATTTTATAATGCAATATAGGTACATAATAACATTAATAACACAGTTACAGAATATTAAATATTATAGACATTTTTCAAATATATTGATTATTAATTATGTCATAGATCAGAATCAGAATCAGAATCAGCAAGCCATTTATTAAATGTATAAATACATACATCAATTCAATTTAACATACTAACTATTTATACAATTAATAACAAGATAAAATTGTTTGAAATGGCCTCTCCTTCGATGAAGGAGGGATGGTAATAAGACTCCATGGGTTACCAGCCCTTCTAGGAGAATTTGAATTAATTATGTCTTTATTATTATAACTTATATATATATATATATATATATATGTTATTGTAATTAATTTTGTGTTTTTTTTATATATTTAACTAGTTAGATAGTTTATGAACATACCATTAAAAATTAAATAAATATTGATTCAAAATTATTTTACATGTTTTTATTTTATTTATTTTTTTTAAAGTGGGGCATTCCACTCATACAATAGTATGTTATTCAATCAAATACAAACACTGAAAACATTGAAAAAATAATCAACCCAGCAGGATTTGAACCTCGTATCATTACGCCTTACCGGGGCTCGATCGCTTTACCAATTAAGCTATGGGTTCAGTTACTGAGTTGACGAAATTCTCAATGCCTTCAATCATCTTTTTGCATTTATTTTTATATCGACTTTATAGCAGCCTTAAGCGACATCTAGGTGCTAACTACTAGAGTTAGATACCCTTCCCGCCGACCCTTTTACAAGTGTCACAACGGAAATAATAGATGGCGCTGCTATCAACTCATAATTATTTTACATGTTTTTTTTTTTAAAGTGGGGCATTCCACTCATACAATAGTATGTTATTCAATCAAATACAAACACTGAAAACATTGAAAAAATAATCAACCCAGCAGGATTTGAACCTCGTATCGATACGCCTTACCGGGGCTCGATCGCTTTACCAATTAAGCTATGGGTTCAGTTACTGAGTTGACGAAATTCTCAATGCCTTCAATCATCTTTTTGCATTTATTTTTATATCGACTTTATAGCAGCCTTAAGCGACATCTAGGTGCTAACTACTAGAGTTAGATACCCTTCCCGCCGACCCTTTTACAAGTGTCACAACGGAAATAATAGATGGCGCTGCTATCAACTCATAATTATTTTACATGTTTTTTTTTTAAAGTGGGGCATTCCACTCATACAATAGTATGTTATTCAATCAAACACAAACACTGAAAACATTGAAAAAATAATCAACCCAGCAGGATTTGAACCTCGTATCGATACGCCTTACCGGGGCTCGATCGCTTTACCAATTAAGCTATGGGTTCAGTTACTGAGTTGACGAAATTCTCAATGCCTTCAATCATCTTTTTGCATTTATTTTTATATCGACTTTATAGCAGCCTTAAGCGACATCTAGGTGCTAACTACTAGAGTTAGATACCCTTCCCGCCGACCCTTTTACAAGTGTCACAACGGAAATAATAGATGGCGCTGCTATCAACTCATAATTATTTTACATGTTTTTTTTTTAAAGTGGGGCATTCCACTCATACAATAGTATGTTATTCAATCAAATACAAACACTGAAAACATTGAAAAAATAATCAACCCAGCAGGATTTGAACCTCGTATCGATACGCCTTACCGGGGCTCGATCGCTTTACCAATTAAGCTATGGGTTCAGTTACTGAGTTGACGAAATTCTCAATGCCTTCAATCATCTTTTTGCATTTATTTTTATATCGACTTTATAGCAGCCTTAAGCGACATCTAGGTGCTAACTACTAGAGTTAGATACCCTTCCCGCCGACCCTTTTACAAGTGTCACAACGGAAATAATAGATGGCGCTGCTATCAACTCATAATTATTTTACATGTTTTTTTTTTTAAAGTGGGGCATTCCACTCATACAATAGTATGTTATTCAATCAAATACAAACACTGAAAACGTTGAAAAAATAATCAACCCAGTAGGATTTGAACCTCGTATCGATACGCCTTACCGGGGCTCGATCGCTTTACCAATTAAGCTATGGGTTCAGTTACTGAGTTGACGAAATTCTCAATGCCTTCAATCATCTTTTTGCATTTATTTTTATATCGACTTTATAGCAGCCTTAAGCGACATCTAGGTGCTAACTACTAGAGTTAGATACCCTTCCCGCCGACCCTTTTACAAGTGTCACAACGGAAATAATAGATGGCGCTGCTATCAACTCATAATTATTTTACATGTTTTTTTTTAAAGTGGGGCATTCCACTCATACAATAATAGTATGTTATTCAATCAAATACAAACACTGAAAACATTGAAAAAATAATCAACCCAGCAGGATTTGAACCTCGTATCGATACGCCTTACCGGGGCTCGATCGCTTTACCAATTAAGCTATGGGTTCAGTTACTGAGTTGACGAAATTCTCAATGCCTTCAATCATCTTTTTGCATTTATTTTTATATCGACTTTATAGCAGCCTTAAGCGACATCTAGGTGCTAACTACTAGAGTTAGATACCCTTCCCGCCGACCCTTTTACAAGTGTCACAACGGAAATAATAGATGGCGCTGCTATCAACTCATAATTATTTTACATGTTTTTTTTTTAAAGTGGGGCATTCCACTCATACAATAGTATGTTATTCAATCAAATACAAACACTGAAAACATTGAAAAAATAATCAACCCAGCAGGATTTGAACCTCGTATCGATACGCCTTACCGGGGCTCGATCGCTTTACCAATTAAGCTATGGGTTCAGTTACTGAGTTGACGAAATTCTCAATGCCTTCAATCATCTTTTTGCATTTATTTTTATATCGACTTTATAGCAGCCTTAAGCGACATCTAGGTGCTAACTACTAGAGTTAGATACCCTTCCCGCCGACCCTTTTACAAGTGTCACAACGGAAATAATAGATGGCGCTGCTATCAACTCATAATTATTTTACATGTTTTTTTTTTAAAGTGGGGCATTCCACTCATACAATAGTATGTTATTCAATCAAATACAAACACTGAAAACATTGAAAAAATAATCAACCCAGCAGGATTTGAACCTCGTATCGATACGCCTTACCGGGGCTCGATCGCTTTACCAATTAAGCTATGGGTTCAGCGTCAATTAAGTTATGGGTGCAGGGTCGGCGGGAAGGGTA
>OX352291.1:18558618-18588618 GCA_947086415.1 Pammene aurita
TTGTTTATTTTAAGTAGACACACTACTATATAAATCATAAACTTATATAGATGTCATATACAAAGGACAAAGGCGTCAAGTGGTAAAGGCGTCTGCCGCGAATGCAGAAGACGCTGGTTCGATCCCAGCCCTGGGCACCGGAGGCCGTTTGTAACGGGGGGCTTAGCCAAGATGACAATCGTTTAGCAGAAAACGAAATGAAAAGCTATCCATCTCTCTATCGCGCTAATATGGAAGAGTGAGCGAGAGCGTGTAGCGTTTCGCTTCGTTTTCTGCAAACGATTGTCATATTGGCTACAGGGCCTGGAAACCTGAGCTCCGATATGCATGGGTAACTTATAATATTGCCCCAGCCACCGCAAACGTCGCTGTTTAAGTTAACTAAACGGGGGGCTTAGACAATCGTTTGCAGAAAACGAAATGAAACGCTATCCATCTCTCTATCGCGCTAATATGGAAGAGTGAGCGAGAGCGTGTAGCGTTTCGCTTCGTTTTCTGCAAACGATTGTCATATTGGCTACAGGGCCTAGAAACCTGAGCTCCGATATGCATGGGTAACTTATAATATTTACTGAACCCTATGTGTGAGTTATATTTACGAATGTTTATCAATTTAATGGTTACGAGTAGGCTGCCGGTTGAAATTGAAAATAATTGCTTGTTATAACGAAGTATTCATTTGGCAGACAACGTACTGCGTGTCTACATATATGTATTATATTGTTTATATTGCGGGTATTTTACAGGTCCTGCAATTAAATAAAACATTTAACATGTGATCAAATAATTTTGATCTCACATGCTGTGAGAGTGGACTATCGTTTATCTATGAAGCAGGTGGAAAGTGATTCATTTCCGTCCAAGAGAGTTACACTTTTCAGGTACTTACCTATATTTCGTTTATTTATTTCACGATTCACGATTAAAGTTTATGTCAAAATAGATATGTCATAGTATTTTTGTTTTGATATTTACTCCCGATTTTTAATGACGGTTCTTTTGCCTTAATTGCCCAATAAAATTTCATTATCTTCAGTCATAGTCCTACAAATATATGCCTAGTTTTATTTAGTAATTAATATACACATTCATCTTATCTGTGGTAAATTTAATTGGACAATGTAGGTACCAACTACTGTGGTTAAAAATCTACTACTGTCTAATGCTCGTATAATATCATCAAGTTGCTTTAAAAAACGACTCCATATTATAAATAGTACTTTTCTACTCGTCGACTATATATAATGCTTGAATTGAGACTTTGCAGACCGAACTACTAGCGCATACTTTTCGATGGAGCTTTTATGGTCGCAAATTTTAACATCCTCGCGAGTGCTGAAATGGATTTTCATACAATATTATACAATGGTCGGGGAGGAGGACCGTCTTCCTCACCGACTGCCGATACGATCCGACGGGAGATCGAAGTTACTAAATTATATAGAGGGAACAGGTTGTGTAAGGCATTCGACGAACGTAATTCTTCCGGCTTGCCTATTTTTACCACTCGTAGAAAAAGTATTGTATACAATAGTGACATAATTAAGCTTTCAATCTCGTACCTTACTTAGGCCGCTCAGCAAGCTTCGTGGCCTAATCACGGTACTCGATTGAAAAGCTCTTTATTATATCACGATTGTATACATTACTTCTTTATCTTTATTATGTCATGTCATTGAGACATGGCTTGCTACACCATTGATGATTTCTTTAAAAATAATTTTACAACTAATATCATTGACCCACTCATACAATAATAAAATTTATTTGCGGGCTACGTCTCTGATTTTTTAATGTAAATACTTTAATGTAATTTTTTCATTAATGTAAATACTTTCTCATCATAGGATAAAAATTATATCTTGACATACTTTATTGAAAACTGACATGTAAAATAATGTGTTTTATGAATAAAAATTCTGATTCTGATTCTGATTCATGATTTTATAACATACTATTTTAAAATTGTGACATAATGAAGAGGTTGTCAGTACCATAAAAGCTTAATCGAAATGTATGCGTTAGTAGTTCGGTCTACAAAGTCTCAATGGAAGCATTATGTATCTGCAAAAGCTACGTTGTTTAAAATCGACTTCATTTAGCGTCAATTGGGATTGTTTATATTTTTGTACCCCCATTTTCATAATTTATCCTGAAACTATTTGCCATTTTAAGATATTAATTTTATTTATTTTTGCAAATAAAAGCTTAGTGAATTTATTGTAATTAAAATAAATAATCAGATACGACGTCTTGTAAGTTACTGTTACAGGCTGAATGGGATTAACGAAGTCATAAATTCGTATAAAAAAACCCTTGTTTGTCGTCAACTGTCGCTGTCACGTCAAGATTGGTAGTATTGGTTCGTCATTTTCCATCTTATCTAGACCACGAAAAATATAAACCTTCAAATTGTATTTGTAAAGCGAAAAAAAAAACCTATGATTCTGTAAAAGCCGACTCAAGAAATATATCAAAGCTAAACAATATCAGTACCTATACTGGAGTAAATCACATCAAGTACAAACCATAATTTGATTAAATTCTTATTTGACACAAAATGCTTATGTGAGTAACCGTCTTGTACGCTTTTATAGATTTAAAAAGATTAGTACTTGATTATTAATGCACATTTGGCTTAATTTTTGTGTGTAATACTTACTTTTTTGCATGTGGATAATGGCCTTTTTTCTTTACAATTTTCTGTTTACATAAATAAATAAATACTATGGGACAATCTTACACAAATCAACCTAGTCCCAAAGTAAGCTCAATAAGGGTGGGTTGCACGACGTATTAGTCGTATAACTAACGAACTCATCAACGTTAAATATGGCGACGGAGCTGTCATCCCATAGAAAACTGTCAAACTTTTCATACAGGATTTTTTAAACGATGACGGTGACGTTAACAGCCGGTTTGGTGCAACCGGCCCTAAGGCTTGTGTTGTGGGTACTAGGCGACGATATATATAAATATATATAGAAATATTTAAATACATAGAAAACATGTTTGACAACAGACTACTGACGTAGCGCATGACATTGGTTTTATTTTTGGAATGCTTACTAAAGTTTTACAAGGAGGTTTTGCAAGGAGTAAGGTCAAACAAAGAGGTCATTCATATTTTCGCGAAAATATCCGAATCTACTGATTAATTTGGTGAAATATTACCTAGTCTAAAACTAATCGATAAACCTGGACCTCGAAATGGTTTTGGAAATATACCGTTTCAAAATAAATGAACAATTCCTTTCATTTCAGGCGAGATAACAATATTTCAAAAAAATAAAACAATGTAATAATCTTCTAACAGATTAAGTTACAAAAACAATTGCGAGTGAAAACAATCATGGCCGACACGGGCCAATCTGCAGACAAAGGCACAATTTCACAGTTGGAAACGTCACTGTTGTCATTAATAATGTTGTCAACAGCTCTGCTGTTGACATTGTAGTTTGAGTGAAATATACTTCAGGCTCTGTGTCGGGTTAGAGTTCCGCCATGTTGTAAATATAAATTTATAGACCGTCGTTTTCTAGCCCGAGTTGATTCATTTCAAATTAATACATCATTTAATGAGTACAATAAATTATAATTTAGCAAATCATTTACTTTATAGCGCTATTTAACTAAATTAAACTAAGCTATATAAAGTAAAAATAAGACGTTTTCAAGACATTTCCCAAACGCAGGAAAATTTTCATTTTATTTGTCTATTGACAAGTAATAATAAATTATAAAAAAAAAAAAAAAGATCAAGTAAAACAGCTCAATAAACAGCACCATGTGATGGCATGGTGTACATACAGCTATTGCTGTTCATACAATTAAATACCAATGCCATTGGAAAATATTTAATGCAGTTAAACGCCAGACCTATAATTTATCATTTAAATGTATAATGACTCAATTGAAATGTAAATCGTTCATATTAATTACATTTTAAACGAAGTTTTCGCCGGATCTGTATTGGTTTTTACTGGCTGTAATATACTAAAGGTTTTACATTTTTAGTTTTGATACTTGATTCCTAACGCTTGAAGTTAAATATGAAGTAATACTATTGAATATGGCATTTAAAACCGAATGAATTTAATTTTATGGATTAATGTAACGTTTACTCGTTTTTATTTCTTATTAATTTGGTCGCGCGTATTTTAATATTCCTGTTATTTGCTTATTAGTACGTGGCTTACTCCATTACGCGATACTTTTACCTTAATATCTTTTAAACAGTGATTGTTTGTTGCGCTGATACACAAGGAACTGCGGAAAGTTACTGATATTAATATCAATTTATCGTGTTTTATGTTAATTAATCTTTTTAAGTTTTATCGTAGTTGTATTTGCTAGTATGTTCTGACAAGAATGCATATTATCTATCTTTTCGCCTACACTATTTTTTATTAAGATAAAATATCGTGAATCAAGTGAGTCAATTGGAGGTTATCTTGATGAAAAAGTCAAGTTAATGTGTTATTTTGTTACTAAAACAAATTAATATTAAGAATATGTAGGAACAATCTATGAATAGACATAAGCTCATAGCAAAAGCGTTTCTAGAACCTTGTTTAATTTTTATACCATCGACTATTTCAGTGTTCTAAAATATTTCGTACAATTTCTGCGTCCAGCAAACGCGTCGTATAAACAATATTGACTCGTCCTAAAATATATTGAGATACTCTCTTATTTATAAAAAAAATTAGTTTATTAAGTATCACAAATTATGCAACGAAAGTCAGGTTGGTGCTCAGGTTGGTGGTTTTAAGTATGAAAAATAACTTTCACAGAAATTAACAACGTGTAACAGTACAATAATGTAGCCTACTTTTAGTTACGTAACACTTACTTTACTCTAGCGTTGGGGTAGCCTATTAATTAGTTGTCTAGCGTATAGCCTTTTCATTCATAAAGGAGTCGATGTAAGGTCTGTGTACTCTGTTGGTATAATTAGGTAGGTCAAGGAATCACTTTTCTAGCTTGACAACGGCTACCTTCACCAGAAACATGTGATAGATAGTTTACGCTTTTATCATTGGACCCGAAACCAGAGTGACATAGAATAATGTGGCAGGCTATCTTGAGCTTTACCAGCAATAAATCTTTTCCTTTTGCTAACCACAAACCATTACCTAAATTGCTATGTAGCTTAGGTCCTCCTACGGAAACGCCGTTTTGCAGTCCTTACATTCGTATTTAATTAACCCGTAACTAGCTAGTAAATTATGCAAGTTGGTTTGAACTCAGTCACAGTCAAGTGATATTTTCACTTTTTTTTAGTAATTAAGTGTCCTATTAAGCACTTAACGTTTATTATTTACGTCGGGTTAACAGTATACCTATCGCGCCATCGCGAGGCCGAAGGCCGAGCTGCGTGTAGGAGACGCATGAACTCAACCCGGACGTACTACCTATGTAAAATAATCTGTATTTTACATAGGTAGTACGTCCAGATTCCTGGCAGAACTTACATGCCGCGTCTTCTTTTTATCCAACCGAAACGTATTGTTTAATTTCCAGTAGCCTGTCAGTATTTATTTTAGTTATCGCATAGGTTACGTGTTTCTTGTACCCTAGTTTCATCTACGAAATCTTCGTTTTGTCATATGTAGGTACCACCAAGTGGGGAATCGTGTGTTTTTTTCGTTCTGAAGACATTTTTTTTCATCCAATATGTTTTTTTTATAAAGTAAGTAAAGAAAGAAAATACATTTATTTGAACGCCGCAAAATTTTACAGTAATAGAGCTAGAAACAAAACAGGCACAATGAGACGTAAAATAGGATCCCTACTCAGCGTAATGCTGCGGCAAGCCTGGCTGGCTGGCTGGTTTTGGTTTTGATTTGGAATATTACTTGACTGATAACAATAATATTGTTAAGTTTTTATGCCAGATATGCGAACGCAGCGAGATCGGAACGCACATATTTGTCATCTCTATCATTCACCCCATATTTCATATATATTTATCTCGTTTGGGGATCGTTTGGGGGCATGCGCAAAGCATATAACAAGACGTCAGGAAGAAGACGATTTAAAAAAGATAAAGAAAAAGAAGATGAAAAATTGTGCGGACAATGGCGGTCTATTTTAAAAACTCTTAAACCTAATTTGTGCGGAATATTACTAAAAAAGTGCTAAAAGGCGGAGCGCGTGCGGGTGAGTGCTTAGGGACTTATTTTATTATTATTATCTTTTAGTTTCCTCATTTTTTACACTTGAAAAGCGGATCAGAATGTCCGAGGTGTCGAACCAACAGCGAAATTGAACCAGCGCACTTTTTGTCGTACGAGAGTCACAATTTCCCTTCCGCGGCAATCAGGGAGAAGGCTTATTCGTAACATTTGGTCGGCTTCGACCCGGATTTACTTACATTTTTGTCGGCACCTTCGTACATTCTGATCGGTTTTTAAACAAATTCACATATTTCGAGCGGTCGAAATATAATTGTTTTTGCGGTAACCTACACACTTCACACAAGTTTCGGGGATTATATATATTTTAGCGCTCATTTATTACCTTTATATACATATATTGCGGTGGGGATTTTATTTTATTACATTTCATTTCCATAGTTCATACTACATTACCTACGTTTGTTCGTCGCGGATTTATCGTATATAGCGTTTGCGGTTGCTATATTTTGGTATTTAAGACGAGCATTCAATTGGCATTCAATTTTATAGGTAAAATTCAATTGCGGTTTCAATTTATCATAAATAATTTGCATTGGAATTGTTTATTTTATGACACACTAAATTAAAACAGTTCGGTTGCTAGGTTACAATATACTATAGTATAGGATAATTTCGTTCTTTTATCTATCGGCTTTCGTAGCCTAGCGGTTATGCTTGTTGCTTAGCGAGTTAGAGGTCGACGGTTCGAATCTCAGCCAAGGTGCAACTTTTGTATTTTTCTAAGTATTTAGATTTCTTGTATAAGCGGTATTTGAATACTATTTACGGGGTATTTAATGTTATTTGCGGTATTAGGTTTATTTCAAACATATTTCAAAGAACGAAAGTATTCATTTCAAAACTTGCGGAATAATTGGTATTGCGGAATATTAAAGTTAGCGGTAAAACCTTTAGTTCATATAATATAATTAATATTAACATAATTATAAAATAAATAAAAAATATAATTTAAGGTGCGTTGTCAAACTTTAAGATTTGCGGTCGGTTTACGTGCAGTTCAAGTAATGTTTAATTGCTATTTTTAGTTTTCATGTTTTGGTTTTTCTTAGGATTTTGGTTGATTCTATTAATTTGGACTACGCACTTAAACTCAAACGTAAAAATGGCTGCAGCTAGGCGGATACAGTTACTGCAGATGAAGTATCATACGGCTTGTCGTAGTATTGATATTTTGGATGGATTGGCTCGTAATTCAGAACTGTCTTCGGAACAAGAAAGCGATTTTATGGTGCGGTTTCAGGACTTAGAAAAGGTTTATGAGGCATTTACGGAAATGTTTTATGAGCTTCAGCTCTCTGCTGCGGATATAGAGAGCTTTGACCTGGAAGGCCATACACAAGGGTACGAGTCATACAATAAGAAATATTATTTTATAAAACAGCGTCATCTACGGTTGACAAAGTCGAACACTTCAGCTAACTTGGACAACAGCTGTAGCAGCGGTAGCGGTAATGACAATCCTAAGAACGCGCGGAATAGGGCAGTTCTCCCTAAAGTGAAACTTCCTACCTTTGCGGGTCAGGTGGAAGAGTTTGTTCCGTTTATGGAATTATTTCAGTCATTGGTGGGCAATGACACGACTTTATCGGATACTGAAAAAATGTACTACCTAGCGGGGTCACTTTTAGGTGAACCAAAGACCTTGACCCAGCACTTGTCTGTTACGGGAGACAATTTTTCGGTTGCTATAGATTTACTCAATGCGCGGTACAATAACAAACGATTGCTGGCGGACCGTTTGTTGCATAACTTGCTAAGTGTGTCACATGTTAACATTAAAGGGGTAAGCGGTCTAAAAATGTTTTTAAATACTTTGATTGAAAATACAAAGGCATTGGAAAAGATGAAATTTCCTGTTGATTCGTGGTGCTATTTGTTGTTCTATATTAATTTCCAAAAGTTAGACAGTAACCTAAGGAAACACTTTGAAGACAAGCATGCCGATAAAGAGTTACCAACATTTTTGGATCTTTTGAAGTTTCTGGAAACTGAAATACGGATTTTAGAATCCAGTGCGGACCCACAGGCTGCGTCATCAGCGGCTAGACGTAGCGGAAACAGCCAGAGTCATGCGGTAACGGCTCATGCGGCTTTTCAGAATAAGGGTTCAACGTCGGCATGTAGATTATGCGGGAATAGCGGACACTTCATTGCCAGGTGCGACAAGTTCTTGGAGATGAAACCTTGGGCTAGGAAACGTCAAGTGGTAGCACTTAGATTATGCTTTAAATGTTTAAATGGTCACAATATTGACCAGTGTATATATAACAAAAATTGTTATAAATGTAATTCGGTTAAACACCATACTTTACTACATTTTGATGTACCAGAAACTGGTTCAGACAGTGAAGAACGTTTGACATCAAACAATGTGCCTACGAGCGGAAGGACTTACAACCCTGTCTCGCTCACACCTAGTACTCCTATTGCAAATGAGCCCTTGATTAGTGACAATCCGGGAGGTGCGGTCCCTGGAGTCCCTGGAACTGGACTGACGGCGTCACATGTTGATAAGCCGATTGTGTATCAGCGCAGCGTACTTCTTGCAACGGCAATAATAAGAGTACGGGACAGCAGCGGCTACTACCAAGAGGCGCGGGCCTTGTTGGATGGAGGTAGCGAGAGCACATTTATATCGGAGTCATGCGTCCAAAGGTTGGGTTTAAAGCGGTTTAAATCTGACAACTTCACGGGGCTGAGCGGTCTCCCTGTAAGCGGTTGCAGAGGAGCGGTAAATTTGGTCATGGCACCTAGACTGTCGGATACGCCTGTACTGGTAGCCACGGCTACAGTCTTAAATAAGATCACCAATAACATACCGGGGATTTCGTTACCAGCTCAATTAGCGGATAATTATAAGGGACTGTATCTTGCGGATGAACAGTTCTACGTCAGTCGAGGGATTGACATTTTAATAGGCGAAGATTTACTCAGTGAAATTTTGCTCAGTAGCCGTCTTACGATTAATGAGCATATTCCAAGGGTAACGAACACGGTGTTTGGACACGTGTTGTCCGGTCCAGTCACCATTGCGGCATTTAATCCATACCCTCAAGCGACTTGTGTCGCTCAGACATTTGTCTGTACTAGAAGTACAGATCAAACTTCGGAACTATCTGCGGAAGCGGAGGATATTTCAGACAAGGTAGACGGCCTTAAGGATCTGGGATGTAAAACATTTTTTAAGGACACCCATCGCCGGTACGGGAGTGTCAAAAATTTTGCGGATTCTTTATCGAGTTTCTTAGAATGCGGAAAAGGGGTACAAATAGCCATGAAGCGGTTCTTGGCTATTCTTATTCTATTTGTTTTACTCGTAGTTTTGGCGGCAACCGAGTTTCACAAATAGTTAATTGCGGTATAGACATGACATGGAGGCAATTGCCTTCAGAAATGAACCCCGACGATGTCGTGAATAGCGGTCTTCGCGTATCGGAAGTAATTGAGCACCCCTTGTGGTGGGAATATGGTTGGCTGACAGGTGATGCTGACACCTGGCTCAAGAATATAATGGATAAAGCAGAAGATCCATTGCCTGAATTGCGGAAGGCGAAAGTAAATTTCCAGGCCTTAGTAGGGGTTGCGGTTGATGATAATATTTTTAAGCGGTTTTTTAGTTTAAGTATGTTGCTGGCGGTCGTAGCATATTATTTTCGACTTATCAAAAATACCAGGACTCAGTCTTAGACACTTATGGGAGTTCTAAGAGTACTAGAGCGACGGTTCGCTTTGAGTCGGTTCGTTGTGTTGGTTCATCAGGTGGAGTTTGCGGATATCTTCAACTGCTTAGACCAGAAAATACAATATTCCACGCGTTTGCGTCGGCTTGGGCCTTTATTGGGGATGATGGCTTACTGCGCCTAACAGGCCGTTTGGAGTTTCCAAATCTAGTTTTTAAGCGGAAGCATGCGGTGCCGTTTTACTAAAATTACACTCTGTAGCGGTTTTGGTCGTGGATTATTTTCTTGAAATATATTTTTATGCGGGATGTAGTGTTGTAATGGGTTATTACAGCGACAGTTTAGTTTATTCTGCGGGAAAGGTGTTACGTACACGTATTTTTAAGTTTGAGGCGTTTTATTTTATATTCTTTAATTGTTATTTATAAGATCCTCATGAAATGGAAGTTCTAACGGATGCCCATATAATTATTGGTAGGCTTTGCTTTCGGTTCCGGAGTACAATTTTGAAGATACTTTAAGCTAAAGGTTGAGCCGTTTTTAACTTAAGTTAAGCTTATGTATCAACGTTTTGAAGAAAATTAATATCTTCAAGTGATCCGCCTATGCTAGGCAATGTTTGGCAGCGGTACCAAGCGGTTTTAGTTTAATTTTTTGACGTGCTTCACATCTTGATCCGGTAATGCGAGTGTTATAAGTTTAGATTGCGGAACTAGTTGTTATATGAATGCAACTTTGTATTTGGTGACAAACTGTTTTAGTTTAGTTTATAGTTGATTTATTTTGTTGATAAAGGCTTTAGCCTTTCTCGGGCGGGGGAATATTAAGTTTTTATGCCAGATATGCGAACGCAGCGAGATCGGAACGCACATATTTGTCATCTCTATCATTCACCCCATATTTCATATATATTTATCTCGTTTGGGGATCGTTTGGGGGCATGCGCAAAGCATATAACAAGACGTCAGGAAGAAGACGATTTAAAAAAGATAAAGAAAAAGAAGATGAAAAATTGTGCGGACAATGGCGGTCTATTTTAAAAACTCTTAAACCTAATTTGTGCGGAATATTACTAAAAAAGTGCTAAAAGGCGGAGCGCGTGCGGGTGAGTGCTTAGGGACTTATTTTATTATTATTATCTTTTAGTTTCCTCATTTTTTACACTTGAAAAGCGGATCAGAATGTCCGAGGTGTCGAACCAACAGCGAAATTGAACCAGCGCACTTTTTGTCGTACGAAAGTCACAATTTCCCTTCCGCGGCAATCAGGGAGAAGGCTTATTCGTAACAAATATCCTTTCAATAAATCTATCGTATTGTCTTCTTTCGTGTTACAATAGTAGACACTATTTTAAGGCTTTAATTTTATTAAATATTACTGTACGAAACTGAACAGATCCCAGACATATCCATCATTGAGAACATTATAAACAGTAGTAGTTCAGTAGTGTATACACAATATTGTTATCACTACTTACTCAATAGAACAATGAAATATATATAAGTACAAAACTAAGTAGTACTATTAAATATACATTATCTTAACTGATAAGATAGATGTCTGCACAAACATATTGGTTTAATGATATGACATAAATATTACTATGAAATATCCAAACTCTCAACTCATTGCATAAGTAGAACTACAATGGAACAGTTGGATTTTGGTCATATTTTCAAGATTCCAGTTAAATATAACCCAGATACATATAATTTACTAACTGATGATGATGCGAGAGAATATAGCTTTGCCGCCTGTAAGGGACTAATGGAAAGAAATGTTAATTACGCACTCACCAATAGTAATGACCCGAATGTGAAAAATCGAATACTAAAGTATAAGGCAAATTACACAGAGGTGCTTGAAAACTTGAAACACGACAGACAGTAAGTGAAAAAAAGTCATATTTTGAAAATGTTATCATTAAGACATTTTGTTTAAATTAAGCCTCTATGTAAGTAAGTACTTTAGTTGTTCACAGTTTTTGTTATTAGTCAGTAATTAATCCAAGTTTATCATTTTAGTGCTTACGGCCTGTTAACTCAGCGATTACTTTTTGATATCAATGAAACATGCCTCCACCAGCATGGGTTCTTTGACTTGTGGAAACATCAGAAAATATCTGATACTGACGCTGCTTTTGTAATATTTAATTCAAGACTATCTGAAATTGATTCTATAACTAATCATAGAGATCGATGGATTGAACTGTGTAAAGGAGTATTAGCAGGTACCAAAATATTACTAATTATAATTTTATAAAACTCTTCTTTATTTATTGTTTTGTGAATATTGTGTTCCATATTTCTGCGTGTAGGCAACATGTTTGACTGCGGAGCAGAAGCAGTGACGGATTTTTTTAAAAGAGGGTTTTATCAAGCTTTACAACACATCCAACTTCGACCGTGGCTTCATGATGATTTAGATACATGGTTAAATAAAGTACAGGTATGTCAAAAGTTGTAAAACGTTTAAAAAATACCTAACGTCCCGCTTAAATTGTTTTATTTATTTTCCAGTCAACGGTACATCGTTCTGCCGCTATATTTGTAGATAACAGCGGTATGGATATTGTATTAGGAATTTTACCTTTCGTAAGGGAATTGTTAAAAAGAGGCACGTCTATTATTTTATGTGCTAATGAGTCACCTGCTTTAAATGACGTAACATATGAAGAATTGGTGCATATCGCGCAGCGGGTTTCTTCAGTTTGTTCTATTATATCGGTTGCTCTTGCTATGGGGAATTTAGTTATAAAATCAAGCGGACAAAAAGGACCTTGCCTTGATATAAGGACAATCAGCCAAGGTACATATACATATTTTGTAATTGTTTTTTTTTGTACTGATTGCTTAGTTACCTTGTCGGTATCTCTCATATTTTCCTACAAGTAGTCATATTAATTGTTGTGGTTGTACTGTTAATAATTGACTTAATATTAAAATTCGGTTTATAATTACTTGTGTGAAATAATTCGATACCTTTGGGTTCAATTGTCGTAAAGAACAAAATGCTGGTTTTCAGGAGACGAAAAAAACAAAGACTTTTTTTAAATTTCGATTTTTTTTTTGTTTATCGAGATATATCTTTGATGTGTATTAGAAAAGTACTCAAATTGTTGGTATCTCTAATCTGAATTAACAATCCTACCCATAAACTAAATACTTTAGAAGTTAGATGTCCTTTACAATTGGTCATAATGCTATGAATGTCCTTTACGACCTTATGAATGGAATTTATGATAATTTCAAAATTATGGGGTCGTAAGTGACGGTCCTAGATTATTTTACTCCAAATTTGGGGCATATAGTTACCGGTCAAAGTACACACGTTAACTGTATTCAGCTTAGTTCACTGTTAGGAAGCCTGAATAATGTATAAAAACGTGGCTGATCCAGCTAGGCATATCCAGATTACATTTATAATATACAAAATTCAATATTTGTAATCAGTTGTGTAATAGAAATGAATTACTTGCTCCAAAACCAGCTAATATATTCCGGGAATGAAGATAATTAAATGTCCCAGTGCTTAAATTTGTACCAATTGTTGACACCCTCGGCCTTAAATCAAAACAAGGGAAGTAACAGATCAGGTAACGATGATTACTATTAGGATATCAAGAATTAAGACATTTACTTAGTTAGTAAAAGACTATTAATATAATTTTAATAATATCGTTTCAATATTTCCAGATATCTTAATGTAATGTACGATACAACAAGATTTTTATTTGAAAGTAACTATTAATTCTTTTATAAGTAGTAATTTCTGTGTCTCAAGAGTCACAACTGAAAAGAGGGTTAACTTTAGCTGAGGCGCAGAATACTTCTTACTGTTTAACGCCCAATAATAATCTAATTTGACATAACTAAAAATGTATCCTGTTTGCGGTTATTATTCATATACATATTATTAGAAATATTTATAATATTACATGCCATTTCAATTATTATTAAAGAATATATTAAACAATTAAATGAATAAATTAAAACCAAATCTACCATAAAGTATTAATAGCCACTTAGTCATGTCCGGATACGTTTCAAACTTGACACGTTACGTTTTGGACCCTGGTACATCCTTACACTACTTGCGTCTATAAGAGGGGCATGGGCACTGCGAATGTCGTCTCGCTTTGTATGGTAGGACACAGCTCAGCGAATGTCATCTCGCTCAAATCTAGAGCAGAGCCCGACTGGGAAAGTACCCCCACCTCACAAAAAACCTCAGCTAAATAGCACTGCACTAGACCCTACTCTAGGGTTGAGTTTCTGCCGGTGAGTAAGGTCGCCAGAGAGCTCTAAATGGATGCAATGTGTTGACGACGGGGGCCCTTTTTTCTTTTTAGCCTTCAACCCAGTGTACTCTTTCTACTAGATAAATATTCTTCATCCATTTCTTGAAGCTTATCTTTTACTTTTTATTGAAAAGGTTACGTAGTGTACCCTGAATGAAAACGGCGTAGGATAGTAGTTTGGTCACAATGCTTTTTTAGGTCTTATACTTAGCCGACGAAATTGGTAATCATTCGGTGTAACTAGATCAATAGCAAATTTTAAATGTTAATTTAAATGAAACTGATGTTTTTGTTATGAATTAAAGCAATACAAATTGATTATACATTTAGAATTTTTCGTTGGCGTCCATGTCATATTTTAACAACTCTGATTATTTATTATTTTATTAACAATTATGAGATTCATAACACATTATCAATTTAACTTCTGTGTTTACAATACAATTATAAAACAAACAAAAAATTACACTCACGTGGCCTTAATATGATAAATAATTAATAAAAACATGTCCTTTATAGCCTACAAAACCTAACTGTATTCATGGTAAGTGACCTTTACACCGTTAGTTTACATTTAAACCGAGCGTAAATGTTTACTAATTTGAAGGTATAATATTACATTTTAGTAATAAAGGTCCCATAAAACAATTTTTTTGACATTATAGACTTACATCCATGTTAATTCTTAGTCCTTTACAACCATGTTCACTACATTATATTAAACTTCATTATGGTAAAATCATTTTTAGAGCAGGTCGTAAAGGACAAACGTAATAAAACACGTCCTTTACGCCCATATAGACCATACGATTTGGAAAATAAGCAAGACAAAATCATTTTTAGAGCAGGTCGTAAAGGACAAACGTAATAAAACACGTCCTTTACGCCCATATAGACCATACGATTTGGAAAATAAGGAAGGGCTTAAAGGACGGAAAATTTGATGAAAGTCACTTACTACAATATCTATATTAAGCGACTTCCTTTACGACTATATCTTAAACTTGAAAATTATAACTGGTCATTTACGCCCCTTTAGATACGCTGTTTTTGCAAGCTTATAGTATAAAAATTGGGTCGTAAAGGCAACTTTTTAAGAGATATCGAAATATTAACTATTCAGAACGATAGCGCTTGAAATTCTGAACACAGCTGTATATACAACTCATTTTCGCCAAAATGTCCTTTACGACAATTGAACCCAAAGGTATCGAACATGTGTGATGTAGAGCAACAGAGCCACTAATATTGAATATTTTTTTGTAGATCTCAGTAGAGAGATGAAGACACGTGGGGTCGACTTGATTATATTGGAAGGCATGGGGAGAGCTGTACTTACAAATCTTAATACAAATGCAGTATTTGCGGTAGATTGTCTAAAGCTAGCTGTAGTGAAGAGTGTATGGTTAGCCGAACGCCTTGGTGGTCCACTATTCTCTGTTATATTCGATTACCAAGTCAAATCAATCCAGGCTTGAATAATAGATAATTGTTTTGGGAAAAACCCAATAGCTACGATCAAAGTCAGTGTAGCATAGGGCTCTTTTTTAAAGTTAACATTACGAGAATTAAACAGTATTTTAATTTCATAATTGTTTTAATTACTTGCAGTCAAAGATGTTGTAAAGATTATATTAATCTTTAAAGGAGATCGTCAATTTTTGTTAGGTGATCTGGCCCAGATTATTTAGGACCGTTTAGGAATGGTTCTGACCTTTAAAGAATCGTCATTATTTCTAGATCAGGATGGTGGTAAAAATATTGCGAAATCTAATGGGAAAACTGAAAAATCATGCATTTAAAACTTGAATCTGACAAGGACAATATTTGAAAGCGTGCTTGCCTATGATTTATATATTAATGTAAAAAAAGTACCGATTTTTTAAAGATAATGTACAAAAGCGGACTTGAAAACAAAACGGGAATCAGGATGAAAAATTATAAAAAGTCATATTTTGATCGTATTTATAGTTCCTGTATTTCGGTAAACAAAGACGGCTGTCAAACCATCGTTGATACTATTAACCATAGATATAAAATGGCGCTTGCCGCTAAAAGATAAACGAAGTGCGCAAAAGAGAAACCAACACGTATATGAACATTCCGCGAGTGCAAAAGAGACACACGATCGTTTTGAAGGAGTGACAGCTTTTGAATTTGGGTAGTTAGCTTACGTACCCACGTCGTGACAGCTCATATTTTAGCGTGGAAAATATAAAACAATCGTGAATAAAATAACTTGGGATGAAAAAGTAGAAACATGGTGTTGTGTTGTGTTCCAGATTGGACTATTACTCATAGGAAAAACCCAAGTAATTACTCATTTCACAGGTTTACATGGTATTCCGATCGATGTCTTTGAAACAATATTTTATCAAATTAGCAAAATAAATCGTGTAAGTATTTACTAGATACAATTAATTATTAGTGTTTCTTATACTGTGTGCTAATATTTTATCATAATAGTTAATATTCATGATTATTTTGTGTAAAAACCGAAACATTTATTCGACGCTAGGGATTGACAAAACGTTTTAGGGACTTATATCGATAACTGTTCAATATGAAAATTATAATTATTGCTTCAAAAAATCCAATGAATAAATTAATCTTATATTCACATTACGTCATTCATTACGTAAGAAGATTAAATTAGTTTCTTATTATATCCAGTTTAAACGGGTTTTTTTTATTATTAAAGATTTTTTTACCTTGCAGTACTTGTATTATTTCATTCAAATATGGCGCTCAACACATTTAGCGGAATTCGCTACCATAGTCAAAAAGCAGCCGAAAACGGAAATCGGGCCTAATATTGTACATGGGCTCGTTAGTCTCCATACAAAAATTCAGCTCCCGTAAAGAAATTTCCGACTTTTATGCTACGGATGATTTTTATTTATGATAGCTGGGCTGGATTCCGCTCAAGTGTGTCCCGTGCCTACAAGCGACTAGTCAAACGATTAGAACGAGATAGAAATATAGTTGGAATGAGAGCAGCAGAACCAAAGTAACCGATATAGCCCTCCGAATCGCTAAACTAAAGTGGCAGTGGGCGGGGCACATTGCTCGTAGAACCGATGGCCGTTGGGGCGGAAAGGTTCTCGAGTGGCGACCACGAACCGGAAGGCGCAGCGTGGGTAGACCCCCCGCAAGGTGGACTGATGACCTGGTGAAGGTCGCGGGAGTCCGCTGGATGCGGGTGGCGCAGGACCGGTCATTGTGGCACTCTTTGGGGGAGGCCTATGTTCAGCAGTGGACGTCTTTCGGCTGACATGATGATGATGATGATGAGAGGTCAGCTGTCAAAATGGTCGTGCGATCAATCGAATGCGCATTCGACCGGCGACTTGAAATTCCGTTTTCCTTTTTATGAAATATTTTTAATTATTTTAGGAAATAATTTTGTTTATTTAATATTTTTAATTTAATAATAAATACTTTTGTTTATTTACATTTTTTTAATACTAAAGAATATAATTTGCTTAGAAAAAACATATTAGTTATTAACTATTAGGTAATGTAATAATATTAGTCGAAAATGTGCGTGAAATGAAACATCAAGTTGGTAGTGGGGATGTCAACTGACGTCGCAGTTGACTACTTTGACTACTGTACAATTTTTCTAACAACCAATATTTGACGGCTGTCATCCACATACATATTTTGCGTTTTAGGTTATAAATTGTATGGAAATGACAGCCGTCAAATATTGGTTGTTAGAAAAATTGTACAGTAGTCGCTTACGTCTGTAGATGCCTTTAGAACGTATCAATAAGAAAGTCAAATACCGATAGATAATTAACCTGTTGTATTTGGCATCACTATTTTACGCCCACATAGACAATTTAGACACATACATGGATTTCATTTTTTTGCCACACTTTTGGTCGTTGGCAAGTTGATTCTTTGTCATCCCATTTCTCTGCTATTAACTGAACATTCCTAACACCTATTGCGAAGGGATAAGATTTACCACCGTTAAGTGCGATAGCACTAGTATCTGACATTACAAAATTGAAAAAAAAGATGCGTTTCGTTATCGAAGGATTATGCCATTATGAAACCCACTTTTAATATTCAAACTCCGATCAAAAATGCAAAAATACGCATTTTCAACCTTTAGGCGTTTTAGTACAGTCGATTTCTAATTTAAACTTCCGTATTCGTAGGCTTAGATACTATTTTAATATTACAATGTTCTAAGTTACCGAACAGTATCAAAACGCAGATTATGTAACGGTATACATTGACAGTGTCAAACCAAAAAACAATCCCGTTTCAGGCCAGGGTGAAGTTAAACTGTATGTCAATGCCATAAGGACGTTAACGACTTGTCTTGCTGTATTTTAATCGCGGAAAAATCAACATAATGTTTATTTATTTAGTATTTCTAATTCCCGTTTCATTTTTTTGCAATATTTTGTCTACTTTAGTGATAAAATGAGTATTTATTTTACATTGCAGTACAAACTGTATACGGTTTATATCAGGTGGCCCAGAATTGACGATCTCCTTTCTTTAGTTTAGTAATCCAAGTATGTTTTATTACTCTTTTTCTCATATAAGTGAATTATTATTATTATATTGAGAAAATAAAGATCTTTAACCGATTTATAAAAAATCGTACAACCCACGTGCACCTACGTATGTAATAATACTACTAATACTATGTATACAAGAAATTGTGTCTAAGGTTAATTTAATCTTATCTTTATTTCATAAACCAATGTTTACCTATACCTTTGTGAAGCTTCTAATTATTATGTTCACAATATCTCTCGTTAAAAAATATACAGAGCCTAAGTAATAAGAAAGTTTTTAAATAAACAATTAAGCTTTACTTCAAATTAATAACCGCACGAAATTAAGCGGGCTGTGTTGTACCAGACTGGACCCCGGCTTGTCCTCGTTAAAACATAGGAATCGATTATCGGTGCCGATATTTTTTAACTATCCGCTCCGCGTAAAATAAAACTAAAATTTGTTTTATTTTATAAAACTTGAAACCTTACTGGATTTAAAATTAACATGAGTGGAAATTGCGTTCAATAACGTTAAATGATTTGGATAAAAAATAGTATTGATTTGAAAACGTATCTTTATTTATCAACCTGTTTAATTTGAGTTATATTTCAATATAAAAATGGGCGAAAAAATTTAATTTCGGGCCGAATGTGATATAAAAGTCGAAGGAAGGCTGTTCAGTACCTACTGGCTCAAGCGGTCTTAGGCATGTTTAATGCTTTTCTCAAAAACTGCGATACGATACAATTACAGCCTTAAAAACAATGATACTCGTAAGTTTATTATTACTAAAATTATACTGAAGTGACTAATATGTACGCTGAAATACATCTACTAAAGCACTAATAAGATATCTTCAAGTTCAAGCCTAATAAGTACCACGAAGTTCGGATATCCGATTTACATGAGCTCAGATTCTTTTGTTATTGTATTAGGTAATCAGATAATATAAATGGAGTTAATATACTTCTATGTTGTGTAGCTGCCAGATACGTCCGATCCAGATGCATATCAATACGCTTGATCCTGGAAACTAATTATTGTTAACAGTTTTGGATTAGATATTCAAAACTGTTATCCAAGTTTTGGGCAACTGTGATACAAACAAAAGACCATCAGCATACCGCTACACCAACGATATTCGCGAAAACTCTTTCTGTGATTAAGTTATACAGCACTATGAGTGACAGTTATACTCAATAACTTTTCTTATGATGCCAAATCTAAAACCACTGTTCCTTAATAAAAATAATGACGAGATTAAAATAAAAATGCCAGATATCATATAGGAGTACCTAAGAAAGAATTTATTATTTGCCGCAGTTAACACATGATTTGGTTATTGTCAAGTATCTCGTTAGCCCGACAGGGTACCTCGTTCATGTACGCTAGTCTTCCTAGTAACGTATTCTGATTTCCCTTTGAATCAATATCAACGCAAAATAGACTGTACCTTTCAGCACACATACTCACATAGTTTAGCTATTACCTACAGTCGTGCCATTGGGATATGATTACATTCTATTTCCTAGGCATGTTAGGTTGCGTATTGTAATGCTTATTATTATAAAAAATTAAAAACTGAGTGAATGGGATAATTTCAGCTTTAGAAATAAATCGTGGGAAGCAATTTTCCAGCTGACCGAACAAATATAATTATTGAGCAATTATGAAATGCTTTGGGTATCAGAATATAATATTGCAAAATCAGGTTTGCTATTGACGAGGCAAATAATCAAACTCATCATCCCGTCCTATAACTTTTATATTGAATTAGATTCTTGCTACCTAGCCCCTTTTTGCTTTTTTGAAATACTTTTATGTACTGGACTTTTCTCTCCACCCTTTATGTTAGCGTGTGTAATAGGTACCTGTTATGAAATCTTTATAACTATTATTATATTAATGCAGCTGTCATAGGGATCATCATTAATAAATCATCGTGAGCAATATACCCTACAACAAGATAAAGCATGAACTGACTGCGCAGTTAGATAATAATTGAGTAACTAGGCTTGACAGTCCTGAACACGAGGTTCAGCGTCTGCACATGCTGACACGATAATTTAATAACAATTCAATATGAACACAGTCGCACTCGATCCTCAAGCGCACGGAACTACCTATGTTATTATTTTTAATGATCTCTGGATTTGAAAGAGGTCAACGCGTCTTAGGCTAGGTTTGCGAGACAATTCAATTTTCAAGTGTGATTTTAAAATGGTTTAGTAAAAGATCACTTACGAGTATAAGCAAATGTGACAACGATAATATTAAGAGTACAATCTTGCGAACTCCATGTCCTTACCCTAAGTAAGTGCAGAAGGTAAAATGGTACTTCAACTTCCTTTGACAATACAAAAATATATGTATGTGTTTATCTTTTTGTAATTGATGAATTTGCATATACATACAACGTGTTTTTTACATGCTTTAATTTCAGCATTATGGCTATTACGATTAAGGAAACGAATTCGCATATTTAGTTTTAAAAAACATTAAAAATGTTTAGTTTTCAAGCTATAATTGATATAGCGGTCACTGATGTAGTCATAACTAGGGTATTCAATCAACCAAACAATTGAAAATTAAGACATGCCAATGTAATTTAGAACATAAATAGTACTCCGAGATACAAAGGAAGCATATTTTATTGACGTAAGTATTACACACAGGTGCATCAGGTTTACATAATCATAAAGATAAAATTAATTATTTCAGAACTGGAGCTAATTAGGAAACTGGTGTCTGTGAGAAATATAATTAATTTAAGCTCAGGAATGTACCCTTGCAATTAAAGCAAATTAAAAAAACACGTTGTATATTAAAATTATACTTTTGAATTTTTTATCCTTTTTATCACTTTTAGAGTTTTATTCAGTTTTCAATCCATTTGCTCCTCTGTGTATCCATTAAAAATAATCTATGACCAAATAAATGCATTTAAAAATAGAATAGCCTGACGATTTTAGATAGCGATAGCAGTTTAAATTTTTATACTACTACTACGGACAACGTTCCTATGTAGCTATAAACTATACAAGTATATATTGGCGTCACTTTTGGGCGGGAGCACCTGTATATCAGCTTGAGCCCTTTGACTCGGTGCAAAGGCGCGCTGTGCGGATCGTCAACGATCCCAAACTCACGAGCGACATTTAACCTTTGAGACAAAAAAGGAGTGTATAGGTTCTTAAAGGGTAGGCAACGCGTATGTGAATCCTCTGGGGTTGCAGATGTCCATACGCTACGGTAACTACTTACCATCAGGCGGGCCGTATGCTTGTGTGCCACCGTTGTGGTATAAAAAAAAGCAAGTGAGAATAGATCTTTAAAAGAAAATCCCATTATGAGTCGATCAACATTTTTTGCCCCTCGTTGTTACAATTACCGTACACGCTTTATATTCTATCGACATGCATGTTTCTTTTCATCCCAAAACAAGCGTGGAAACGGGCAAGCACACAAACAACTCGTTTGGCCCACAATAGCGGGTTAGTTCGGCTGAATAAAACATGACCGCACAATGGAGGACAAATAAAAGAAAACAGCTCGATGGGAATCCGAGTAATTGTTGCGTTGTTTGGTGATTGAAAGGAATTTACGCTTTGTCCGTTGAATGATAAAACTGAGACGTGCTTTTTTCTCGTTGTTTTTTTTTTGTTTTGTGCAAACAAATGACATTGTGTTCGCGAAATAAGATAAAATTTTAAAACATGAACGATTTGAGTAAATAATAACTTAGAAATATTAAGAAGTCTAACATAATTCAATTTAACTCCACAGTTAGCGTCACAATATCCTGTAATGCAGTTAATTAAGAGTCCGGTGACGGTTTGAAAACAAATATTGCTAATAATGAAATAACGCACATGAATGCATTTCATAAGGTTTGAAGTCTACTTATTGCAAAAAAACTTTTGATAAGTACATATATATTATTATTTAATGCCCGAAATTTCAATTCTTACAGAGCTTGTTTAGTGAGGAAGTCTTGCTAGTTACTGCAAAATGGTATCGAAAAGTTGAGCGAAATCGAAAAAAATCGTCACCGGACTCTTACCTAATACTCGTAGGTTAGTAACTTATTTCCTTTGCTATTTTATATTACAATTGTTCTTTGATTAGGTACGTTATTTAAGTTATGATTTGTACGTTGCATATTTTTTTTAATTTGTAACCGAAAAATAAAAGGGCAACAATATTCATTTTAACTATGTATTCACAAGCCTATTTACTATGTAGGTACCTACCCAAGAAATAAATAGGTCCGAATCGTATTTACTTTATGTAGAATTGTATTAGGTGCTCACTTATTGAAAGTAATTTATAGGCACTTAATTATTATAAGCAAATGGAGAGCCCACTTTGAGTTGCACCGACAAGAGCATGGCTCTTAAGTGTTTGATGATGAATATAAAAGTAACCAATTATATTTAAATCATATTCAATTCGGACTGCTGAGCTTTAGAAATTGTAATGATATTTACCCATTTCGCCTCTAAAAAGAAAATGAGGTTAAAAATACACAGATAATAAATGGTGCGTGTAAACATTTTCTTGATTGTGATTTGAAAATGTGCAAAAGTAATACTATTGGGTTTCGCATAATACTCCTTTATGCCCAATCGCGCGTAGTTCAGGTGGGTCATTTATTAGCGGGTCTCGCATAATACTCATTTATTTAAAATTCTGATCTGCAAATCGTGCGTAAAATCAAACTTAACGCACGATTTGCAGATCAGATTACTTTTTAGCACTAGTGCATAAAACCAAACTTTACGCACGATTTGCAGCCACATAAACTAAACTTTTTGAGCAATTGTATTAAAATAGTAGTTTTTGATACAAGTGCGAGAAGTATGTCATTTAGCACGAGTACCGAGGTTACTTGACCCGAGCCGAGAGGCGAGGGTTAAGACTCGGGACGAGTGAAAATGACACTTCCGCACGTGTATCGAACAACGTTTTTTAATACAATGGCGAAAAAACTACAATGAAATAAGATTACATTTATATTCTGTCAGTGTACGAAAGACAGCTTCATTCAATCGCGCGTTGTTTAAGTAATACTATTGGGTCTCGCATAATACTATTTTATGCCCAATCGCGCGTAGTTCAGGTGGGTCATTTATTAGCGGGTCTCGCATAATACTCATTTATTTAATTCTGATCTGCAAATCGTGCGTAAAATCAAACTTTACGTACGATTTGCAGATCAGATTACTTTTTAGCACTAGTGCATAAAATCAAACTTTACGCACGATTTGCAGCCACATAAACTAAACTTTTTGAGCAATTGTATTAAAAAAAACCATTTCAATTCAATGCTCAAAAGTTCCGTATCAAATTATAGTTTGCTGACAGATGAAAAATACTGCTATTTACTTTGAAATCGATAATACCTATTTGTACTTGAGTGCTCTAGTTATTACCGTGACCGCCATTGCGGTCATTTGTTAGAGGTGTCACTGAACTCAAATATCAAGTTCCCTTTTGTCTACAACTGGACATGATGCTCTCTTTCTATTGTGAGATATCACAAAAGACTCACGCGGGCGTTGAAGACACGTAAGGTCGTTAGACGAATTGCGTGTTTAGGTAATTTTAGGTTTAGGAGCTTTGTTTAATTGTGCACATCGTATAATTCTTGAAAAGCTTGGATTTTAGTTATAGATCAATTGAGAGTACTTAGGCACAACTGTAAGCATAGTTTGCGGAACAAATGTGTTAAATTTGGTTTAAATTTAACATGTAGGTAACTTGCAACTTGTTCCAGTTACTGTTTGAAAGAAAGTTAAGAAAATAAATGTATTCAGGACGCTACAAAGTTACTTAAGACTAACACAGAGATATATATAAACAGTTTTAAAGACGTCTTTGAAATGGTCTCCACTCAACATTATGTCAAGGTACCTTTGAGATACCTTGACGCTAGTCTTCCGTGGCAACGGTAGGTACGTATGCTAAACTAAAATTAACTACATTAAGTGCGAAACGAGTTATATAAATAAAACATTATACCTTATGCCAACTTAATGCTTTGTATAGCATCACATCATATATTCAGAAATATCAGGAATGCACTACTTAAACCAGTTAAATACTAGTCAAAGTAATCATAAGGTTAAGTTAAAAACCGGCCAAGAGCGTGTCGGGCCACGCTCACTGTAGGGTTCCGTAGTTTTCCGTCCGTCACAGTAAGTGTCCCCACTTAAGAGTTAATAACACCGCCATGTAGGATATGATATGAGAGTTCCATGTACAGCGACATCTATCGGCAAATTGAGTAAACTATTGCGCGCGAGCATAAAGTATGGAAGATGATTTTTATGGGATAATTCTTTATTGCGTGAACCGATTTTCACCGTTTTTACTTTATTTGAAAGCACGTCATTTCATTGTAATTTTGTAGAAATTACAGGTACAATAAACACCTGCTTATACTGTTAAATTACAAACTTAGTTCAGAATTAATTTTGTATTTTTTTTTCAAAAACTATTCATCCTATCAAGTTCAAAATAATTTTCCAAGAAAGGTTTCATAAAGTTCTACTTTTGAGATTTTTTTCATATTTTTAAAACTTATGGTTCAAAAGTTAGAGGGGGGGGGGGACGCATATTTTTTTACTTCTGGAGCGATTATTTCCGAAAATATTTACATTATCGAAAAATGATTTTAGGAAACCCGAATTCATTTTTAAATACCTGTCCAATAATATATCACACGTTAGGGTTGAAATGAAAAAATAAATCACTCCCCACTTTACGTATAGGGGAGGTACCCTAATAAAAAAAAAAATTCACTTTTTATTTTACCACTTTGTCGGCGTGATTGATATACATATTAGTACCAAATTTCAGCTTTCTAGTGCTAACGGTCACTGAGATTATCCGCGGACGGACGGACGGGCAGACATGGCGAAACTATAAGGGTTCCTAGTTGACTACGGAACCCTAAAAATGAGGTTGTTATCTTACGTAACTAATACTACGAATACTACTAATATGTTCTAATATTTCTGTTAATATGTTCTTGGACAAGTTCATATCACGAACAATGCAAAACGCTCCAATGTTTGTTTGATTCACGTCTATATTTTGATGGTAGGTACACCCGCCATACAAGTTTGTTGGGCACGGTGGTACCTTTTCTCTGCAGCTGACCGTACTACATACATATAATATAACACAACTAGGTATGTATCTACTTATAAGTTTCTTGCATAAAACCAAATAAAATGAAGGAATGTAAAATGAAATAAAAAAATTGTAGTATCATTTTAGTAGGAAATAAACAAAAAATAGAGAAAAACCTACAATTTGTTTAGTCATTTTCGGGAAAAAAACCTACCTACTAATAATTTGGTCCATTACCAGAAGAAACGGTATAGAATAGCACTTTTCTGCAAGTATCAGTAGTTGCCTTATCGACAGCGGAAAGATACATAAGTACACCTTTTTGCGTGACCTAAGACTGTCACATTTTAAGTTACCTACAGATTTTTAAAATAAAATCCCATTAATACTAGTCTTATCTAAGGCTAGCTGGGTCTTTTTTGATAATCAAATCTCGTATTATATAGACCATTCCCGTATTAGGAAGTAATATATGTACCCTCGGGGTCGGGACTCGGGAGCAATGGGGGTTTTTCCTCATGTCAACTGCAGGGCTGCGGCCGTGAAAGCAGACTCTTTCATTATATTATTACTTACATATAGTAGTTTTACATATATTACTGGGCACCCGTGATGTGTATCTTTGTTGAAAGGCAGCCTGTCTATCAATTTATAAGACACAGTTCAGGTAGGAAGGAGCATCAAACGTTTTGTGAAGCAGTCAGATTTGGATTTTATGATTTATTTTTGCTTTTTTATTAAATAATATGGACATTATCTCTCTCACAAGCTGTTTTATATGTCTTCTTGAAGAACTACCTACGCATTATTGTGTATCTTTAAGATCTAATGTATTCCTGTTTTGAAAAAATAAGTCGCGCTGAGTTTCTTGCCGGTTATAATAGTACTTCTCGGGTCAGAGGTGTAGGGTTAGAACCGGTGGTAGTTTTTTTCTCTATTTGGCATTTTATCTTTAAATCCATTTAAAGTTTTAGCAATGCAAGATATAATTACTTCAAAATTATGCCGATTCTGATCGAATTAACTGAAATATTTGGGAATAGCACGGGGATTTAAGTAGACAAAATTATTGTATTACCTACCATAATTCCTAAGAGTTGAAAATGCAGGTTAGTAGTAGAAAAAAAATCCTACCAGGTATTACAGATTATTAGCATAAAATGCACAATGAAAGTACAAGTATGCATAAATCATTTCGTTTTCAAGGTAACTTAAAATATTTCGTGTGAACAAAAGCAACATCGAGTATCAGATTTTTTTAAGCAAGAGCCTCCATTATGCAGACATTATTCATTTGTCATTTTTATTGTGCTTTTTCCTACTATTGAATTAAATCTGCAGGAAAATTATTCCGGTTTCTTTTTTTCACGCGAATGTTGCTCAGTGATAAAGTGTTATTATTTTATTTAAAATGCGCATATTCACGTAAATAAAGTTGAAGGTTCATAAGATTTCTTTAAATCCACTGGTGAACTTTTAAATTAACCTGACCTAAAATAAAGGTCTAATGTTCAACGTTAATTAATCACGTGTCTACCGTTCTTCCCAATTCAATCTAACAAGTTTGTTCAGAAATATTAATTAAGCTTTCAAGTTCGTTAATACCTACTTGCATCGCTTTGATAGGTAGCGAAGTCAAAAATACCAGTATTGTTTAACACAAAGCCACTCCACATACAGTTGGTCCAGTTGGCTGGCTCGCTTCGTCTGTGCCCCGGGGAACAAACACTACAATTCACTTGGAAGTGATAACCGTATTTAACAGCAAAATTAGCTCAAATGTTTATCGAAAGGAGACTACCCAAGTAACACAGGAAGCATTATAACATATGAATAGTTAACTTATTTCGAACTTAAGGACCGTATAAACTCTTATATACGTTCACCGAGCAACTTGTCGCATTATATGATGCTTTGAGCTGTATAACGGTTGTATAATGGCATATCTAAATGCTTTTGTAAAGCCTTTGGCTTTAGTGCAGCAAACCACAACGCAACTGTACAGCTTTCGACTGTTTAAAAGCACTTAAGTGCTTTAGGTTCTACAATAGCATTATAAAATGCTTTAAGCTGTATAACGGTTGTATAATGGCATGTATAAATGCTTTTTTAAAGCCTTTAGTTTTAGTGCAGCGAACCAAAATGCAACTGTACAGCTGAATGCTGTACAGTTGCGTTTTGGTTTGCTACACTAATGCTTCGGTGTGGTTTAGGTTCTACAATAGCATAAATAAATGCTTAATGCTGTTTATGAGCATGAATATTAGCCATTATAATGCCACGTAAATCCGGTATACAGCTTTCAGCTGTTTTTAGTGCTTTAGGTTCTACAATAGCATTTTATTATGCTTTACGCTGTATAACGGTTGTATAATGGCATATGCAAATGCTTTTGTTTAGCCATTAGTTTTAGTGCAGCGAACAACATGCAACTGTACAGCTGAATGCTGTACAGTTGCGTTTTGGTTTGCTATACTAATGCTTCGGTTTGGTTTAGTGCCTTAGGTTCTACAATAGCATAAATAAATGCTTAATGCTGTTTAAGATCATGAATATTAGCCATTATAATGCCACGTAAATTCGCATAGCATTTATAAGTAGGTAATACGTTCCTAATGCAGGTTGCTACTTATATATCCGGAAACAAAAAAACAAACAAACGTACACGGCTGAAAATGGTTTTATTGTTTTTCAAAGTATTCCCCTTGATGATCTATGCACTTTTGCATTCGCGTGAACCAATTTTTAAAGCACTTCTGCCACTCCGCCTGAGGTACCTCCATAACGTGTTGTTTGAATGCGTCGACAGCATCTTCAGCGGTCGAAAATCGTTGACCGCGTAATTTATTCTTTATATTTGGAAATAAATAAAAATCGTTCGGTGCCAAGTCAGGGCTGTACGGCGGATGACCCGTTAATTCCACATTTTGACCCTCCAAAAATAGAGTTGTTTCGCGTGACGTATGACAGCTGGCATTGTCATGATGAAGAATGATTCTTCGTCGCTGGTTAGTTTTACGAATTTGTTCAAATACTTCCGGTAAGCAAATGGTCGTGTACCACTCTGAATTAACCGTTCTACGGTTTTCTAGTGGCACTGTAGCTACATGGCCATTAATACCGAAGAAGCAGGCCACCATTTGTTTCAATGTACTTTTTGCACGAGTAACTTTCGTAGGGTTCGGCTCATTTTGAAACACCCATACCGTTGATTGTTGCTTCGTTTCGGGATCGTATGCATAGATCCAGGATTCGTCACCTGTATAGATGTTATAAACGGCTTTTGAGTCACCACGGTTATATTTTTTTAACATTTTATTGCACCATTCGACGCGAGCATCTTTTTGCTCTTTTGTTAAGTTGTGGGGTATCCAACGCGAACAAATTTTTTTTACAGCCAAATAATTATGTAATATGTTATTAATGCTGGTCATAGAAATACCCAGAGTCGCCTCTATCTCGCAGTACGTAACATGTCGGTCGTCCATTATAAGTTTTCGCACAGCCTCGATATTTTGTTGTACAACGACCGATTTCGGGCAACCTGCCTTAACTTCGTCCGTAAGCATACTACGTCCACGATTGAACTCACTAAACCAGTGATACACAGTAGTTTTAGATGGGGCTTCATCACCAAAAGTTGAAGTTAGTTGATCTATGCACTGTTGTTGCGTTAAACCACGCCGAAAATCATAATAAATCATAGCACGAATATTTTCACGAGTGAGTTCCATTCTTGCTGCTAGATGACATTTAAAACCCGTCAAAAACAAAACACGAGCGTTAATAAGAAAGAAAAAATATACCGGCCAGTACTTAAAAAAGTTCAAATTTTACCATGGAGGTCAAATATGCTATTTAAGAAGATTGTAATCCCGGTTTCCGGATATATAAATAGCAGCCTATGTAATAGCAATAATATAAACCATTATAAAGCCAAGTAATTCACTATAAGGGGCTGTTCATAAAGTACGTCATTTTAAATGGGGGGGGGGTCTGGACATCGGATGATGGTAGCATGACGTAGGAGGGGGGGGGGGGGGGGGTCATTCCGAAGATCACATCATCAATGTGTAACAAAAGGAATGAAAGTCGTGTTTCTATAAACTTTTAATGCTATAAAATATTATCCACTAAATAGTTTTTTATT
>OX352291.1:19796118-20101958 GCA_947086415.1 Pammene aurita
AATTCCCTCGATTCCTCGTGGAACTCATCATCAGAACTTGAGCTTGACGAAAATTGGTCCTGACAATCTAACTTGCTTAACAAACATAGCGAAGAGGAAGAATCGCCAAACATGAACTATGCGTCGTTGAAGAGTTCCGTTCTGTTCATCATCAGCAGTTCCACTTCATCAAATGTCACTCTTTTGAATGAAAATGCTTGATTTGTTGATAAAAATACAAAAGCACTATGTGTAAGCCCTTAAGATTTGAGGAGTTCCCTCGATTCTTCATGGATCCCATCATCAGAACTTGAGCTGGACGAACATTTGTTCTGACAATTAAACTTGCTAAACAAACACAGCGAAGAGGACGAATCGCCAAACGTGAACTATGCGTCGTTGAAGAGTTCCGTTCTGATCATCATCAGCAGTTCTACTTCATCCAATGTCACTGTTTTGAATGAAAATGATGGTTTTGTTGATAAAAATATAAAAATCACTATATGTATGCCTTTAAGATTTGAGGAGTTCCCTCGATTCCTCATGGATCCCATCATCAGAACTGCGTTTTGACAAAAACGGGACCAATCTGTATATATATACTTACAATCAAAAAAAGAATTTTCAAAACATAAAAAAAAAAAAAAAAAAAAAAAAAAAAAAAAAAAAAAAAAAAAAAAAACATACACGCCGAATTGAGAACCTCCTCTTTTCAAATCTTGAAGTCGGTTAAAAACTTACCTAATTGCAGCATTTGTATCAATCACATTCTTTATTGTTTTTACACTCTGGGCAGTAGGGCGCTAAGTAAACAAATGCACGTGATAGCTCAATTCTACCTACATACTGATGATTAAATCTGAATAAAACGTCAATGGCCTGCTCAAAACTCGACCGCCGACTTATTTTTCATTTGTACAAATATAAAAAGGTAATTAGAGAGTAGAATTAGCACTCAATTGTCTAGTTCCGCAAAAACAAATATCAAACCAAGCAACAATAGCTATGACAAATTTTGAAAATACTTATATGTAATTTTTCTATTTCTCTATTTCACTGGTAAGATAATCAACGTAGTTCTTTCCCGACCATGGCACAGCACAATGGTGTGCCGAACTTTTGGGAAGCGTATGCGGAGCCGAAGCCGACGCGCAGAGACCCTTTCGACAATTTAATGAAAAGTAAGGGGTACACTAAGTAGATGCTGCCCCTGCCCGTATCATGGGACGCACGCAGAGACAGCAACAGCCATGGTGGTAAGGACTATCCCACCAAAAACATAAATGTAAAAAAGGAGAGCCAAGTTCAATACAAACATTATGCTTGGCTGTGGGCTTCGCCGCAAAAAGAATGGAGATCTAAATGAGTGCCAAGTTCTATGCAAAATCCAAATATGTATTTATAGGAAGAAAATAACATTATGAACAAGTATTAAACTCTATTTCTTTGCTTTATTGGATACCTATCCAGAGCTCGGATTTTTCACGGCAAAACAAAACACTAGCGTAATTTAGCCAGTGCTTGAAATATTATTTTCTCAAACATGCTCGGAAATGTTCCTGTTACGTTAGTAATTAGAGACCAGTAGGGACTCTATTCCAAGGCAGGTTCAGCGCGACGTACGTAAAGGATTTTCATACAACATTAAATCACTCAGCCAGTAACTGAAGCATTAAACAAGTAATTTTATATAAATAAGTTGGAAAATTAGTCGTTTAAGGAATAAATGTAATTTTTTTTTTCATTTTCATACATATTTTTTAAACATGAGTACGTTTACCTAGAGCAATTATAAGAAAAATTGCTTAAGTTTAGGTGGTATTTTTGGGTATGTATTAAAATATTTCCTTACATGTTTGAGAAAAGCACTATACATGCTTCGACCGTAATCAGCTTACCTGGCTTCGTATTGTAGCCGTCCTCGTCTTCGACTCGGACGGCTACTAAATACTCAGCCAGGAAAGCTTACTTACTGGTCTCTGCAGTAATGTACTATTTATCGACACCTATCGAGTCTTACTAGAGTATATGACAGGTATTGCCTCAGTACATTTTTTCTTTTTTTATTCGATGGTACACCTATCAGTGTGAATGTCAAAATTTAAAAACTAACAAACGTGCGAAAATTTCGAAAAACAGGAGACTTACTAGAGCTCAAAATCAATATTTTTGACCAGTCTAAGGTGACCTACTGGGGGTTAGAAGGTTGTGCATTAATTACCGGACATCCTGTATAAGTAATAAAATAACTTTTCATTTTAGCTTTGCCATAGTCGAGCAACAAAGAGGTAGGTCTGCATGTACAACTTAGAACGAAGTAACTATACCACCTCATTTAAAATGATAGAAACGACTGCAAATTTCATCTCACATGACATATGACATTCACACTTTAACTGTCATTTCATTACGTATAAAACGTAAATTGCATCTAGGTATTATTTATTTCGCAATGCATTGAATCCGACGTGTTGGATATACGTATAATAACTTAATATTGCAAGGTATCAATTAATACAAAAATGAGTGACATGTACAAGATCGGATCAAAACGTGGATTGAAAATCACCCTGAGTTAGTCTATAATGAAGTGACCTCCACTATATACTGCTCTATGTGCGATATACATCTAAAACTGAAGAAATGCAATATTGAGAATCATGTGAAAAGCAACCGCCACAATTACCGTTCGGGGCAACCAAATAGGAAACATCAATTTTATTTCGATTTAATTATTTTTCTTATTTCATGCAACATACCATGGGCAACAGTCAACAACAATAATTTTCGTCATTTTTTTAACAAGTATTTATGTTGCGACTGCTCTATGACTTCTTTACCGGACGAATCGACCCTGCGAAAAATTTATTTAAATCTCGTGTACAAAAAAACTATACAGGGTATAAGAGAGGTAAACAAAACCAGTTATTTGTGGATATCTATAGACGAAACACCAGATTTCATGGGAAAATGTGTGACAAACGTGGTGATTCGGTCTTTGCAAAAAAATTGTTCTAAGCAATTTTATCTTTTGGGGTCGAAGGTTTTAGAGAAGGTAAATGGGGAAACAATAGCAAACCTAATAATAAACCAATTAAAATTTTTGTTTCAAAATTCTTTCAATGACAACGTAAACAATTTGCTTTTACTTTGCACAGATAGTGCCGCATATATGCTTAAAGCCGGTCGTATTTTAAAAGCAACGTTTCCTCGTATGAAACACATTACGTGTTTAGCTCATGGTGTGCACCGGGTTGCCGAAGAAGTGCGAGATAATTTCAAAGGTGTGGATGGGTTGATATCGAATGTCAAAAAGATATTCCTAAAATCTCCAGAGCGTGTACGCCTTTTTAAGGCAAAATATCCGTCCATTCCCCTACCTCCCGAGCCAATTATCACCAGATGGGGAACTTGGATATCTGCTGCGGTATATTACGCTCAATACTATGAGCAAATACGTGATGTCGTCTCCATACTTGCTAATGACTCGGCAGCTATAAGAGCTGCAAAAAAATGTTTTCAAACACGCAAACTACGACCGGAGTTAAATTTCATTCGCGACAACTACGAAGTAATAGCCTCTTCAATAGAACAATTGCAATGTTCGACTTTATCCATTGCGGAATCCTTCCTCATTCTGGATACTGTTCGTTGCTACGTAAACTGGAGTAAACTTTTACCAGTGATACGTAAATTTGAAGCCGTGCTCGAACGAAATCCTGATTACGAAATTTTAAGAGACATATCTGAAAATATTACCCGAACTGATAATGAATTCTATAAATTTGCTCCCTTGACGTCAACTGAAGTTGAACGTACATTTAGTGTACATAAATGGATTTATAGTGATAAACGCAACTGTTTACTCCCAGAGAATGTTGAAAAGATAATGATCATCTACTCCTATCACTATTACCCAAATAAAATGTCTTGTGCTGCTGTGTGTACTGACGTAGATTTTGAAGAAGAAATTGCGTCTGTTTCTAATATATAGTAACTTTATACAAATGTTTTTATTAGTTTTATTACATATTAATTTTATTTGGTGACTTTTATTTCTTCTAGTTCTGAATTATCGATATCGATAAAATAATATTTCAAGCACTGGCTAAATTACGCTAGTGTTTTGTTTTGCCGTGAAAAATCCGAGCTCTGCCTATAACAATTGCTGTTATTTAAAAATGTGAGATCTTAAAGTAGGTTAGATTTGACTTGGCCAGTTTTTATCAGAATTAAAATATATATATATGTTGAATAACTTTATAAAATGACTGATGTAATGATGTTATTTTGTTCCTATAAACACATATTTGGATTTTGCATAGAACTTGGCACTCATTTAGATCTCCATTCTTTTTGCAGCGAAGCCCACAGCCAAGCATAATTTTTGTATTGAACTTGGCTCTCCTTTTTTACATTTATGTTTTTGGTGGGTTATAATTACTTTTTGTAAAGAAAACTAGGCAGGTATTGAGATTTAATTATTTTTTCTTGCGTTTCTGCTGCATGGTTTTCTTTTTTATGCTATTGTCTACATTCTCTCTTATAGCGAACGGGTTGTATAAAGTATATTTATTTATTCATTGAATCTCATGTATGTACTTCACTTTTATACTGTTACTGGTTTAGGCACGAAGAACGTTTGTGGTTATAGTATGACAACAATCATTTAATTCATCGTTGAGAAAGAAGCAGGATGAACATAAATGTAGTAAAACAATAAATAACTAAATCGGTATTCGTAAGCGGTGCCTATGTTTTATGTGTTGCTCTTTTATGTAGATTTACTTCTGTTCTGTGTATAATTATGTGGTGCCGCGCGCCGCCGACGACACACCATTGGCCAGTCGTTTAGCGCGTATTACAAGTTTTTTGTATGGGGACACCACTTATTTTTTGACTTAACTTTATTTTTATATTTCTGTTATATAGCAAATATAATAATACATTATTGGGATAGTTTCAAATATCTGCTTGTAACGGTTCCAACGATACAATTACAAAAAAAAATTGTATGGGTACCACCCCTATTTTTTAACTTTTTTTTTATTTTTAGATTTTTTTCCTACGCTTACACACAATTACCGAGCTAGATTCCAAATTTCATCCTTCTAGGTCATCTGGAAGTAGGTTAGATTTAGGTACGATATGTCAGTCAGTCAGTCAGTGCTAAAATTTACGACTTTTTGACCTTCATATCTTTATAACCGTTCGAGCTAGCTTCATGAAATTTGGGCTTCTAGATGTCCTTATGGATATAATTAAACACACGTAGTTTTATGTGTTTACGTTAAAGAGGTTTTGAGTTATAGAAGGTCAAAAGTGGCACCAAGTGGTTCGTGTAATATACACTCGGCGCTGGCTAGCCAGTTCCTTTGCTTGAACTTGGCTTGACACGCTGCTGCGTGTCTAGATTGAGAGTTAATGGAGTCTAAAATGTACTAATTAGGCTATTGGGTGAAAAGTATGGACTAACTACTACTGTGTGTAAGTATGGACTGGCTATTGGATGAAATATCGGACGCCTGCCTAATAAAACGGTATCCAATTTTATCTCCGGCAGACAGTGACTGGCCCTCCGCAACATGGGGCCCCTCAGGTACATGGAGTCACTACTCCCCAAGAGCGCGCTACAAGCTGCCCTGCGTTGACTGATTGCGCTGGTGAAAACTAGTGGGCGATGGGGTCACATCCCTACGCCTTAATATTATTTATTAATATTATTATTTCTTTCCGTCCAATTGATAAAACAATAGTAGACAATGTTGGTGATATTCGTAATTCTATATATATAAACGTAAAAGTCCTGACTGACTGACTGACTGACTCACTTAAATCAACGCCCAGCCCGAACCGTTAGACCTAGAGAGCTGAATTTTTCACAATAGGTAGTTTTTATAACGTTAGTATCCACTAAGAAGGGGTTCTTCAAAATTCATCCCCTAAGGGGGTAAAAAGGGGGTTGAAAGTTTGTATGGATGGGGTTTAAATTTTTGAGTTAGAGATTTGAAACTTCGTATGTTTACTAATAATTAAAAAACAATTAAAGTAATTTCAGCGTTTTTTAAAATTCAACCTCTAACAGGGTAAAAAAGGGGTTGAAAGTTTGTATACACATTTAATTTTTTTTGTGACTGACTTGAAAGTTCGTTTGGAAGCTACTTACATACTTCAAGGCAAGCGTTTTTCAAAATCCCACCCCAGAGGGGTTGAAACGAGGTTGAAATGTTTGTATTAAAGGGAGGCCGTAAATACTGAAGCTAGAAAGTTATAATTTGCAGGACGAGTTAAATTTACAATTTGTACAACTAATAAGAAGCGATTTTAAAAAATTCAACCCCTAAGGGGGTAAAAGTTTGTATCGGTGGGGTTTAAAATTTCGAGTCAGAGATTTGAAACTTCGTACGTTTACTAATAATAATAAGAAAAACGCAATTTCAGCGTTTTTCAAAAATCAACCTAGAACGGGTTGAAAGTTCGTATCTATTTAGTAATTTTTTGGTTTGAGATTTACTAAGAATTATTGTTCCTATTTCCGTTCCATTTCCATGTTCCAGAGTGAGCTCTTACAATAGTTTGGGCATCGTATCGCCAAATAAAACTACCACAATATAGTACACAAAGAAGTTACGCAAATAATAGGGTATATTTAAGTTATTATTTGCATATTAACACTTATTTGTAACTGAAAACGTCTACGTTACCCGTTTTTTCGCCAAAATAGCTATAAGTATAAATGGATTAAGAAGATGGTTCGGGGATTAACAAAAGTTAGTTAAGAAGATACATTTGGATGTGAAACTCTGTATGAGGAACCGTATTACGAGTATACGCGGACGAAGTCGCGGGCGGAAAGCTAGTTAGTTATGAGCAACGAACGGCAAACTCGATTCGGAAAGATAACGTTCAAATTTAAAAGAGCGTTAAATATTCAATTAAGGAAATTGTTCAAAAACACTGGGTCCGAATCATTGTTAAGTTAATTTATTCCGCACTCCAAGCCTGGAGCCAGAGAAGCATTTATAAACTGTGTACACACCCAATATAATATTCCTATTATGGTACCAACCACATTAGGGAATCTCTTTGGCCATCCACGCCAAATATTCTGTTACATTACTGTAACCTTTGATGTCGGCCTTTTTGTGGATGCTCAGCGACAAAAAAGGAAATGATTATGAAATGAAATGGTTTATGCCTGGGTTTCGACAGAGGTTACACGGATTATTCAATGCTAGCAAATATGTAGTGCGCCTTCGCTTGAAAATATATATATTTAGAAGCTCTGGTTGGTAATTAATTTTTTTTTTAGAAAATCGCTGAACACTTTCTGACTGTAGCGTTTAGCATCTGATATTGTTTATTTGTACTCTCACATATTTCCCTATATTTTCCCTTACTATCGAACCTATTTCACCCTATTTTCAATAATTTCCATGAATAAAACTGTTGTACATATTGATTTTTTTCTTTTTTAGGGTTCCGTAGTCAACTAGGAACTCTTTATAGTTTCGCCATGTCCGTTTCTCCGTCTGTCTGACCACGGCTTAGCTCAGAGATCCCTAGCAGGTACAAGTAAGAAATTAGGTGTGCGTACGTATTAATCACGTCCACAAAACGGAAGAATAAAAACAAAGCTAGGATGAGTTTTTTTCGCTCCAAATCCAAAATTATCGTTTGGGGCATCGGTCTTTCAAAAAGAATATGAGTCTTAAAAAATATTTTTTTTGGATGCAGTCATAAGTTTCGGAAACAATGACTCCCACAATTAAAAAAAAAACGGGTGGTACTCCGGGAGTGCCGTTAGAAGTGAAAACTTGAATATTAACTTTGTGCATTTTTGATATTTTGGAATGGTTAGGGAATAATTTTGCACGAATTGCTTTAATTATCAGTATAAAATTTTTATGTGGTAAAATACAATATTCATTTATTGCGCTATCGTACACAAATATGACAATTTATATTACATTAAAAATTTAACACTTCAGAACTATTACAATTATTTAACATTAAAAAGTTTATCTCTCAGAAATATCAACTTCCATCCATAATTTCAACGACTCTTACACCATCATCATTACTAAACTTGAATTTCTAATTATAAAAAGTGACTTGACACATTACTGACAGTTAAAATGTTGCCTGGAATACCTAAAATAAAATAGTCATGGGTATAAGTCGATAAAAAGTATCGAAAAGTGTAATGTTGTACTAAACACTACCAATACGATTCCATTTAAAGGATCCATTAACGTTAGGAAATTTCCTAACGTTGATGGATCCTTGAATTTAATTTAATTATCATGTAACAGCCTGAAATGCTACAATATTCAAATCAGACAAAAGTTTTGAAATACGTTGCCGCTGATAAATCGTATAGTTATGTTATACAACATATCATATCTTTTTCTATCTCGTCGAACCAGCGGAGCCTAAGCGAAGTGAAGTTATAGACAGCTTCGGATGAAACGGAAACGGAACTGTCAGCTGGCTACCTGAACATCGCTGCATTTCGATGGCTTTTTGATTTTGAATAGTTGTTCTGTGGTAACTGTAGTAACGTTTTTTCTAATATAATCTTTATGAAATTTGTTGGGGTTGTAGCAGAAATCAATATAATTTGAGAGTTCGAATATGAGCAGGATCGATCAATGGGTTTTTTTTTTAGTTTATTTCACAATAACAATACAACTAACATTATAGTTTCCCAATGCGATAGTGTAGTAAATGTAACCTTATGGAGCTAGAAGGCGCAAAACAATCATCATAAGAGTCTTGTTATATTGGTCAATGTATTTACAAGGAAATCGCGAGTTCTCAGTTCGAGGCGGACTACTATTATATAGTTTCTATAAATCTGAGCTCTTCATTATGGAGGCGACGTTTTGGAAGAACATTGTTCTGGTTCTAATTCTTGCACGTCCACAAGGATCCGTAATCCGAGGCAACATCACTTAATAATTTAATTCAACACTTCTACGAGTAATAACAACAAAACGTAACTAAAGTCCGAAGACGATATTTCTAAAAATACCTACTTAACTACTTCTAAAATAGACGAAAATATACTTGGATAATTATTCGTCCGCATAGAATTCGGCTATCGTGTGGCCCTCTGAAAAAGTTTTTTTTTTTCGGGATAAAAAGTAGTAAAGTATCCTCTGTCCTATTCCTCACTCTAAGCTACTTCTGGCGCCATTTTAGAGACGTGCGTTCAGCAAGGTATTCACTCAAAAACTGAACAGCAGGCATGTGTGTAGAGAAATCCCAATATTGGCCCGACCGCCGCGCGCTTGGAGAATTTAACTAATTTGAGCGGTCATTGACAGGCTTTTCCCTCTGCCGAAAACACATGACCAGTTGTCATGTTTATTGTATGGACTGACGTTTATCTGAGGTGGCTATTTGAACGTTACGTACGAAATTCATTTGACGTTCCCCTCCCCCGCAAAAATCGGCAGACTTTTTTTATAGAAAATGACAGACATGGCCGCTTAGGGTGGTTGAATTCTCTAACTAAGCCATGCGCCCGGTATTAACCCTGCGGCAGGTGTGTGAGTAGCCGCCTTTAGAAATTATTATTATCTCCTTTAGAAGTCATTCCGTAAAAGTAACGTATTTTCCACATCATTTTGCAGCATTTTTCAGCCTTTAAACCTTAATCAAGTTGCAACGACAATATCACAACCAATAAGTCGCGGCGTTTGTAGAACTATTAATAAATAAATAAAAATATCGATAAGAACAGCACTGGCCGAATTGTGGCAACATTTGTGTTTGTTGACTTGTCAAGTCACTCCGTACAATTATAAATTCTAGTTTAGAACCATCATCGCCAGTCTCTAAAACTGATACGATAGGTTTATGGTAGCTGAAATAAGAAACGAACAATTTTGATTTTAACCTATTTAAATGTCTAATAAATACCACATCAATAGTAGTTTTGTATTTCGTAGTGCTAAGATTACGATTTCGAACGAAACAGCAGGCGCAGGCATACATTTTCGCCGCGCGGTAGAAAGAGAGGGGAATACTTCCTCTCCTACGCCGCGCCGGCGGTCTATTGGCTTCAATGATATTGTAACCATTTTTCGATCAGGTCACGTGTCCGTCTTACGAATTTTCATGAATTTTATGTTATTTACATTTATTTTTAGTAAAAATATCAATTTTTACTTAAAGCCTGACCAGAAATATATGATCATGCACCATGTTGCGGAATTTCATTGGAACTAATTTCTTGCACTGGCAATTATTTTACTGACAGAATGATATGCATGTGTGAGTGCATGTGATAGGCTGTCAGTGTCATTGTCGCGGTTTATTTGAATTACAGTAAAGTGTTGAATATTAAATAATACAAGACAAAAATATCCCAAAATTATTAATAGTCAAGAGCGAAACATTGTAAATAGTGTATGTAATAAACAGCTGTAAATAATACGCTCGGGAAATGGAACTATTTCGCTGTGAAACATTTTCAAATTAACATCAGAGCTGACAGGTAAACAAATCAAGATGTCACTATACCATAGAGAACACACGCTCTATGGCTATACTGAACTGTTGCCATAGAAATGAGAATAATAGCGCCCTCTTGACAATAATCATATATTTCTGGTCAGGCTTTACCTATATTTCAGTGAAAAGAAAACTAATTTCTGTAAGAATATATTTTGTCGTGTGTCAAATGCTTTTCTTGCCTGGTCAGTCAGCCGGGTTTTCTTAATTTATTTACTTTCGTCCTCCTTTTGACCAACTAACCTGTCAAATATGCCGGACGTAAACATAGTTCACAATTTCCGAACGCACCCCTCACTGTCAAGTTGTCAACCACTAAAATATGTAATATGGCCCACCATTTGTCATTAAATTAAAACTTTTAAATGCAAAATACGCGACAATCCGAATTTTTCCCATATATGTCTTCAATTCAAAACTGTTATTTTTTTACGCTTTTTCATTTGAGTATAATTTCATTCGGGTCTACCGTACCCCTCGACGGAATTATTAATATAGAAGATTTAGGTATTCGATCAGGTCACGTGTCCGTCTTACGAATTTTCAACCTGAGAGTGGTGCCAACTCCGCATTTCAATCAGTGCTAAAAATATACTGAAAAAAGTGCTAAAACAGTGCTAAAACTTAATAAATTATGCAAAAAAAAAGTGCTAAATAAAAAAGTTATCCATTCGAATGTGTTTATTATATCTTCCAATGAAGCGAGTCATATAATATTGATTGAACTTCACTTGCGAAGCTCGATTGATCTTATTTAATTTAATAGTACTACGTACAGAAGGCTAACTTCCCTACAAAATCAATGTTTGACAGCATTTTCACAGATGAACGATGACACATGACGTCTCCATTCAATTTTGCCTTTCGACTTCTAGGGTTGACAAGTACGCGATTAGTTTGATTGCTAGATCTGCCCCAATCTACCTAGACACCGCCCTTTATATTATGCTCTCTATAGGACCGTTTTTTTTAGTCACCTATGAACGACTGTTTTGCTCGGTAATTAGGTTCAACTGTGGTTAGGGAAATAGAGCAAAAGTAATGTCCGGTTCTCTACTGGTCCGTGTGTACAACTCCACTCCACGAAGTGACAGCTACGGCCTTGGTTAGTAATCGGATACTTTTCGAGGTTGTAAAAATCCCCTTCGTTTATTTGCAGATAAGATAAAACATTTAAGTAATTTATAGTAGTAGTTTTGTTTGTACTAAAATTACAGTTAAATTGGGCAAATGAGGTAATATATCAGACATTTATTTAGTTTTGTATTAAAACTACTGACAGCTTAGGTAGATTGAGGCAGATTGGAGCAGGTCTAGCAATCAAACTAATTCCATACTTGACTTGTCAACCCTACCTCTATAAAGTCGAAGGCAAAATTGTATGAAGACCGTTCATATTTCAAAGTTCTGTCAAACACTGTTTTAATAGGGAAGATAAGCATCTTTATGTAATACTATTATATTATTATGTGCTACTACTACTGACAATTTTGGTTTGACAGACTACAAATAAAATTTATCAACTTTTGGAAAATTATTTTTTATAAAATTGCAATTTCCAAAAATAATGCTAAGTGCTAAATGCAAAAAATTAGGGCTAAGTCAGTCTAAATAGTGCTAAATTTAGCCCCAAAAGTGCTAAATTGGCAACACTGAACCTGACGAATCTGACGGTCACGTGACCCTGACGCGAGTTTAACATTTTTTCCCCATCACAAAAAGTGCACAGCGCCGCTAAAGAAGTTTTCACTTCAAAAATGTGCCCTACCCTGTTCTAACTTTTGAACCGTGTGATCGTTACACACCCGCCAGAAACGTGTATGGCGGCACATTTCAAGCTTAATAAATTAATCTGGTATTTTCTCGTACCCTAGATAAATACTTAAGTAATTAAATAAATAAGCTTACTTTTACGCAAAAAATCTAATAATTTTAAGAAATATTTTAATTTTTAACCTGTATATTGATACATTGAGTTAAACAAAATACAGTTATGGGTACCTATATTATATTATTAAGTATTGTAAAAATTCAAAACGGCTACCTAAAACTTTATATCTATTCACTTTAGGCAACTGAAATTTATTCATGGTGTGAAAATGTAAATTCGGCTCCCCTATCCGTACATTTCCTTTTCCTGGATCTCCCCTTTTTGTGATTTTACGATGCACAGCTTACTATTTGTAGCTTGTAAATATTAATATGTTGACCCCTCGGAATAGTAACACAGTGGAGTAGTAACTATACCTCTGTACATTCTAAATAATATAGTCTTATTAGTCTTTCCGCCAAAAGTGGTGATTTTTGTCTGTAATCATTGCTAAGTCAATGCAAGTTTGAAAGATTTTGATGTAAAATTTATATCGTCAATTTTTAACTCGACGGAAAAACAAGTATTCTAGCCTAACGTATAAGCCACCAGACACTATCAGTAATAATGTCATTATTTCTGTACCCGTCCTTTTCTAAGTATATGAAGGATGAGAAGGTCGAGTAAAGAAATAATGTCATTATTACTGTACCCGTCCTTTTCTAAGTATATGAAGGATGAGAAGGACGAGTAAATAAATAATGTAATTATTACTGACAGTGTCGCCTTATCGAGTTGAGCAAGATTTGAACTTTCGACTATAAGGCGGTTGTCACACTGCTCCGCATCTCGCAACGGCGTCCGTTGATGCGTTTTTTAACTTTGTATGTAGAATCTTGATTTTGTATAGAACAATCGCATGGTACGACACACTGGCTCCGCCTCGACGCGCGGAGGAGCGACACGCACGACGACTCGCGCGCTCGGATGGAGACGCGGTGCGTGCCACAGGGTATGTCACACCGAGCTCCGCAGTGCCGTACGGATTTTAGTGCAAGAAAGGACGTAGGCGCAATGGATATCGACGTCTATAAGTTTATTTTTGAAATTGAAAATCGTTCGTTTAATCATAATCTAGGAATTCTTATAAAAGCATAATTGAAGATTGAAGCAGTAGTTTATTACTTACTTGAATGTAAGCCAAGGCTTTTCTTCCGCTGTAATAGAACGTCGAAAATTTGTGTCCGCGCCAGTAATAATCACTCCAATTTTGCTTAGCAAATGATCAAATGACGCGGTTGACATACGGGTGCAATTAAAAATAAAATCTTCGTGTTGCCTTAAATCTTGGTAATCTCTAGCAAAAGACCCATTTATAGGTCTGGTTTGTAAATAGGGATGTACCCAGTGTCTTCTGCGTTTTATGACTCGATTGTACAAAAACCAAACTGAAAGTATCACCGCAGCGTTCTGAATAAGTTCCGTGTCCATTTTATCGACAAATAGGAACTATTTTCACCTTAACGTTCGAATGTAAAATGAACGCGAGACGGAAGTAACGCGGGACGTCGCGCATCGCAGCTCCGGACGGAGATGCGGAGAAAACTCGGACGTTGGTGCGTTGTCTCCGCATGCGAGTCCGTTGCTCCGCGTCTCGCAACGAGACGCGGCGGCAGTGTGACAACCGCCTTAGGATACCGCCCCGCTGATCTAAATACTCACAAAGGAAAGGAGTGGATTCCAAATCAAATTCCTTTCAGCACGAAGAATATGTAGACCATTTTTAACGGTACTTACTCGTATTTACAGCACGTGTGGGCTCGCAACTCTACTGTGAACCGCAAATTGCGAGGCGACACAACTTTTAATTAAATATCTACTAATTCTGTTCGTAAGGAAATTTACAGCTGGCTTAGGGATGGGACGTGGAACACATTTTATGCCGTATGGAAGCAAATAACACTTAATACTTTATTGTTAAGCCACACGAATGGCCTCCTCAACACCTTTATTCTTTTGAGGATTTAGAACAAAAATTACTCTTAGTGTTGGCGTAGAATAAAGCATAGTGTTACGTACTCTGTGCTTATTAAAACCCCTATTTAGGTCTACCAAACGTGTCTAAACGTGGCCGTCTCCCTTTATCGCATTTTATCTATAATATTTCGCCCTAATATGGTCGGATTTTTTTGCCTGTCACCATAGCTGTCACGTTCTAACAAGTATGTAAGTGCGAAAGTGATGCATGACGTGATAGGCGATAAAATGACAACCATGATACGCGTTCTGGATCTTCACTATAACTAACGGGCCCGTAAGTACGGGCGGCCGGCGTCGGCATATAACTTGGAGCAGTGCGAGTGCTCATTTTTTGAAGTTGCACGTCTGTTTCCTGTTATTCTTGCGTAGCATTTCTGTTTTAAAAGGCTCCGAGACTTTTCGGAGCGTGACGCTGATTCACAGTACCTCTACCACGAGTCATGTAGAAAATTCTCAATATTTTTCTATAGGCGTTAACGAATAATCGGGCTTCGAATCGTTTTCCTTCAGTTTCGACAGCAACACATACAAACGATCTATGCTGACATTTCATGTCGGATTACGTTTAGTGCCCTGCATACATCTGTCTCATAGGTAGAACGAGACGGATGTATGCGGCACGTCGAATGTGATCTGTCATGTTAACGCACTGAAGGTCAGTACAGTTTGTTATCGATAGGTTTTATTATAACCGTTTTACCTAACAATAAAACGATTATTATATGCCGAGAGAAACACAGCGTCGCATTATGAAGAAGCATGTGTCAACTCACCTGTTTTCTGCGCTTGTACTTACGATTTCGATGCGTATATATAGGGCTTGAACAGCTTTATCTGTCAATGTCACCAGAAGGCGCGAGCCGCGCTCTATCTTGTCAATGTAGTCTTCACCAGGAAGAACCTTCCTGCGACGCTGTGTTTCTCTCGGCATATAATAATCGTTTTATTGTTAGGTAAAACGGTTATATTATATGCCTATCGGAAACACAGCGTCGCATTATGAAGACGTGTTTGTTATCTGCTCGTGACTAGGAATAGACACGCATTGATGAAAAATTTAAACACAGTACTGAAAGAAATACTGTAATAAAATAAAATAATAAAATAAAATAACAACCCTCTTCGGTTTGGGTTATTTAACCCATTGATTAAAGCATAATCAAACATAAATCATAACAGACCTTAATATAGACACTAATTGTCTAAAACAATTTTATAAAAATGTTACTTAACTGAGATCAACAATTAATAATTAAATACTGATAAAGTTGTCAAGCAAATTAAACTTAGTAAATTCGCGTTCCTGTGTAGTTATTTCTCGGCAATAATGTTTTGTGAAAGTATTTTCGCTCTGCCAGTTACCTCTCTGCAGGATCTCCTCCATTGGCCGCTTCTCAAGCCAACCTAACGAAGCCACCGCTGAGCGACAGCTACCTGGGGGAGCATCAATACCCACATCTTTAAGCACAGAGCGTACCCATCCACCAATCAGGGTTCTAGAGGCAGGTTTGACCTCACCTCGGATGGTGATGAATAAGTCTGGAATCTCCTTCTTTGTTTCTCTTCTCTCTTGACACAGTAACACATATCGACGGATCCATGTCACTGGGCAAATGCCCTCACATTCGTGACTTCTCAACTCCCATCCTGACTGCCGTCTAGCACCTTTGTCAGTCTTGGATCCAAATGAAGGCCATAATTGGATTGTCTCTCCGAGGTCCACAAACTGTGTCTTTGAGAATCTCAGAAGAGTCAGGTCATGGATTCGACGCCCTGAGGCTAATAATAACAGTATTGTGGCTCTCCGTGCTGCCTCAAATAGGGTATTTTCTGTTGGTGTGTTACACAACCAATCCAAGACCTGCCTGTAGTCCCAAATTGGGCACTTCTGTGCTATAGGTTTAGTATTCTGGATCGCCCTCAGGGTATTTTTAACTTCTAGTTAAGTTTTCTAGCTAGAAAAAATCTCTTCTGCCCGGCCACAATATGTTGATATTGCTGACTTATGTAGCAACATAGTATTATAAGACAGTCCCTCTTCTATGTGGGTCTTAGCCAAGAATTGGGCAACCTGCTCTGCCCTTGGTGACATCTTATCAATTTGCTTCTCGTTGCACCATCTTATCCATCGTCGTATGGCAGGCAGGTAAGTTTCAAGTGTTGATGCTCTCCAACCCTTTTTCAACAAATTCTTCTCCTCTCTGGACCATGATGAAATCTTCTGTCCCCACCCCCAATTCTCCAAATCTGCAGGTCCAGCCTGTCTATTGATGGTGGGGCTTGGCCGGTGGTCAGATCTATCAATACTTCCTAGAGGTTCTGAATTTGGTATGGTGGGTCTCTTGTCCGAGATAGGAGGTCTGCCCTCCAAAATGGCTGAGTCCAATTGGGAGCCACCAACAGATAAGTGCCCCGAGCTCTGTTCAAGTGGGATAGCACCCGTGGTATCAGGTTTGGGGGCGGGAACAGCCATGCCAAACGGTAATTCCAGTTTTGACTGAATGCGTCTATGTATTCTGCTCCACAGTCGGCTGGGTCTATACTTACATACCTTGGCAGAATTGCAGACCTTTCTGAGGTGAATATGTCGACCTCGGGTATTCCCCACAGCTTGAACACCTCCGAGGTGGCTGCTGGGAGAAGGTGCCATTCTGGTAGCGGTTGTCCCCGAGACAACCGATCCGCTACTGTGTTGTACCTCCCCGGAAGGTAATGAGCCGAAAGGGTGATGTTCCGCTGATCCACTAGGGACAATAGCTGGTAAGTCAGGTTGAGAAGACCTACAGACCTTGTCCCTCCCTCTTTCCGAATGTATGAGACGAGTGTCTGGTTGTCGGTCTGTAAAAGGACATGAGAGTTCTCCAGGGTCCGACCCTGTGCCCTTATTGCGGATAGTACAGCATACATCTCCTTCTTGTTGCTGTGCCAACGGTGTTGCTGTCTGTTCCAGGTGCCCGCTAGTATTGACTTGTTCAGGTGCGCGCCCCATCCTCGGTCGGACGCATCTGTCGACAGGAAGTAATTTATGGGGGGTAAGAGCATTGGAACAGTTGCTTGTCTGATGGCTTCGAGCCACCAATCTATTGCTTCGAGAGCGTTGGCGGGAATATTCAGAGTGTAGTACACCTTCCTTCTGAACTGACGAGAAAACATCTGTAAATGACGGCAGTGCAGCCGTCCTCTCGCAATCACGAAACACGCAAAATTCAGAAGACCCAGAAGGCGCTGCAGTTGTCGAAGATTGCATCTTCCTTGATTTTTTATTTTTATTAGGTACTGCCCTATTGTCTCTTCCTTTTGTCTTGTTAGTCCCATGTGACTGCGCTTGGTATCCCACAGAATTCCTAGATACTCTACCATTTGTGTTGGTTTTATTATCGATTTCTTTAGATTCACCTGCCAGCCTAGTGACCCCAGGAGTTCCACAGCCTCCGTGGCTTGGTTGGACAAAACTTTCCGATCCTGATGGGCCAAGAGGAAGTCGTCTAGATAGACCAGAACTCTACAACCTCTCTTGCGTAGGGTCTCCGCAACCCAGCAAGTTATCCCCGCAAAGAGACGGGGGGCTGAACAAAGGCCGAAGGGAAGGCATGTCATCTGTAGGATCTCTCCTTGATAACTGATGCATAAAAAAGGTTGGTGGGACAGCGCTATAGGAACATGCAGGTATGCTTGGGAAATATCTATCTTTACCAGCCAGTCCTCTGGTTGCAGAAAATTTGGTACCGAAGCATGAGAAATCAAGTGAAACGACTTTGTTACTACAAACCTGTTGAGGCCCCTGAGATCGAAGATTGGTCTTATTCCTCCGTCGCTTTTCTTTACCAGGAACATCTTTGACAGATAACAAGGCTGGTCGCTGGGTCTTGGTTTTAGGACACCTGTTTGCACTAGTTTCCTTATTTCCTCTGACATCTGTTTGGAGGGATTTGTAGCAAACCTCCTTATAGTCTGGACAGTTGGGTAAGTTAGAGGTGGCTTCCGGACAAAGGGTATGCGAGATGCTGTTATAGCTCTGATTACAAATTTGTTGGCTCCTAATTCTTTCCACTTCTCTTGGAAATGAGCTAAGCATCCCCCCTTGAAGCTCCCTATATAGTCATTTGTCTTTACCTTTGTGTTGCTCCTTAGAAGTCTGGTATTGCTGTCGGCCTCGAAAGGAAGACCTTTTCCCCTTTCCTTTTCCTTTATCATTATCCTTAAAGAATGGCCGCTTTGGCTTCTTGTTATAGCTGCTTGACTGTCCCTCTTCATATTTTCTCTTATGGTTTGGCTTTTTGTAGCTAGTACTTGGCACATTGAGCCAGGCCGCAGGCCCACCTAGTGACTGCACAAGCTGGGATAGGCGTTGTGGTACAAAAAGGTATTCCTCATTTGGCGGTATATTTCTTATTGCTTTTTGTATTGGTCTCTTTTCATTTAATTCATGTAGGATCCGTTCCCTTCGTGTTTCAATACATTCGGCCCTCTTCCCGCATACTACTTTGAGGCAGTCATCAACACTCTTGCTGTATGTTGACCCCTCACTAAATTTTTCTGTTAATTTAGTAAACAATGTCTCCGGTGTTAACTCTTCAGAGCTCTTAAAGGCCCAGTCAATAACATCTTGGAGGCCAGTGCGCACCAACTCTCGCTGCTCCAAGATAGCATTGCTTAGGCCGGCCATGACTTTCTCAGTCCCTAGCAAGTAATCCTTTTCCTTGTTGAAATTGCATAATTCTTCGTTAATTTTCAGGTCAGTGAAAGCTGGTGTGGCCGTAAATGACTGTAAGGCCTTTGCATATTTAACTTCCTTCCATGATGGCAATCCAAATTGTTGTAAATTTTTTATTATCTCCACTCTCTCTGGAATAGCCTGCTTTACTATTTTATCTTTGTCTATACCCGCTTCTAACTTTCCTAACATAAGGGTTTTAGATTCTGACCCCTTTGGATTCGTCAGAAATGTGGACGCAGTGGCCACCGATTGGGGCTTAATAAACGAGCCGTCATTCTGTTGTTGTTGAAAAAATTGTGAAATTATGCCTACCTGGTTGATTAGGAAATCTATTCGGGGGTCAGCCTCCATGTATCTTCGTTTAAACTCAGGTCTTTCCGACTCCGAGTCGGAGCAGGAACCTGACGCCTCATACCTGAGTTCCCTTTCGCCTGTTGGGCGATTTTCCTTCGGTTCTGCATTCTCGTCACTTATATCACTCATTTTTTACTAGAACAACTGATAATAACAATTCTCCTTAACAGAAATAATACAAATTAACACGTTTTCAACTTTTTTGCTTATTGATGGCGGCGAGTTAGACATGCATTGACAAGATAGAGCGCGGCTCGCGCCTTCTGGTGACATTGACAGATAAAGCTGTTCAAGCCCTATATATACGCATCGAAATCGTAAGTACAAGCGCAGAAAACAGGTGAGTTGACACATGCTTCTTCATAATGCGACGCTGTGTTTCCGATAGGCATATAATAAAACGTTACCATAAGACACTAATTTGACTTACGTCACCGAAAAATACCGTATCGACTGTAGAAAACTCTTTCACTATCAAATTATAAGGTGAGATGTCACATGGTGAAAGTGAAAACCATTCGTATTTATTGTGTTATATTTATATATTCTTAGTTGACGAAATAATATCGACAAAGCCTTATATTACGGGATTTTCGAATTATTGCATCCAAGTACTATAAAATAGTGCTTACTTAAAAGACATCCAGATTTATACAGGGCACTTCGAAATTATAATGTGCATAATTATATTAAAGATTTATTTATTGCGAAATAGCCTTTTAAAGTAACATTGTCACAAACTAGAAACTTATAAGTACTACTAACAAATTAACAATTACTCGTACGTGTAACTTATAAATAGAAATAAAACCATCATTATGTAAGAAGCGGCAAAGCCGCAATCCTGCGTTGTGTTATGTATGAAAACCGGCGGCTTGCTGGAGCATCTTTAGCTTCCCTTGTGCGTTTGTTAGGTCGTGAGGCTCCGTGCCCCTTGCTCCACGGATCGATTGCCTCGACACCAACAATAGTTAGACGAACGACAACTATATTTAATAGTCTTGTAGTGATTTCGGATGTCGGGCGCCGCTCCGGCTTGTTCGCTGGTAAATAAATTAAAGGACTTGGCCAACGTGTCGGCGTCGACGCAGGTGGGATGTGTAACAGTAGCGCACTGCCTAATACTTTAGAGAATCAACAACATCCTGAAAGGGTACTTATACTTTTGTGATTATACAATAGACCTAAATAATAAGAAATACACCTATGATCCACTATGATCACTAAAAGTCGAACTGTCATGTTGACAAAATAACCAAATAAATTAAGAATCACCTATTACATATGGACGTAGTTCTAGGACGTTTTAAACTAGTAGTGTTATTTGTACATTTGAAATTTCATCAATTTGGTTTTCTTAGGTAATCCTATATCCTACGACGAAATAAGAATATGGATGGATGGATGAAGTACTGACAGTTTTCACCCCTTTTCCTAGCTTTGAATATGTATGACGAAATACGTAATTTCCCTGTTTAAAAAAAAGTTGCGATCGGTGAACATTATGAAATAATAGTGAAAATAAAGATCCTGACGAATTGAGAACCTCCTCCTTCGAACTCTTGAAGTCGGTTGATAACATTTTATGCGTTCAAAGTCACGCGCGTTTAAATAAGGTAAAGGCTTACCACACTTAAGGCTTAAGGGGGAGGCCTATGTTCAGCAGTGGACGTCTTATGGCTGAGATGATGATGATGAAAGGCTTACTGTCATAGCTTGTATTTCCCGGCTCCGATGGTATGAACCGTAAGCCAGGAACAAATTTCATGACCAATCGCAAGGCGTCCCAGGCGAGGATAAGGATAAAAAGTGGTTAAGGACGAAGTATAATGATGACTCGCGTAGGTCAGCTGTCAGTATTTGATGCTCTTATTATCAGGAAAATCGTCAGCCGGCTGTATTGAGGTAGAAAGACCGTCTGCTGATACCCTAAATACCATATATTCATGTGACTAGTTTACGGTGTTTTCAGTGGTATATAGACGGCTGATGATTTTTATTTTATTTGTAATAGCATATAAACTATCACCTGTTTCAACTGGGACGCGATGGTCATTTTATTTTATATGTATTTTATGTGAGAAAATGGCTGCCGTTCCTCAACCCACTCAAGGAACGGCAGCTGACCATCACGAAGCTTGATTATTGACCGCCCTTAACGACTTAAAATTTACCGCTTGGGACACGATGACCAACGGAAATTATCCCTGGTTTACGGCCTAGCAAGCATATTAAACACCCACAAAAAGTAGGGTAATTTTTCAGAGCTAGTACGGTTTCTATGCTTATTATTGTTCACTGCTCATATAATTGTCTATTACAGTTCTAAACCTTCAGATAAAATGTACTTAGGAAGTAAAACCTTTTTGGCTTACCTACAATCTATTTCGGTCAGAGAGTTCTAAACCAGGAGAGGCCTTAGGTAACATTTCCCCTCTGTCAAAAGTATTGGCAGGAAAATCTAGTACATCTATAAAAACTATTTCAATAATCGATGTCACGCACTTTCGTCATCGCTGTCAATGGATAACAAGCTCCGTGAAAATGCCCTTATGCGCTGTTTTTGGATGTAAAAAATGTTATATTTAGTCTAGTTTACAAAAAGATGAAATACCATTTCAGATGTAAGTAATGTTTTACTTTATTTATCATTACTTTCGTAATAAAAGATTTAACCTAAATCGAAAATCAAGCTTCGTTTACAGAATCGATTCAAAGACAATCGTTTTCTTTCTGACGGGCAGTAACTATTTGACGTTTGACACTTCTCCATATTTAACGCGCTTAAGGATTGCTGTCTTCTATATTTTGTTTGAAAATACAATCAAAAATGATCCTTGGCTTTTTTTGTTTGACATTTGTAAAGACTGCATCCAATAATGAACCATATGTTAACATTTGTACAGTCGACTATCTATTGCCTCATTTAGTGTTCTGAAGTATAAAAAGAATATGTCAAATATGTTTGGTGTTTTCAAGTTAAAGGTACATCTTTGTCGGTTGTGAATAAAGCGTCGCTGTCATAAAAATTCATTTAGAAATAAACTGTATTAACAACCGACAATGATGTACCTTTGACTTGAAAACATCACATGCGTGCTACCTCGCCCCCCTCAGATTTTGGCAGACTTTTTTGTTTGGAAAGATGAGGCGAAGCGTACTCCATTTATAGAGCTTTATGGTTTCGGTTGGTGTGAAGGATGTGACGTTTGTCACGTCACGTCACTTTGTAAAGTATTGAAATCTACACAAACGAAACAAGCAATCGAACTTTCGTGAGCGAATTGCATAAATGATAATTTAATTTATGGTATGGCAGTAATTTTTAGTTCTATAAGTGACCGCTAGAGGCTCTGCACAAATTCTCCATACAAATAATTTACGAATTCGTGAACGAATCTCGAATTGGGCTTATTTGCGTGACTCGTGGTAGAGGTACAGGTTGACAAAATAAAACATAGAGATTCGAGATCCGTTATATTCCTGCTTCACCAAGTTTGTTTTCGATACGAGTATGTGTCACACTATTGCGAGTGGAATTCTGGTAATTTTTTGTTAAGTAATATCGATGATGATGACGATTTTTTTTTTCATGTATAGTATCAATACTATCAATCGATTCGTTTTGGTGTAAGGACCAAATGTCTAAATGTATGGGGCCGATGGCGTTAAAAAAAAGTCTAAATCTGACATTCGCACTTGATTCTCAAAACGCTCCTATTACTCCTAACTTGCCTTCTTTTAAGTATCGGAAAAAATATGAAATTGCTAATTTGTCCGTGAAATATTGCGTTTATGTACCTATATGGCTGCTATACAATTTATTTTACATTAGGTGAAATGTGAGGAATAGTGTGGTCTATATCATCGTTTTTTTTATTATTAAATTTCTAAATATATAGCTCATTTTGCATCCATTTATCATTTCGTTATAAAGTTCAACATGTGTGATTATCCCTGTTAGCAATACTATGTTGGTGTTAGCATTACCTATTCGTAAAAAGTGTATTCGATATTATTTTCGTTCCAAAATGTTACAAAACAGGAAATTTAAATCTTTAACAACGGCGGTTAGGGTTCAAACCAACCAAGTATGAGTCAGTCGTTTAGGGGGCTTAGCTTAATCCTAATAAGCTAGATTCAAAATATACCTAAGTATCGATATTGAGTCCATCTTCCCCTTCTCTAACCCACATGTGCGCGGAGAGCGTTTAAGAATTAATTCATATTTCGCTCGTATTAATGAAGTCTTGTCGTAACTCGTGACATAAACAGCGACTGTGTGACATTATTATAATTTGGACTGTGTGTGAATAACACAGAATTGAGCAAAACATTACCTAAATGCTTATATAATATTTAATTTTAGCATCTAAACAAGAAACACATAAAAAATAAGACACTCTTTATCATGATTCTTTTACTTTATTTTACTTATGATACTAATTTTTACTTATTTTTTTTAAGTATCATTCATTCATATCAGTAATAAAACTCTGTATGCCGGCGCGAATTATTATTATTTTAAAAAAAGTGGTATCATATTGTACATGCTTCAATACGCTCTAAGTTTAACACTAAGCCCACAAAACGTACGCTCCAAGCGTGCACGCTGGCCCCGTGGCCGATTTAATTATTCTAACTTTAAAATACATAAACAATACATGAAATATACAATCAATCTCCAACACACAACGAAATAAATAATCAACCAATATTGGATCGTGTAGGAACGTGTTTTAAAGTTAGAATACGAGCGTCGAGAGTGCAAACCAGGGGTCGTATTATAACTTTAAAACACGTCCAAACATGATCCAACTTTAATACAACTCCAATGCATTAACTACGCAATACAGCTAGCACCTAAACATCTGAATCAGTAATATCTAAATTTGGTTGAAAATTATTCCGATGCAAATCCAATATTGATTGATTATTTGTTGTGTGTTGGAGTTAGGTTTGTGATAGATTGTATTTTTAATGTATTTATAGAATACGGCACATGTACAAAATATAATCTCAAATATACAAAAAATGTATCTCAAATATTGTGTTTTCAATGTATGGTTATTTTTTTATAAGCCTTTATTCAGACAAAATCTATTTAAAAAAACATGTATGGTTAAGTATTTTATAATTAAAATACAGGACGGGGGGTGCCTTATTCTAATTTTAAAATACATAAACAGTACATCAAAGACACAATCTATCTCAAACATAACTCCAAACAAAGCAAATAATCAACCAATATGGAAATCGGAGTTGCATCGGAATAATTTTCAAGCTAATTCTGATATTTTTGATTCGGGCATTTAGGCGTTAGCTGTATTGTGTAGTAAATGCATTGAAGGAGTATTGAAGTTGGATTGTATCTAAATGTGTTTTAAAGTTAGAATACGGCCCCAGGGTGCGTAGCCAACGTGCCAATCGTTAAAGCTCCGTAGCGTATCGTAGTAACCTCTCTCTATCACTCTTCTATATTAGTGCGACAGTGACAGTTGCGTTTCGTTTGCTACGGAGCGTTTGGCACGTTGGCTACGCACCCAGGCGTCTACATTTCGTCTACAATTTTCGCATCGTAGCAGCAACAAGAGAAATGGGCTACGGCGTAGCATATTACGTAGCGTTTGATTGGCAGAGTGTTATCGCGTGAATAAATATCGTGAGATCTATCCTAACTTAAAACACCTTTAAAACTTAAGGCCTTTCCTCGATTCTTACAAGCCACGGCCACCCGTTAGAGACTCGTTTATAGCTCCCGTGCACGCAAAAAAGAGATGCAGCGCTCTTAAGGACTACTCTTAAAAAATGACGAAAAATAAGCCAATAGTTTTTTCTTATTTTGCCTGCGTGAGTTTTTAGATACACCAGAATATATATTTAACTGGTTTATATTGCTTAATATCTTATAGATTACGTAAGCTAAGGAAAGTAGGGGGAAAAAAGACCTAAATTCGTATTATTTATCTATCGAGCCAACTTTTAGCCATCGTGTTTTGGCTTGTGCCATTTTACAAGAGTATAAAAACACATATTAGAAAACAAATTCAGTGTCTTCTCCCGTTTGCATGCAAAAAATGATAATTTTTTCAAACCCCCTTTATTTCATTTATTTATTGAGGTTCAGGACAACAACAGCCTTAAATAAGAGTATTACATATAAATGGTTACATAACAGATGGCCAATAACAGTTATCCATAAATTAAGTAAGAAAGTAAGTAAATATTCTTTGTTGCACCAAAAATAAAATAATAATAAAAATATTTTTTTACAATAAACTTAAAATAAGGTAACAACAGGCGGTCTTATCGCTAAAAAGCGATCTCTCCTAGACAACCTTTTTATTTAAATAAGAAGTGTAGGTAAGTATGTATTAATTGCCAGGAAACAGTACAAAAATGAAGTGTAAAAAAAAGTCAAACAAAATGCTCATCGCAAGTAAGATAATTAATTGACCACATAAAGAGATGTTATAACTTTATAAACAGGCTATGTTTCGACTAGTACCGTGATTAAATAATTTAAAGCCTGTACACCAGTGAATGTACAATACCAAATATATTTAAAAGGAATTTTAAAGGGAATAGGTATATGACGTTCATACAAAGCCATAGCAAAGACCAACTTTAACTGCTGAATTGATTGTGTTGATTTTGAAATTATTATCAACAATTTACTATTTATACTTTAACTAGTTTTGTTATGTTATTGTTATAAAATAGAGACTCACGCGCAAACCAATAAGCGATCGTCTAACGTTCAGATCATAATTAAGGCATGCTTATTGCTTAACGTACTGGTTTTATTAGAAAGATCCAGACATTTCCCAGTTCCAACCATAAGAAATCGGAACCGAGCATGTACTTCATAACAATATCTTATTTGAAAAACAGAAAACTGGTTAAGAGATTTTTGTCATTATTGTCACAAATGTAACAATTAAACATGTAAAACTGGTGCCGTATTCTAATTTTTAAAAGACATAAACAATACATTAAAAACACAATCTATCTCAAACGTAACTCCAACACAGACACACAACAAATAATCAACCAATATTAAAGTTGTATTGAAGTTGCATCGGAATAATTTTCAAGCAAATTCTGACATTTCTGATTCAAACGTTTATGCGCTAGCTGTATTGCGTTATTAACACATTGGAGTTGTATTGAAGTTGGATCGTGTCTAAACGTATTTTAAAATTTGAATACGGCCCCTGGCCATGTTTGCAACCGTACTACGAGTAGCACGCACCGACGCGAATCACGTCGCATGTTTGTCGTCGCGGTTCATATGCGCCGCAAACAGATATGTTTTATTTCAGTTTATGTTTTATTGCGGCCCTAGTTGTCGCTTGTTTCGCCGTAACGGTTGGGTTGACATTGATATAAGTTTTAATCGTCGTTGCTACCAGGGGGTAACTCACTATTATTTTTAGACATTTACTCGGTTACTCGGTAACCTAATACGTATTTCTGTAATATAATTACCTACGGAAGACTAACTCTACTTATATGTAACGCAATTTGTATCATTTGTGTGGTAATTAAATTGAGGAAAATCGAACTTACTTATTCGCAACAGATAACAAACGTCTCATAAGATTAGCGATGTCAATTCGCTTAAACACAGAAATAATTATGATCATTACATAGTTATTTATCTGTAAGAGTTGATAAACAGTTAGATTCATACTAAGACACACTTGGTCTCAAATTAATTTATGTGAATATGGTTATGATTCTGTCCATTGTTGCAAATCAACACTGCTTGAACAATTAAACTGCCAAGTAAACTATAAGTTTGACTGAGCAAGCTCCAAAATGTTTTCACATTACCACCAACTGCGCGCTCCGGGGCAAACTTTGTGTGTGAAATGATTTTGTTTTTTCCGCCGAGAACGCCACTGAACAACGCTCGCATCTCATTAGTAGTTTCAACAACCATAGTTCTATTTGATACCGGAGTTGATACTTTTATTTTTGAAAGTGGATCGTTGCGAACCAACAGTGTAACGGGCTTGTATAAATTGGAGTTACAAAACAAAGATCATTCATGGAATATTTTTCCTCACCGCTCAAGATAAGTAAAACTGAAATTCATTTTGTAGCTGATATTGGTCTCTTACTGTATTTACTGTAACCTCTTAATGTACTTATTGTTCTTTAATATTGAATCGAACATCGAACTGATATCATTCATGAACTAAAATAGATGTCATATACTTCAGAAAAAGTGACCAAGCCCTCCGGTGTCCGAGGTCAGATTTGTACTAAAAAACCGCAAATCAAAAAATATTTAACAAAAAATCCATACTAATATTATAAATGGGAAAGTGTGTGTGTTTGTTTGTTTGTTTGTTTGTTTGTCCGTCTTTCACGGCAAAACGGGGCGACGACTACTTTTTGTCTCTTTCTAACCCCCCACTTCCCTAAAATGAGGGGTGGACGTTTGTATGGAGCATTACGAGGGGCAAAGGGGAACGGTGTTACCCCGAATTTAACGCGAGCGAAGCCGCGGGCAAAAGCTAGTAAAAAATAATTTAATTTGCTTAAAGATTCATGGTTTAAAATTTTGGTTTTTAATCTCGGGCCTCAAGCCTCCAAGCTAAATCAACTCGCCGTAAACAATAAATCTACGATAGGTACTACGGTCAGAATATCGGGATATCGGACAGAAGTTTTTACCTACATACATATGTGCGATCGTTGTCGCCCTTGCGGTCGCTACAACCAATATCTAAATGGTTTGAAATTTAGATTATTGCTGAAAAATGTATATGCACGACTTGAGAAATCTAGTGTTTCTCATGTTTATGTATATTTTTAATTGAGATAATGTGAATAAACTGTAAGTTAAGGCCGTCGGTCGTCTTGGCAGCGATAGTGTGCGCGCGCGTTTGCCGAGCTGTCGCTAGGCGCCGCATACTGATCCGCATATCACAGAGTACTGCAGGATACTGACACAGAATAACTAATAGTACTACCGTACAGAAAATTCACTCCTTCACAAAAGTCAGATTTAGGTATAAAATTATACCTATAATGCCGCCTGCAAGCAAAATTGAAACTTATATCCGCGCACGAACCGTGAATCTCCTTTGCGCGCCGCAGTTTTATGACCGAGCTGTGAGGGTTATCACTTGACAAGTTTTTGTACGTGGTATACGTACTGATTTATTATTTTTAAGATAAATATGTAGGAAATACAAACGTTGATTCTGTAAATATGAATTTTTTATCCGGAGATAGAATTTTTTATGGCGATTATGTCTGATTCTCACGGAAGTAGGTATGCCACAGCCGTATTCCTTTGAAAATATGTCGGTCAGTTCCAAATATTGTTTCTGGGCACCCAATATTCAATAAATTAAGGATGTTTATTTTAACTATTACTAAGTAAGGACTTCAGGACCTTTCAATATCGTCCGGAATTTAAAAATGTTATATCTGCTTCCTTGTTCTCTTCCGTTTATTCAGACATCCGTAAAGACATCTTTTATACGGATTAGATCGAGATTTAGGTTTCGAAGCCATTGTGTATTTTCAATCTTGCGCGAGCGCCACGTGACACGACTATCGTGCGAGCCGAGCGTCAGCCCACTGCCATACGCCTGCCCAGGAGGCGCGCCGGCCAAATGTACCTAAACTGCGTAGTGAAACCTCCCTGATACTGATACAAATATGCTCTAAATACCTAATTTAACTCTAATGATCCTGATCCTGAACTTTGATTTATATCAGTCATTATTATTAGTTTCAAGATTCAACATTCAAAATATTTATTCATGACGTACACACTGTTGAAATAAAAACACCGGCCAATTGCGTGTCGGACCACGCATAGGAGGGTTCCGTACCTTCAATGGAATAAGAACCAAACTAATACCAAAGGTTGTATCTGATGCCTATGGAAAAAGTTTTTTGGAGATAACTCAAAAATAGCTGAACCCATAATGTTCAAAACAATTTTCCTAGAAATTATATGATAAGGTGCATCTCCTCAATTTTTTTCATATTTTTTGGACTTACGGTTCAAAAGTTACAGGGGGGGGGGGGGGGGGGCACAAATATTCTGACTTTCGAAGCGCTTATTTCAGAAAATATTCACTTAATCACAAACTGGTCAAAGAAACCTCAATGTTATTTTTAAAGACCTATCTATGCATGTATCACATGTTGATATTTGGTAATTTTTTTTTAAATTTAGTTACATGTATGGAGCGCCCCACTTAATTTTTTTTTTTTCAAATTTAACTACATAACTAAGTAGCGGCATACAAAATACACCTTATGTGTAAATTTTATTCAGATACGTCGTACAGGTTACCGAGTAAAATGGCTGTGACATACGGACGGACAGACAGACAGACAGACAGACATGACGAATTCATAAGGGTTCCGTTTTTTGCCATTTGGCTACGGAACCCTAAAAACCGAGATACCGAAGTTGAATTCGGTTAATTTGTATGAAAATAATACCGTTATTTGATGCCTGTGTCAAATATATCGATATCAATTTGACTTCTTATCGGATTTTACTTTTAATGGGTGCTGTACATCTAAGAAAGTTTTTATTACGAGTTAACTCCAGAATCAATATTTAAAAATATAGAATAAAAAAATAAAGAAATATAGAAAAAAATATTTTTTTTTTATATATTTTTATAAGTTTAATGTTTACAAGATTGTACCACAAATTTAAAACCAGCAACACTGTTCGTAAAGGTAAATATGTAAAGTAAATTCTCTGCACTTACTATCTCTGAAAATTTCGTATTCTACGTATAAATCGAAAGCTTTCTCCTTGTGTTCTAAAGCCGGCTCTAATGCAAGACACGTCCAACTCGAATTTACAGGCAATTCATTCGATATTGGATTATTAGGCACTGATCTTTTTAAAATTTCCGACTTAGACGCTTTTCCCGTCCAGCCGCCAGTCCCCAATTCCCCCGCGAAATGGGAAAGTAATGTAAATTGATCGGATTACGTGGACAGAAAATATAATTCATGCTATTTATGACCGACTGAGGTACCTTCAGCTTTCGTCACTTGTTTCACACCATAAAACGAATATTCTTTAAAAACTTTTTTCTGTACCCTTTTATAACACTAGGTGATGCGCCCTAACAACCAGTACTTATAACCGTTATAGATAGATGTCGTATCGTAATATACTGAAGGCATCTAAATCCAACGAACGAAACGCAACTATCACTGTCGCACTAATGTGGAAGAGTGATAGTGAGAGGTGACTACGATACGCTGCGGAGCGTTAACGATTGGCACATTGGCTACGCACCCTAGGAGTTTAGCCAGGCATGGCAATCGTTAACGCTCCGTGGCGTAGCTTAGTCATCTCTCTCCATCACAAGCCGTCACTCTTTCATATTCGTGCGACAGTGACAGTTGCGTTTCGTTCGCTACGATGCATAAACGATTGGCACGTTGGCTAGGCCTTCTGTCCTATATGATCATAGCAGGGGCGGCGCACTTTGTGATTTCGTCAAGTCTCTACAAGTAGATGGCGACGCCAGCGGCCGGTATTTATAGGCCCATTACTTCTATACATGTAATGCAATGCAATAGAGGAAGGGGTTAATCTTAAGTTAATCTTGTGTACGTAAGTAGGGCTATTATTTATTCTATGACCGTGGTAAGTATTTCTAATTTGATACCTACACACGTTCACAATAGCGACTGCTATCTGACCTTCCAACCCAGGGGGAAACTATGCCTTATTGGGATTAGTTCCGGTTTCCTCCTTCATGGAATAGCGATTGGCAAAAATCAAATGATATTTCGTACGTTAAATTCCGAACAAGTTATTGGTGTAAGCCAGGGTTTGAACCCGAGACAGGATTGAAAGTCGGACGTCTTAGATACCAGTCCACCAGCGCTTCAATCGTTGTCAATATAACGTTTACAAAAAATTGTTTAAATAAAAAATAAAAAATGATCAGGTAAATTGATGAAGTTTAAGTAAATAAATACAAATATTTCAAGATATAAACTTAAAAGCAATGACGGTATACTGGCAACCGCGGCAGAGCCTTGTTTATGGGGAACAAAAAGCAAACTTCCCCCTATCTGGAGCTCTCGGAAGTTCATCAAAGTTTTCTTCTTACATTCATTTCCATTTTTCAAACGGAACAAGGTTAAGTAAGTACGCGGGCTTAAGTTACGGAGCGGTGGCCAAGCAACACAATAATACTTATTATGCAAGTAAACGCAAATAGTAAAGTTTACTGCGAACAGTTTGTTTAAATTAAAGTATGTATCTTCACTTTTTTTGTCCCTTAAAGTCTCGTTTAATAAACAACCTTTAGATTAAATTATTGTAAACAATTTCCGCCATGTGTCTATTCCTACTTTTGGGTAAAGTTAACGTTTTAGTACACGACACGCTTATGCCCAATAGTTAACACCCTGCTTGTCACCTTTGACGGAAAGAGTGACGGGCACTCATCACACACCTTATGTAGGCCTATTCCAGATTTTAAAATCCCAACTAGATTTGTAACTTGACGCGACTTCCCATTGCAGCCAATAAGAACCGTTTGTACTGACAAAATTGCATGGACTCATAATCAATGAATTAATTCTTAAAGTGTCGACGCAATTTTGCAGCTCATTACAAATTGGAAAACAAGTTTTAGATGCCACATTACTTTAGGTAATTAATTTGATTAAAATTGTAATTGAACTGAAAACAAACCTGTACATTTATAAATCTAACTTGTATGTATTTACATTGTACCTATAATAATGAAATTGAAATGCATTATTAAAAAATACTACGTCGTTCCTTAAGTGGTCCCTTGGTAATGAAAATAGCTTACTCTTTATATACGACACAAACTGGCCTAAGACAAGAACCAGACATTACTTGTTAAATAATTGTCATTTTCTGATAAAAGTGAGATTTGACTCTAAAGTCTAATCTCACTTTTATAGATATTAACACGGCAAAGAATAGAGGTTAGGTTGGCTACTTAGGTAGCCACAACAGTGTAGGGAAGGTACAGTCAGCAGCAAAATCTACACGGGGGTGGTGAACAAAATGATCTTGCTACGGTTTAATTTTTAAGAGAATAAGAACATGTGAAGTATATTATATAAACCTTACCCGTTTAACTACTTATTTTGTTGACTGTACAGTGTACCTAGTGTACCTATTCTTTTATTTGAGGCCACCTATGTCCACACTATATATTTCTACAACCTACTAAGGTACTGGTTAACCCCTTTCTTAACGCTTTATGTTCCCGTGTCCCATTGTTTGAACTACTTTTTTAGTAGACGAGACAGTTCAAAGAAGAGTTTAAGTCGTGATTTCCAAAGTGTTTGTGTATTAATTACAACTTCGGGCGGTATTAAAAAAGGAAATGAAACCTAAATTTGTTTTTTTTTTTTTTTTTTTCAAAACAGTTTCGACTATAAATTGTACGGCTAAGTCAATAGCAAGATTACAGTCAATTAAGAATACACAAGTAGGCCTTAATTAAAAACCTAGACCATTTTCTTAACCAAAAGTTGAGGTGGAAGTTTGAATAAAAGATTTAGAAACTTTCAAAATAAATTCCGCCGTAGCAAGATTTGGGATAAAATTACTTAAGCATTTTACTTTCAGTAAATATTTATATCTCGGTATAAAGCGGGCTTATCAGGTAATCTGACGAGCCAATGGGGAGCGCTCATTACCGTATCTTTTAGAAGTTAAAGTTACGCAGATATCATAAAGAATGTTCTAGATGAGCGCCTTTATAGTATAGGCTAAATAAGTTTTGGTGGTTTATATGGGAGCTCTTATACACATTCTCCGACACTTCTCTTTCTGGACAGACTCTAGTTTCAAACACATTTCTCGTGCATAGATTTTCGATATGTCAATGCCTACATGTGCGCAAACTCATTGACATGTGTATCCTGCCCATCCTAACATACGGTGCGCAAACCTTGTCATTAACTGAAGCCCTAAAATCAAAACTCAAGGTTTGCCAGCGAGCAATGGAGCGTAGTATATTAGGTGTTCGTAGAACTGATCGAATCAGAAACACGGAACTACGCTCCAGAACTCGAGTTGTAGATGTAGGTGCCAAGACCGCTAAGCTGAAGTGAGACTGGGCTGGGCATATCTGCCGCATGCACCCGGGCAGGTGGGCTAAAATGGTTACCCAGTGGGACCCACGACACACCATTGAAGACGCGCGCCGAGGTGCAGGCAGACCAAAAAGGAGATGGCGGGACGACTTGGACGCTTTTTACACGGAATGGTGGCAAAATTCAAACGACCGGGTCGAGTGGAGAAAAGGAGAAAAGGGGAGGCCTTTGCTCAGCAGTGGGACACTAAAACAGGCTAATAAAAAAATTAAAGTAAATGCCTACATAGAATGTAAAAAACGATAATTTATATTTTGTTTTACCCCTTCCATACAATTTGTTTTATTTTTACTATACTGTCGCGTAAGTTATACACGGTGTAACATGAGGAAACCGAATAATTTTAACACCGTATTCCTGATCATAATTGGAGACTAAAATGTCGTATAAACTTTTCTGGAATTCGCCTAGTTTCAGAGTTAAACCACTAAATTAAAAAAACATTTTTTAATGTGACTCAGTGCAAAACGCTTTTTTGATAGCGATTTCACCTTTTATGGGATCTAGTCTAGACATTATTTTTGACAGATATCAAAGTGCCAAGGAATACTTAACGTAAACTATTTTTTTCGAAAAAAAATGTACTAATTTATTTTAATCGACATCTTTACCAATAACATTTATGTTTTTATGTTCAAAAGCATTTAGAAAATCGAAAAAAAAAAGCAATTATTTGGTGAAATCCAGAAAAGTTTATACGACATTTTAGGTCCAATTATGATCAGGAGTACGCTGTTAAAATTATTCGGTTTCCTCATGTACACCGTGTATTACGCTTGGTAAGTAAAAATAACCGGTATAATAAACCTTGCCATAACATCAATTTTAATCAATCAGATATTTGTTATTGGATGTATAATTACTTGTTATATTTAACTGTAATCGATAGGAATCCGCCTGACCAAGTTTCACTAAAACAGTGTAGCCATTAGTGAGATTAGACAATAGTTGAGTACTGACTAAAATTGAAAGACATTTAAAGTAACCTTTTACTGAATTACTGAACAAACATCATCACGTCAACCTTTATAGCGTGGTATTTCTAGCTTGAACCTGGGGTCCGCTCAGTAACTTAATCCTAAGAATTAGCATAGGTACTCGCTTTTACGAAAGCAAATGTCATCTGAACTGCCGTCTCTCAGTCTCAGAGAAAACCTTATAGGAATTAAATTCAGTTTCATCCGTTGCTTTCCTTCATCGAGAAGCGGCTGGTAAATTCAAAGTATACATAACCTACTTTGCTAAAAATTCAATGGTTTTAGTCGAGAATCAAGCCTGCGGCCTTTAAACCCCTAAAACTTCCAATAACATTATTTCAACAGCAAGTAGCTACCTTTAAATTCATCTACTTACAATAATTTCTTTAGCGGTGCCCTATACAAACTTATTTAAAGTTATTTTAACCTCTAATGATATCTACTAGTTACAAGTAGGTACATATATACAGTGTGGAAAGATAAGTCGGGCCCTGGAGGGAAACTACCTTAAAACGTTGAAATAGCTCAATTCACTGAAAGGAAACATTCTTTAATTTTTTTAAAGGGACATAACTGCATTTATAAATTTTTGGAAAAGAGTACAGTTTTCAAAAAAAATATTTATTTTGTAACTTTTGCCATAAAAATTTTTTATGACAATTGATGCCAATCGATCCTATTTCCAACAAGGATAAAAACTTATTAATACCAACCAAGTTTAGGGCACAAGAGAACCCATAAATAATAATAAAAATATTTTTCATACAATTAGTATGGAAAAAAGTGAAAATTAAGAAAAACACTGTGATTGCAGTTTTAGTTTTTAGGAAAAATAAAAGAATGTTTCCTTTCAGTGACAATTCACTGAAAGGAAACATTCTTTTATTTTCCTCAACGTAGATATCTATCTCAACGTTTTAAGGTAGTTTCCCTCCAGGGCCCGACTTATCGTTCCACACTGTATATTACCTATATCTAGTACTCCAAACAACTATTTGAATTTGATATACTTAGATCCATGTTTGTTTAGGAGGCTGTTTTACCGTTCTCTTAGTAAAAGGAGGTTCTTTTAAACATCAACTTTTAACCATCCAGGAACGTAGATTATCTCTTTGTGTAATTCTTAGGCCAAAGGGCGTTAACTTGAGGGCCGCCAGTACTAAACTTTAATAACGTTTTGGATTGAGGTGATGCTTAACCGTAGCGTTGCCTTCCCCATGGTTACGAGTTATAAATACAGTTACAAGGTAATTGCTAGTAATTCTATACGATATATAACATCTTTTTCCAGTAACAACTAAAGATTATGTATAAAGGCAAAACTTTTTTTTTTTTTTATGAAATAGGAGGCAAACGAGCAGACGAATCGCCTGATGGTAAGCAATTAACGCCGCCCATAGACGCCCGCAACACCAGAGGGGTCACAAGCACGTTGCCGGCCTTTAAGATGGGAATACGCTCTTTTCTTGAAGGTTTGAAGGTCGTATCGGTCCGGAAATACCGCAGACGACAGTTCAACTTAAGCCATAGGCGATTAATTACCAATGTAATAAATAAACTTCATGCTTGACTCGCATTGATAGGTTAACAACGTCTTCGGTATTCTTTTTTATTTTATTTAGGATCACCAGCAGATCATGCTTAATTTATTCATAGCTTAAGTTGATAACAGATAGATGTTTATCTAAGTATAGGTAACCACAGCTAATTCAAGTATCTTAGGACATGCAGTATTAAAAATTAAACAGTGTATTTACAATATGTGAAGTTAAAAAAATACAATAATTTATAATTAGAAACAACACTTTTCAAACAAATTTTTAATACATATTTCACGGTGATTTTGTAACAGCACTCTTAATGAAGGTTTATTTACTTTAGAATCTGAAGTTATTGTTAACAAGCCTACGCCAGCTCGTGATAATCGTCATACTCGTGCTCGCTGGACTCTTTTAAAATAATTTATTTTTAAAGCTTTTTAATCCCTATATTCCAAGTCTTGTTTAAATATACACGTCATTTCATTTCGTTTTGGTTAACCGTTTTGCGCTTTATTAAAAAAACCAATCGGTATTCAACCCTCGAGGCATTTTCAGTAAACTGGAAACAAAACGTTATCAATTCTCATGTCATATTGGCATTAACAAATTAACTATTTGCGATGTGAATTATATTTAAAAGCTGTAATTTTCCCTTATCAGTAACGACATAATTACCTTCATATTCAACCAAAATACTAAATGAATACACAGGACATTGTACAGAAATGTTATTTTAAACGAACTTGTTGAGACGTAGGGCGAGCAAAACAACACTATCGCAATTTTTTTGTCAACTACCGTACACAAATTCCAACATCTTCTTATATTTACAAACATATTTAACTCAACAACAAACACAACAAAGCATAAAATGAAGCTGTAATAATATGAAAGTGCTTTGATGGATTTGCTTTCAATAAAACTGCAAGCTCCTGCTTTTATAGATCCTACGAGTACGTTCAATTTATGTATATATTCATCAAATAAAATTAAGTATTTCTAGTATATTTATATATGTAGTATAGATTATTTTTAGTATATAGTAGTATTTTTTGTGAAGAAAAATGTAAGTATAGTACATTAAAGAATAAGCACAAGTAGTAAATATAAATACTAACTCATATTAAATATTATAAACTAAATTAAAAACGAAATATTAATAAGTGAACTAAATACTTGCCTAAAAAGTCCGAAGCTAAGTCCCCCGTGTCTGTTTCTTGCGGAAGGGTGCCCATAAACCCATTCCCTCGTTGAATGGCGATGCCTATTCTTTGCCCGAGGAACAAGCCAGCCCTATAGGTGACCCTATGGTCATGAGTCGTTTCAAATCCCCTTTTTAGGGTTCCGTAACCAAAGGGTAAAAACGGGACCCTATTACTAAGACTCCGCTGTCCGTCTGTATGTCAGTCCGTCTGTCACCAGGCTGTATTTCATGAACTGTAATAGTTAGACAGTTGAAATTTTCACAGATGATGTATTTCTATTGCCGCTATAACAACAAATACTAAAAAACAGAATAAAATAAATATTTAAGGGGGCTCCCATACAACATACAACAGACAATGATATTTTTTTGCTGTTTTGCTTCGTGCGCGAGTCTGACTCGCACTTGGCCGGTTTTTTTAAGACTCTTAAAGAGTAAACAGCTATCCTGGCTCCACGGCCTTAGAGTCTCTACTGCTAACGCCGCAAATATGTGATTTTTCATTAGATCAGTGACGTGGATGTTAAATGGGACGGAGCTATATATCTACACAAGTGGCATCCCAAATGAGCGGTGGTCCCATGCCACGGAATGGTGCCAACGCTGACAAAGGTCCGATAGATAAAGTTGTTGAGGCTGGCGGGCAAGGTGGCCAGCGCTTTTACGACAAGAGAAGTTGTGGAAGTTAGGCTGTCCACTTCAGTTTCACAAGGACAGCGGTGGCGGACTACTATTACAGTCAGTCCTTGAGAAGTGTTATCCAAAATGGTTGCGTAGTTGCTAGGAACCGCGATTCGAAAAATAAACACACACACTGGACAGACACAGCTCCAACCAATGTTGTACCAATTGTACCAATGTTGTACCAATGTGAGACCAATGTTGAATGAAAATCTGTTTGAATAGCAAATGTCAATATCGTTATAGCGTTGAGTTGGGTTGAGTTGGGTTGGAGCTGTGGCTGTGTGTGTGTTTATTTTTCGAATCGCGGTCAGGGTATAGTCGCGGACGGTCTAGTTAGAACGCAAAAGTAGTGTAATATTTTGCTTATTTCGCTGTTAGTCTACATCGCGAACGGTCTAGAACGCAAAATGTCAGGTCGTTAGTTAACTTCTAATGGCCGAAGGCCAAGCCGCACAGAAATAGGAGCCCCGCGGCAGTGGTAGCGGGGCTCCCTCGACATCGCTAGCGTAAAGATAAAACGACGAAAATTATGTAGACACTTTGCGTTCTAGACCATTCGCAATGTAGACGAAAAGCGATATTGGCAAAATATTTTTTACAGTAGTCATATTGCATTCTAGACCATCCGCGAATAAACCAAAAGTCCAATGCGAAACTCCCAAAACAATAATAACATTTAAATAAAGAACGCATAAATCCACCATGTAAATAACATCCATGTCATTCGAGATTCAAATTCACTGACCGCCCGCGAGCACTCCCCTAGGAGAGCCGGGTGTACTATAAAATATCCAATGAAGACGTAAAAAAACTTTCACATCGTAAAAACGCGGGAAAGTATGTTAAACGGTATCAGGTATCTGTTATTTGTTTTTGGGTACCGGTGCGGTTGAAAATATATTTGGCCATTATTTACTTTTATTTTGTGAAGATAGAAGAGTTATGAGATTTTGCTCGAAAATTGCTGCTATAAATTAGCCATTTGACTGATACACAAAATACGGTAAAACAACTGCATGCCTGTTGTATTTGTTTTTCATACATTGAAGTAACCGTTATGAAGTAAATACATTTTTTTTTCTCATCTCGTGCGAACGTCTATAAAATTGTGAGATTTGTATGTTTGTATAATTTGATGTTTATATGTTTTTTTGCTTGTTTATAGTTTCAATACAGTTTCTTTGTAAGTAAAATAGGAGTTGAAAGATCGTACTTGGTTTTATTCACTTTTCATTGATTTTGTGTACGAAGTCGCGGGAAGAGACTATACAATTGTAAATTATTTTGTCGAGTCTTAGGGAGACCATAAGAAATGTCATGACTCATGTTCGCATCAGATTAGATTAAAATGTTAAGTTTCAGTGGTTAAGAGTCCGGTAACGGACAATCGGACGGTTTGAAAAGGACAATCGCTAATAATGAAATTACGAACATGAATCGCATTTGATAAGATAGCTTGAAGTCTTGTTATTGCAAAAAAGTTCTTTGGATCTATATATATTCATATTTAATACCCTAAAACTGAATTCTTACAGAGCTTGTTTAGTAAGGACGTTGATTCGTGCAATCTTGTCGCTTGTTTTTTTTTTATGTGCCTTAATATGTTTTAGATTATCTGATTAAAGCATGAAGTACAGTTTATTTTTGTGAAATTCTTTAATAACTTTCCAAAAATATCACCTAAGCTTCGGCAATTTTTCATAAAATTCTTAAAAATATATATATGAAAATGAAAAAAACTGTTCCACTTATTACTCAGACGACTCATTTTCCAACGTATTTATGCATTTTACGTACTAGTATAACTTAATTTTAATCAATGAAAACCTTACTCTTTTCACCTCTCCAAGCAAAAATCGCAAAATAGGTGTTAGATTAGGGTGAATTACTTATAAATGAAACAATAAAAAGAAAAAGCGTTCCACTTAAACTTATAGAAACGTACTTTAAAAATATATATACAAACTAATAGGAGTTTCGTTAGTTACTGCAAAATAGTATCAAAAAGTTGAGCGAAATCGAAAAAACAGTTTACCGGACTCTTTTAAGTGTCCGCCAGTTTAGTATTTTTACTAGGGCTAAAGGATAAAAGAAAATTTAATTAGCTTCGGCTTCCCAGGAAACATATTTACCAGACCGTACACATTCCAATACGTATAATGTATAATTTTAGAGAAATTGTATAGAGGATTTGCGCAACTTCCTTTCCAAAATGAGCAAAGGCCAATGACAAGTAACAAATATTAGGTATAGGTAGTTCCACGATAGTTGAGGCCCACGCACACAACAACATTGTCATGTAATGACAGCAGGATTTTGAAATTACTGTTCTTTTATTGTACCGATAGCAAGTTCAACAGTGAATTGCATGATACACCAAAAAGTTTCTATGAAATATATTGTTAAGTAAGTATTATATCGAACAATTCAGCGACTTCACACAAAACAGAAAATAAATTTTAATCGATTTTATTTAAATATTTACATATATAGTTTTATTTTAATAAATAGGTTATGTGAATAAATAAAGGTCAGATATGCGTAGGTATATGAATATAATATTAATCGTAGAAACCAAAGATAAACAATAAATTGCCTTGTTTTTATTTATGTAGCTGTTAAAACTGTCTTTACCTTGTCTTTTCATTACTTTGATTTCGTTATCAAACCTCTCCAAAGATAACTGAAGTAACTGGCACTCGTTATATCGTTGTCATACCTATTGACAACTGCATTTTCCAATAGATAAGAAAACTTACGGTTGCTTCTTTTAATAAATACGGAAACATGGCTTTTTCTGGTGAAATAATATGTCGTGGGACAATAGACAAAGTCGGGAAATTATATTCAATGTATTCTGTCATTTTATATATAACTTAAGAAATGACGGTCAGCATTTACCTATGACGGAAATATACAATGTGACGGCTGAAGTAACTGGTGTATCAAAATCAACAATTCAACGAATCGTAACTGGAGTGCTAAAAGAAACTGGAACTAAAAACTGTCAATCATCAACTGAACAATCCACCTCGTCATTAACTCAACCATCCACGTTCACCACACCGGGACTGAAGCGACCAAGATTATCACCGAAAACCAATCTTGATTTTGATTACGATGTCATAAAAAGATGCATATATGACTTTCATTTCGTACACAAAAAAAATGCCGACTTTAAAAAGAATACATGAAGTTTTAAAACGTGACATAAACTTTACAGAATCTAAAACTTCATTATTCATATTTTTATTTACATTTACATTCACTCATTTCATTCATTCACTTTTTTTGCAATCAGTACTTCATGTAGCTGTGTGTGTAATCATTCATCTCAACTCTCGTGGAACTACCTATACCTGATAACATTAAACTCTATACCTGGGGAGGCCTTACTATCTATTTCCTCTCTGTCATAAAGATCATATCCGTTCATAAAAACTAGTCCGAAAATCGATTACCCACTAGCATTTCGGTCATCGTTTTTCAGTGGGTGGAAGGGCTCCATGAAAATGCCTTTATGTATTTTTTTTGGATGTAAAAAATATTCTACAACGTCCAGTTTACAAAAAAAAAGAATTATATTTCACATGTAAGTATAGTTTTACTTTATCAACCGACTTCAAGACTTCGAAGGAGGATGTTTTTGTTTGTCTTTGTCTTTGTTTTTCCTTTTTTTTAATGTATGTTTACCGATTATTCGATTCACAGTTGGTCTCATTGTAACCAGGTCAGGATATGATGATGGGATCCTGGAGAAATCGAGGGAACTCTTCAAATATTATTAGGCACACCTATAGTTATTAAATATTTTTTACAGTAGCTCGCACATTACCTTTTGGAAAGGTGGAGTCTAAGTGAAGTCGGTTTTTTTTTGTTAAAAATTATTTATCATTACTTTTAAGATAAAAGATTTAATCCGAATCGAAAATCAAACTTCGGTTACAGAATCGATTCAAAGACAATCGTGTTTTTTCTGACGGGCAGTAACTATTTTGACGTTTGACACTTATCCATATTTAAAAGATTAAGGACTACTGTCTTCTATATTTTGTTTGAAATTACAAGCAAATATGATACTTAGCTGTTTTTGTATGACATTTGCAAGGACTGCGTTCGATAGTAATTCTAACTTATTACTCCATTTAACGGCCAAGAGGCTAAGAAGCCCAGTCGGTAGTGATAGTGACCCTACCTACGAAGCAGCCTCCTGCTTCGTAGGTAGGGTCCCGGGTTCGAATCCTGGTCAGGGCATTTATTTGTGTGTTTATCACAGACATTTGTACCTGAGTTATGGATGTTTTCTATGTATTTAAGTATTTATCTATATCTATCTATTACATATATCGTCGTCTAGTATCCACAACACAAGCCTTATTGAGCTTACTGTGGGACTAGGCCGGTTTGTGTACGATTGTCCTACAATATTTATTTATTTCATTTAGTGTTATGAAGTATGAACAGAATATGTGTGCTACCTCGTCCCCCTCAGATTTTTACAGACTGTTTTGTTTGGAAAGATGAGGCGAAGCGTTTTCCTTGTATAGAGCTTAATGCCTGATAATAATCAAAGTTTTGGACAAAACGGATGAAGTCTAAGAACGCAACCTCTATATTAGGCATAGATTACATATATAGACAGAAAAAACAATGACATTAGGATTTTTTATACCACGACGGGTACAACCAACCAAGCATACGGTCCGACTGATGGTAATCAGCTACCATCGCCTATGGACGCCTGCAACTCCAGAGGTGTTACATTCGCGTTTCCGACCCTTTACAAAAAAGAGGATTCACTGTGTTGACGACTAAAGTACAAAGAGGGTCCCTCGCCGTCAACACACTGAGTCCTCTTTGAACACTTTTTTTCTGATGCGCTGTCACCGCCCTTCTTTATAGACTTAAAAATGACCACATGACGTCACAAATTTCATAAATATCTAACATGGTAGTAGAACGTTGAAAATCGTTTTCTAACCTAAAACTACCAGTCACGTCATCGACACTCTACAGTCCCGCTTAGATCTCGTACAACTAAGCACTTAACGCCCTAAGCATAGTGGCAGCCAGTCTAAGCGGTCGCTACACGCCTACATTATGCGTGAACACGATCGGCTTGAGATAGCCCACGAGTTAGTGCCCTGGATATACTGGATACCGTTATTATGTAGGGCTATCAGGATTCAGACTGTAGAGGGATTAGGCGTTTGCTGCATGCGCATTAATAAGGTGCTGTTGTTTCGCACGTTGTGCGTTTCAGCGACGGAAAGCGACATTCTACGTTATACATATAGGTATTTATGAATTTGTTCTACGCTGAGACTAAGAGCCCGTTTTTTAAACTTCTAACTAAAGATAGATTCTAATATTTACGTAAGCCTTCTATTACGTCACTTACAACTAAAGCACTTAACTCCCGAAGCATAGTGGCAGTCAGTCTGAGCGGTAGCTACAAGACGACATTATGAATGAGCACGATCGGCTTGAGACAGCCCTGGAGTAGACCCGCTGCGGATTTTTTGACACGCCGCCGCCGCCAACAAATTATCGGCGTGAAATCGGCGTGGCCTTGACTGCCATTTAAGTACTCATACTAATCATATTACGTAGTAGGATTCAAGATTTTCAGTGTTATTGTTAACAACATAATAATAACTCGCTGCACAAACTATATTTTGGACCCGGGGTATGTCCTTAAACTACGCCAAAAAGAGAGGTATGGGCACTGCGAATGGCATCTCGCTAAGTATGGTAGGGCACGTTCAGCGAATGTCATCTCGCTCAAATCTGGAGCAGAGCCCGACTGGGGAAGTACCTCCATCTTACAGAAAACCACAGCCAAATAGCACTAGACCCCACTCATAGTGTTGTGTTCCTGCTGGTGAGTAAGGTTGCCAAAGAGCTCAATGAGGACCCAGTGGGTTGACGATGAGGGACCTTCTTGTTCCTTTAGCCGTCAACACAGTGAATCCTCCTTTTTGTAAAGGGTCGGCAACGCGCATGTGACTCCTTTGGAGTTGCAGGCGTCCATAGGTTACGGTAGCTGCTTACCATCAGGCGGGCCGTATGCTTGTTTGCCACCGTCGTGGTATAAATAAAAAAAATGAAAAAAAACTATATACTATAGGTATATGACAGACAGCTTAAAGTAAACTAGCATAACACTCTTTAAATAAATAAATATTATCGGACGATTGTCCACATATCAACTTAGTTCCACAGCAAGCTCAATAAGGCTTGTGTTGTGGGTACTAGGCGACGATATATATAAAATAGATCGATATAGATAAATACTTAAATACATAGAAAACATCCATAACTGAACGGAACAAATATCCGTAATAAACACACAAATAAATGCCCTGACCAGGATTCGAACCTGGGACCTCCTGCTTTATAGGCAGGGTCACTACCGACAAGGCTAGGAGGCCGTGGCAAAACTATATCACAACACTATAGCCAAGTTCCTACCCACCGGGCTCCCACAATATCGTGTTGAAGTACTTGAAGGATTGCAGATTCTCCTTATAATTTAAAAAGCCAGAAACACATCCAGGACACGTTACATCATTGAAAATGCATATGTAAACGGGCTTATGACAGGCCTAGACATGACAGTGAACCTCGAACGTCTTGTTACTTGAACAAACTCAAAATGAATATATCAATATATGTAACGGCCTCCTAGCCCAGTCGGTAGTGACCCTGCCTACGAAGCAGGAGGTCCCGGGTTCGAATCCTGGTCAGGGCATTTATTTGTGTGTTTATCACAGATATTTGTTCCTGAGTTATGGGTGTTTTCTATGTATTTAAGTATTTATTCATATTTATCTATTATATATATCGTCGTCTAGTACCCACAACACAAGCCTTATTGAGCTTACTGTGGGACTAGGTCGGTTTGTGTAAGATCGTCCTATAATATTTATTTATTTATTTATTTATTTTATTTATATGTATAATTGCCAAAGAGCTCAAAGAGGACCCAGTGTGTTGACGATGAGGGACCCTCTTGTTCCTTTAGCCGTCAACACAGTGAATCCTCCTTTTTGTAAAGGGTCGGCAACGCGCATGTGACTCCTGTCGTGTTACAGGCGTCCATAGGTTACGGTAGCTGCTTACTATCAGGCAGGCCGTATGCTTGTTTGCCACCGTCGTAGTATTAAAAAAAAAAAAAAAAAATCCACTCAGGACAAAAGTAATTACCAGTTAAAATATCATTAGCGCTCGCTTAAAATTTATTTAAATTTTTTCATGTTTTACGAACAAGGCATTGTAGTACGCACCTTTAATTTTAAAAAAAACCTACCTGGATCTTATTTGAAACTCTATCTCTTATTCAAACAATTTTTATAAAATATTCAAGTGATGTGTTGTCGGGAACGTTTTCTCGCATGCCGATTTGACACGTTTAATCTGAAAATTTTTGTTTTCTGTCTTCAAAGGCGGGCTGAAGTTACGAATAGCACCGGAAAAATAGGTGGTTGTCTAGATCCTTGCTTCAAGACACAAACATTTCTACGTTAGAAACGGAGAGTTGAGCGAAGTATATATTTATTAACATACCTATTCAGGGTACGTACTGGCATAAATAGTTATATTTTTAACCACGACGGTGACAAACAAGAATACGCGTAGGTCTACAAAATTATCTTTTCTTCGTATTGTGGTGAGAGACCCTAAAATGACCAAAATAACCACCTATTCTCGTCATTACCTACGCAGATAAATATTTATAGGAATTTTTAAAACGTATAATAAGTATTGAAGGATTATATTTGTAATTTAAAGCGATGGGCTTTTGTAACATATTTAACGCACGCCCCAATCTTTAAAGTTTCAAAAGCTGTAATACACTTTAATGTAGGTACAGATCATTATTCAACTTTTGTACTATGTTATATTGCTATGCAATATAATACTAAAGCTGTTTCAATGTATCCTAAATCTTTGCCGATTCTTACATCAGGTACAATCACGGGCACATGTGTGGATATTTTCTATGCACGCAAAGTACGGTAGAGCGACAAACGCTGAATGTCAAGTAGTGTGCGACTGTACCGCAGCACTCTCAAAAGTGCTCGAGGCAATTTCAGTGTTCAAAGGTCTTCACTAGTATCTTAGTTTGCGCTAGAACGCGGATTTCAAGCATACAATTTCGTCCCTAAAGATAAAAAATAATATGTTATTTTGACGAAGTGCACGGTATACAATGATCTGATTAGAAAACAAAACAAACTGTATTTCATTTATAATTTTTATGTCAAAAGGTGCACCCCGAGTTCCCGCCCTCCATATATTATGATGTAATAATTAAAAATTATAACTTTTGTTTATAACAGACTATTCAAAGGACGCGAGTTAAAATTCCTTGATGTTTCAAAGTTTTCACATCTGATTTTTTCATATGTAGGTCGATTTAAATATGTAGCGGTTTTAGTTATTTTATTGTTTTTTTCTTCATAAAATTATGAATAGGTATTACTTATAATTTTATGCTAGCCATGTTAGTGAACAAAACGCCGCGCCGTTTTGCAATGAAATAAAATCCATATATATATTTAGGTATTTAGGTAAGTATAGAGAGATATTTAGGTGATGTAACAGGGGTGTATCGATATTCACATAGTAGGATATGTTCATCAAGTGTTTTGCATTCATTATTTATGGAGCCATTCCATCACGCTACACTACACTATTATTATAACTTAAACCAATCATCCTTTTTCAAAAACACACACCCTTGCGAGTTTTTCATTCACGTACGACATAAAAAAGTTCATGCGAACCCTTTCCCTTTGTCGTTAGGCGATATGGATAGAAGATAAAGTTTTATCGACGCAACAGTTTAGCAGGGCTCGTAAACTCGGCAGTTATTTTTACAAGGTAGTTTTATGTGCCGAAGGTTGCCGATGGGCGGATATTTGACGGCCCATCATAGTTTCTACGACACATCAAAAGTTTTTAATTTTCTCAGCGAGTTTTGTTGCTTTCTTAAAAGTTACGGGTAGTTTAAAAAGGAAAAGTTAGATAACTCGTAAAAATGAAACTGATTGTAAAACAAGCTGTTCTCAAGCTCATGTCTACAGACGATAATCTATGATACGATACTTTACGATATAATAAGATAATTTTTACGGCACGATTTTTTTTTTCCTATTTGCTAGGTAAACTACACCTAGGTACCTTACCTATACACTACTCTACCATCGGTCGAACGCACGATGTTTTCTTTTTTCAATTTGCTTCATGGTTCATTGTACAGAAGTAGCTACGCAAACAAAGACGTCAAAAGTCGTTTTTAACACTCTAATAATGGGAATAAGAGCTTTTGACGTCTTCGATTGTGTAGTTACTTTTGATGCTGACCGTACCTACTTATGCCAGACATACACATGATATTAAGAATAGATTGTTTTATAATCAGCATACATAGAAGTTTTTGTGGCAAAAACTAAGGACTTCCTTCCAATAATAAATTTATCGATAACTTTCGAAGTTACATTTCATAGCATATACTATGTTTACCGAGTAAAGTATAAATTAACCTGTAATGCTGATAACTACCTATCGACGTTATGTAATGGTGATATGTTATATTTTAACACTTATTAGAAATTGACAAAAAAAAGCAGGAAATAATTTATGGACTCAGGCGATACTTTGCGGAAGTCTATATTATTAACTACAATAATATTGCTTTGATATTCCGGGCAATATTATTGTATTTAAACCAAGAAATCATTTTAACAACTAAAACAATTCGAATGACAACCATTTTCATAAACGATTTATAATAAGTTTATGCTGTATATTATATAATAATATATACAACTTCCAAATTCATATTATATGATACATCATAACTGTCATAACGATTTATCGATAAATTAATATCGTTGGGAAGTCCCTATGACATTTTCATTCCTGCCACTAAAACTTCTATGTCTGATAATCAGTCTTACTTTTACAGGTTAACATTTGCTATATTTGTTCCACCGCCGTTTTTGCTTACAGTGACGAAACTACTGCTCCAATTTTGATTAAATGAAGTAATGAAATTTACATAGGTGCTAACCATCAGGCCATAGGCTACGGTAGCTGCTTACCACCAGGCGGGCCATATGCATGTTTGCCACCATCTTGGTATAAAAAAGCCAAAATGACAAGCATTAACGGTTTAATTTAATTCAAAGTATGCATCGTAAGTATCTTACTTTCTATATCGCGCAATGGAAAATGCATTCGCACCCTGCTGATAGAATTATCAGGGCACCTAAACAGTGGTAATGTATTGATAGTAGCTTATGTAACTGTTACGTTTTAAGGCCTAATTAAATACGTACAGTTGCATACACTGCTTTATCTACACACATATTATAAATCCTAAATGAAGTGTTCGGAAACCATTAGAATGACCGCCATTGCACCGCCATGACCAACTCGATTGTGCCGGCGGTCGGGCGGGTGCGTGCCGGCGGTCGGAGAGGAGGGCAGATTTCATTACATTACCGTATGTAATTAATTTTCATACGTTTTTACCACACAGTCACAGATAATACACTGATGTTACGTTACTGGTTGCAATAATGGTGGTAATTACATACGGTTTCCGAACGCGGAATAGAGGATTTATGATATTGGTGTAGATAAATATACATAAGTATTGGTAATCTGTTAAACTTTTAAGACAATGACGGTTTAACCTGTACAATCTACCTACAGATTTTGACATAGAAGTATAGTCTGCAAACTAAATCTTCAAATATTATTACTCAGAGAAGTTCGAATTTTAATCCCTAGATAAGACGGTTATATACTTGAAAGGAAAGTTGGTATTGCCTAAGTGCGAGTTGGAGCGACGTTCTTGAGAAAGCGATATAAAAGAGACGGGCGAGTCCATAATGCGTTCAACGGCACGTAAACGAGGCGTCCCTCGTAAAAAGCTGTTTTAGAATGAAATAAACTTGAAGCGTATAGTGCGGGTAAGGTAAGTTTGACCTTGGGTTGGCCGTAATTCAGAACCGGATATCTATTTTTGTACTTCGTGTGCTATATAAGTTGTTTTTCAGCTTTTAGCCATGTTGTGCCTGATAAGGTAAGCCATACCGAACATGAACAGCTTTTATTACGGGGCGCAAGGGGCTGACAACAGCTAAATTCGCGAGTGAAAGAGAAACACTATGTTACGATTAGTATGGGAGCTCATTGCAAATTTTGCATAATGATGAATTAAAAAAAACAACTCATTAATTGACAAATATAAAATAACGAAGTTTTTAGTATTAGAGTGATGGAATTTTTCCTTAGTTACAGACGTATAAGTCAAGAAACTAAAGACATACAACTGTTTAAAGCAAATTTTAAGATATAAATTTGGAATTATTTTCTATCGAGCCGATTTCGTCAAATCGTGTATCGGAATTAACGCTTCCAAATATAACGAATAATAACATTTTTTTTTTTTTTCTTAAACCAAGTAGTTATAGCTAAAACACTGTTTGAGTAAAGTCAATTTGAAGGTCATCGGGTATTGTCAGCCTCTTAAGGAGTTTATAAAACAACCGGGGTGTATTTAGACATTTTACCCGACGATAGTACATTGTTTTTTGACAGGTTGCACCAGAGTAGGGTACATTCAACGTCAGGGATGTTTACATTTTTTCATCTTATTACAAAGGAGGAAGATGTAATCGTGTAAACATATATTTGACGTCGACTGTACAAGGTAGGTTACAGCAAGTATGTAATACAACGTTGAACTTGTTTTGTGGCTATACAAAGTACCTAGCTCAGGGGTGGCAAACCGCGGCTCGCGAGCCGCATGCTGCTCTTTGAAGGGTCAGTTGTGGCTCTTCAAGTTCCTCTATTTAAGAAAAAAACAAATATTACAGTGAAAAACAGAAAACTGCGACTCTATGAGCTTCCAAAAATTCCATATTTTCCGCCATCAGGCTCTTTGTCAAATTTTGCCGACCCCTGACCTAGCTAACAGCAGCTGCTAAATCCAGAGTTGATACTAAATTCTAATCTGTAAGGAATATAACTCATCTAGATTTTTTACAAAATAAATAGGTATATAAAATGTTTATTAAAAAAATACACGTTATTTACATTTATTATAACGCTTATTTTTATGTTTCTCATAGTTCCAAGTAACACGAAAAGTTCCTAGCCGTACCACTCTGTAGTATTTTGACTTTAAACTCTTAACATGATATAGTTATGATCTTGGTTTGAAACAATATAAATGCACCCGAAATGCACATCGAGTCGACTCAAAGACGTATCAAAATAAAATCAAAACTAGTTCAAATTTTATAAGCGATTTAAAGTTAGAATTGACCTCACTCAAGACTAATCTACAGACATAGAAGTTTTAGTGGCAGGAATGAAAATGTCATAGGGACTTCCCAACGATATTAATTTATCGATAAATCGTTACGACAGTTATGATGTACATATAATATGAATTTGGAAGTTGAATATATTATTATATAATATACAGCATAAACTTATTATAAATCGTTTATGAAAATAGTTGTCATTCGATTTGTTTTAGTTGTTAAAATGATTTCTTGGTTTAACTACAATAATAGTGCCCGGAATATCAAAGCAATATTATTGTAGGTAATAATATAGATTTCCGCAAAGTATCGCCCGAGTCCATAAATTATTTCCTGCTTTTTTTTGTAAATTTCTAATAAGTGTTAAAATATAACATATCACCATTACATAACGTCGATAGGTAGTTATCAGCATTACAGGTTAATTTATACTTTACTCGGTAAACTTAGTATGTGCTATGAAATGTCACTTCGAAAGTTATCGATAAATTTATTATTGGAAGGAATTCCCTAGTTTTTGCCACAAAAACTTCTATGTCTGCTAATCTATCTTTAATTTTAATTTTACTTCGCTGTTCTCAATAACGGACAAATTAGAAGAAATGTAATAATGAGCGAAATATCGCTCACAGTAAACGAACATTTTTATTACGAAAAGGTTCCTGTAATAAAATAGTTGTCTTACAGTAATTACACTTGCGTCGCGGGCCGCTGGGAAATTATTTCCGTCCCTACGACGTGTGACGACCCGAGCTAGTGCAGATGTGGCGGGGAATGCATTAAGACTTATGACACGTGCTTCTGAAATTTTATCTGATTGCGTCGAAATTATGTGACATTTCATACGGTCACAAACAACCGTACAGCCCGCCTAATGGTAAGCGACCACCGCAGGAGTTATTGAGCCGCCTATGGACGCTTGCAACTCAAGCAGCTTTTAAAACCTATTGGTCTAAGAGCTGGCCACGTCAGATATGACACAATAATGAGACCACTGGAACCCATCTAGTAAGATTGAGATACTATCTTTATTGCTAGATCCGGGAATCTGGCAGCTTTTAATCCATTAGAAACTTTTGGCGATGATATGATCTAATTATTTATGTAATTTTTCATAATACTGCATGAAAACCAGAATTCTAGGATTTGTATTCTTAAAGTGGTTTGCATTATTTGGCATCCACCACTTTACAGCTGCCAGATGTCCGGATCTAGAAATAAGCATAGTGTTCACGCAAATCAGCGACATAGTATAGCAAAACGAGAGGGGTTTCGTCGCTCTCATTATTGTCTCATATCTGACGTGGCTAGCTCTCCGTCTATATAGTTTAACCATTGATTTATTATATATTCTACTAGATATATTTTCTATAGATGTCACTAGAACAAATTTTGTGCGCCATGTTTGGAATTTGACAGCTATGACTGACTCTTTGATTCAGTCAAAAGTCAAAAGAGTTCCTAGGGATGTCATCTCTTATTAGTCAATGAGTTTAACCTACTTTTTTTTTTTTTAATCCCGAAAATTTCGACATAAAAACATTTCTGACGGAGAGTGGTCCCCCACATAGCAATGTTCTCATCGGCCATCGGGCCGAAATAACTTTGCAAACTGGGAAAATCACGCGAAAGAACAACATAATTAAATAATTAACGAATGCAAGGTAAGTTCGGGTACATTGTTTTTCAAGTGACGTATCTGTTCAAGCTAAATGTAATCTGCAACATTAACGAATGACTGAAACAATTGCAGCACTCGCGCAAATTCCATTCCGTTGAATGAAGCGTTCCCGGCAAATACTCCATCAACTAAATTAAAAAGGACTTGTAAAAATAAAGATGGAAACCTACTGGTTTCCATCTTTATTTTACCGGTTTACTAACCGGGCACTGTTAACCGTCCACTAATTACCGCCGCCGCAAACTGTCAGTTAGCGGGACGCGGCGCGCTAACGACCGTTAAGCGATGACTTGACGCGGAAAAATAGTTCCGATGACCTGGAAAGGATGTTTCCGAACTCCGAATAGTGAGAAGGGAGTTGGAAAGTCGCTACAACGCAGTGAGTAATGTATTTATTAAACTTATGTTCCAAAGGAAAAAGTGACCTAGGCCTCCGGTGCCCAGGGCTAGGAACGAACCAGCGTTTTCTACATTCGCGGCAGACGCCCTAACCACTTAGGTCACCCGGGTCACAGCGGCATTTATTATATTGGTTGTGTCTACTTAAAATAAAGTATAAATAGAAAAAAATTATAGTTGTAATATTTACTTTGACGGTTGAAAAATACAAGACATATAAACCCGACTAGTTTGGTATTCATAATTTCTACAACATTAGCAATAGGTAGATTTTCTGCCTAACGGTTGAATTTCAATGAGTTACAAAAAACGCTACAATCGCGACTGGACGGACCTGATTCGACTGCTCCACGACTCGAGGCATAACATGACCTCATATTAACAGATCTACAATCTTTTAAGCCTTCATAACATAATAATCGACGAAAATGAGACGCCAACCCACTTTAAAATTAATTTTAAATTAACAACATACATACATGTTTTTTATTTAATAACAAATTTGCTACTTAATTTGCTTACTCGTCGACGAAAAAGGGTCAAAGAAGGTGTCTAAATATAATATATTATCTACATGTCGGGGTACCTTTGACACTTATATGAAAATCGATAAACTGTTACTCTTTACTATTAAAAGTGAAATACAGGGAAAATTATACAATATATTTATTAATTTTTTGTAAGTGGTGTGTCGTATCAATAAAAGTGAAATACGGCCAAGTTAGAGGACTCAGTTATCTCGAATTTATTTTACGTGAGAGACACGGACATATTATCATTATTTCCATATTTCCTTATAATAGAAATACAGACCCAAGCAAAATCCACCGAAAGTATGGCATGACAAACTTATCTTATAATCGTAGCATTCACGCTTTTTCTATAGTCTTGGTTATGCTGGGGTCTAATTAGAACGAATCGCTCGTTCGGTTCTGTGTGACTAGCACGTCCTTAGAATGATCGACTCTCTTCGGCAAAACGCGTCACATCGCCTTTTACTGTGCCACTTTTTGCTTGCTAATTGTGAGTCTTGGTACCTCATGAGTTCAATGCTATTTTTTAACCTAAATGAATACCGTAAAATGGGGTGAGTAGGGATTCCGTGGAGAGTTGGGTTATGAATGGGGAGAGAAGGGATGCTAGGGGGGTGAGATGGTTTTTAAAGGCTACTGCTACCTAAATAATGTATTTGTATTACAAATGAAGCTATACTGATATTCATAAGAAAAAAAAACCGGCCAAGAACGTGTCGGGCCACGCTCAGTGTAGGGTTCCGTAGTTTTCCATCCGTCACAGTAAGTGTCCCCACTTAAGAGTTAAAATAACACCGCCATGTAGGATATGATATGAGCTTTCCACCTACAGCGTCATCTATCGGCAAATGAAGTAAACTATTGCGCGCGAGCTTAAAGTATGGAAGATGATTTTTATGGGATAATTCTTTATTGCGTGAACCGATTTACATCGTTTTTACTTTATTTGAAAGCACGTCATTTTGTTGTAATTTTGTAGAAATAACAGGTACAATAAACACCTGCTTATATGGTTAAATTACAAACTTAGTTCAGAAATTATTTTGTATTTTTTTTCAAAATCTATTCAACCTATCAAGTTCAAAATAATTTTCCTAGAAAGTATTTATAAAGTTTTACTTTTGAGATTTTTTTCATATTTTTAAAACTTATGGTTCAAAAGTTAGAGGGGGAGGACACATTTTTTTTTGCTTCTAGAGCGATTATTTCCGAAAATATTTACATTATCATAAAATGATTTTAGTAAACCCCTATTAATTTTTAAATACCTATCCAACAATATATCACACGTTAGGGTTGAAATGAAAAAAAAACACTCCCCACTTTACGTATAGGGGAGGTACCCTAATAAAAAAAAATCCACTTTTTATTTTACCACTTTGTCGGCGTAATTGATATACATATTAGTACCAAATTTCAGCTTTCTAGTGCTAACGGTTACTGAAATTATCCGCGGACGGACGGACGGACGGACAGACATGGCGAACTATAAGGGTTCCTAGTTGACTACGGAACCCTAAAAAACGATCCAACAATGTTCCAAAATCACCTTTGTATGAAATCCCATCTCACCCCAACTACGAGGTAAGGTCAGGGTGGCCAAATCCGTCAGCGGGGCATTTCCGTCCAACGGCGTTTGCGGCTATTCAAACAACAGTGCACACTTAATGACTCGATCGGTAAAGCAGAGAGAACATTTTATACCCGCAGTCGAAAACAGATGGCGCTATCTAGCCAGTAAATGAAAAAAAAACTGCTTTCAAAGTTTAGTTGCCCTCCGACCTCGAACACGAGTGTAGTGTGCTGCTGTGTTTCGTGACAGTGCGATAACAAAATGTAAGTTTACGACTTAGTAAGTATGTTTATTATATAGTTTGATATGCATGTTTCTTGGTAGTTTTATCAATTTTCAATTATAATATGTTGGTGAGAAACTATGGGTGGTTAAATATTGGTATTAACGAAATGATCGAGCAGACAAATCCGTCAATTGCGAAACGGGCAAAACCGTCATGTGCCGGAATTTTCCCCATTTCATATATTGCCAACCTTTTTGATTTAACTTACTTAAATAATAACTATGAAAATTAATACCGAGTTTGAAGTCTCACTTTAATGTTAATATGTATTTGAAATAAAAGTGAAAACAAATGATTGCCCCCTCATTAAAAATATACCTCAATCTCTACTGTCGTGACAAATTGCAAGGCAAAAGAGCTATGTCATAGTTTTAGTAATAAACGCGGAAAAGATGTCAAATTGTCAATAAACGGAGTTAAGAAAAAGAGGTGTAAAACTAAGCAGGTCGAAGGAGCAAGTTATTAAGATATGGTGTTATGGTATGTATTAAATATGATTAAAAATTAAAAATATTGTCGCGCCCATGTTAACAATGACTTTGATACTGTACTTCGGATCTTACTCAATAGTGGCGTCAACTGGTGAACACATAAACAGTGTTATTTTAAAAACATGTCAGTTGACGGATTTTCCCTAGGGTTTGGGAATCTGTTTTAAAAGGTTCTCTACTCCTGATTGTAATAATAGGCCGGATTTGCCCCAAAAAATTATACGGCAATAAAATCTAAAATAAACCTTAAATTTAATTCGCTAAAGTTTAGTTTCGATTAACTGTTTAGCGGTATTTGTTCACTTGACGTACATGTTTATAATACGTCACGATACAAGAAAAATCGTTGGTGGACGGAATAGCCCCAAACCGTCGGGAAAATCCGTCAACTGACATGTTTATTTAAAAAAAACATATTTAAATACCCAGCAGTACTTGCAATTTAATATGAGTACCTTTATATAGTTGAATAAATGCTTAATCTATTACAGTGATCAGGTTTATTAAAAAGTAAATATCATCATAGTTATGACCTGCCAAAGTGAACTTATCAAAAAGTATGACGGAAATGCCCTCATTGACCTTACTACAAGGTGAGGAGGGATTTTGTTTTTATAAGTAAAGTTATGAAATGGAACGACCCAAAATCATAAAAAAAACTAAAATACAAACTTCCGGAACATTTATTATATATACCATTCAGTTTAAATATGTAAAAAAAATTTTTTATCGAGATTTGAATGTCAGTTTTCTCCCTACTCACCCCATTTTACGGTACCCAATTACCATAACTACCTGAATATTCAAAACTAACATCTAATGTCAAGTAAGAGCGATAAGATTCAGAATATTACGCAATTCGAACAACTCTAACGACGCAAATTTTCAGCGTAAAAATCTCACAGACAGCGGTCTGACTTGTTAATCGAGTTAAAAGACAACTTTAGCCAGCTTAATGCTAATTAGACTCGAAACTATCAACACCAAGATTCGCCTCCCAGACTCAGGCAAAATCGTTCTACGTTATGTCTAAATACCTACACCAGCAATACAGTATACTAATGTAAATACTACGGGGTTTGTATCTTAAGTCTATACAATCCAGTTAACTCCATCGTGATATCTGAAACCCTGAGCCGGAGATAGCTAAGGTACCTTGCATTCATTTAGTTTCTCCAAATCACAAATCATAGGCTAACGTCGCAAGGCGTCGTCGTGAGGTAAGACGTATTTTATACAAGAATTCAGTACATCCATACTTCCATACTAATATTATAAATGGGAAAGTGTATATGTGTGTTTGTTTGTTTGTTTGTTTGTCCGTCTTTCACGGCAAAACGGGGCGACGAATTGACGTGTTTTTTTAAGTGGAGATAGTTGAAGGGATGGAGAGTGACATAGGCTACTTTTTGTCTATTTCTAACCCCCTACTTCCCTAAAACGGGAGGTGGAAGTTTGTATGGAGCATTACGCAATTTTCAAGGTAGAAAGCTAAAAATTGGTATGCAGACTATTTATGACTAACAAAGTTCAAAGTTCCGAGTTCTCTTCTGTGTTTTAAATCAGGAAACGGGTTACCCCGAATTTAACGCGAGCGAAGCCGCGGGCAAAAGCTAGTATGCAAATAAAACAGGACAAAGTTGAGGGTGGTTTAAGTTACGAATATAAAGACGGCACTTAATTTTTGGACTTATATTTTATGGGCACATTAAGACATTTATTTTATTTGATGTGACGTGATTCACATAATTAAATTCAACAAGTTGAATTAAGAAGGTTAAAAACCCAACTCCGGTTTGAATTTTGAAGTTATTTAGTTTTTGGGCAGGAAATTCACCTTTTGTCTTTTATTTAATTTTATCTACACTTACATTTTAAGTCCTCTAAAATATGTTCTAAAACTGTAGGCAATGGCCAGCATTACAACAACCGATTTTAATAATGATAACTTTTTTATCCGTGCAGTAATGTAATTTTAACATTACATGCTTAAATATTGTTAAGTTATGAGTTTCAAATTTGGAACATCGATTTTAGTAACGTAATGGATAATCCAGCCATCCTCCCCGACCGCGGTTATGTAACTAGATAAAGCAGTGTATGCAACTGTACGTAATTAGGCCTTAAAATACGAGTGTATTTTTATGAAACGAGCCGCAGGCGAGTTTCATAATAAGAAACACGAATGACCCTTATTACGTAACAGTTACATAAACTACTGTTAATATACCCCATGGCAGTCCCACGCCCGAGACTAATCTAATGGCTATAAGGAAATGGGCATACATACATATACCTACTCTCGAAAAACATAACCCTCCTTTGGCAGTCGGGTACAAATAGATTTCGAGTAAAAATCTCATACGAATACCTGTACAATAGTTTGTTTAGTCTAATAAAATCCTTTCCAGCTCAAATAGAAAAGCTGCTGCTGGCGTAGTGATCCGCGAAATGGACCGGACGTCCGACGGAACAGTGTCGTTAGCCTGTCGAATGCATTTTGGACAAGTGCGACCTAGAATTCGATTCTGTATAGTTTTTTGACGACTACGCTTGTGAAAAAGAGCAGTGTCATAATTTTTACGGTCTTATTGTTTGTTTCAGCTGCTGTGATTGAAATAAACTAGTATTCCGCCTCGAACTGAGAACTCGCGATTAACTTTCAAGCGAATTGTCCAATATAAGAAGACCCTTATGAAGATCGCTTTTGCGCCTTCTAGCTCCATAACCCCTTGATCGATCCTGCTCATACTCGAACTCTCAAATTATAACTATTTATATCTGCTACAACTTCAACAAATTTCATAAAGATCGGGAAAACGATACTAAAGTTATCGCTGAACAATTATTCAAAGTCAAAAAGCCATCAAAATGCAGGGACATCCGGGTAGCCAGCTGACAGTTCCGTTGTGTCCGAAGTTGTCTGTATAAGAACAAGTCTTCGCTACGCTTGCTCGTTCGATAATCTCGTATAAATTGCAAAATCACCGACGACCTGACTTCTGTTTACGAAACTAACACCTATGCATAATCCTTTACAATGTGTATCTTATTTTTTATTCTGGCTACATTGCTCAATAAGTAATAGCAACGAGTTAGTAAATCCAATATTAAATCAGAATTCGAGTTAGTGCATAATATAAGACTGTTAGCATTCTCACTCTCCCAGGGTTGCCTACGGATTAGGTAATTTTATATTTTCAATCATTTAAAAAATATATAAATTTCCACAGAATAAAGCAATTTAGCAAAAATATATTTTTCACTACTAATGCTCCAAAAGTGTGTCGTACTCATATTATGCTTACCAAGGCGGACTAATAAAGTAGTAGGTACATTTAGCCACTAGGGAAAATATGTATACATATTTATGATTTACAAAACATTTTAAATTGTCCAATCGGAAAACTTCACCATATTAAATCCACCAATCACAACACGTATCGAAGCGACATGATCGAAGTCAATCGGAACGCTGGATTATTTTTTAATCTAAAAATCGACCAATCAGGAAACGCAATTCATTGCTCAAAACATGAGGTGTTTCTTAGTTCCCACTTCACCTAAAATCTTTCGGAAGTGCTTTAAAGCGCTAATTATATATGTACCGTAGTCTGTGGCATTTATATGCGGTGTTTATATTTTGTATGCACATGATCGAAGTCAATCGGAACGCTGGATTATTTTTTAATCTAAAAATCGACCAATCAGGAAACGCAATTCATTGCTCAAAACATGAGGTGTTTCTTAGTTCCCACTTCACCTAAAATCTTTCGGAAGTGCTTTAAAGCGCTAATTATATATGTACCGTAGTCTGTGGCATTTATATGCGGTGTTTATATTTTGTATCCTGTGTCAAAGCATTTAAAAAAAAACCGTCAAGTTAAACCTTATTTTCACCTTAGATTAGTGGGTAAATAATAAGTATTATTATTTTCTCCCTATGTATAACTCTGATCCATAGGGACATATTTCCCTCACTTCGTTTGGGAAATATGGCGAACTCGTGGTAATATGGCCTACTTTAAACCCTTGTCAAACAATCTACTACTTTATTTGAAACTTTTAGTAGGCAATATTATAAAAAATTGAAATGACTATAACTTTTTATATATAATAAAAACAATAAAACGGCGTTATCAAATGAAACACACTTTGTTATGCGGTTACCTAGCGATGAAAAAAGCGGAAAAAATCAAATGTTTTTTTCCGAAGTTTATGAAATTTCCGTTTTTTTCGGTTTTTTTCGGCTTTTTTAGGAAAAAAACGAGTACATTATCAAAATAGGTATTTATTTAATCACTCAAATCACTGTCACTCTCATCATATCCATCAGTTATTTCTGCTTCCATGTGGTCGGTGTAGTCCGTTTGTAGGTTCAAATTCGACCGAATAAAGATTAATTTATTAAGTCGCTCTGGCAATAGTCGATTTCTATCTCTGGTATGTGTCCGTCCAAACAACGACCAATTTCTCTCAGCTGCGGCGGACGATGGAGGAATACTGAGCAATCTAACCGCAATATTTGACAGCAGCTTGGTAGAACATAATCCTTTCCACCAACTTAGCGGGGTTATGTTCATGACAGGCCGCCAAATAACTTCATTTGCCCAAAAACCTTCTTTTGCCTGATACTCGGCGAATTCAGCCATCAAATCACATGTGCTTATGTTTAAATTATCTGCCAATTTTGTTACAAATTGTGTCATTTTTAGAAATTCTGCATCTGATAACGTTTGATATCCGTCAAACACAGTTTTATGAAACCTGGGCAGCAGCCTGGGCCTGGGTTTAGCATGTATGCAGCTAAGTGCACCGGCTGCACACAAAATTGTTTGCGGTTTTCGATATGTGTTAATATAGTGAGCAAGCTAATTGCGATTTCGGTGCAATCGTCCGGAAAATCAAAACTTGAAATTTGTTTTTTTATTGTCAGGAATGCAGCCGGAACTTCCGATATATGTGCTTTATTGGATTCGATGTTTGCTATCGCAATGGATATTGGCGACAAAATTGCTTCCATGACCGTTAACATTGACCATAAGGAATCTGATAAAATGATTTGTTTGATGCTGCGGTCGACATGAGCACCCTGTTGAGTAATGACCAGTGACTCCAAAGCCTCTCCATTTTCTGAAAGGGACTTAAAAGTCTGAATTGCACCAGCCCATCTCGTTTTACTGGGCAATTTTAAAGTAGTAAATAGACCTCCATACTTTTCTTTTTGTATTTCTTCAAACACTTCCAAGCACACATGTCTCCTGTTAATGTGCTTTACTATCTTTTTGCATTGCTCGAAAAATAATTGAAAACAGGGTATCTTCATTATGTCAGTAAATAATAAATTTAAGCCGTGAGCCGCACACCCAATGCAATCGATGTGATCAAACTCGGCTTGAATCTGTCGCCATGCTGCACGCATGTTACTCGCATTATCAGTAACTAAAGCAACAAACTTGTCCGAACCAATTTCTGCTAACACTTTTTTTGATTGCTCAGTTATATATTCACCAGTCTCTCGCTGTGTGCCAGGGTAGATGCTGCTCCAAAAAATTGGTTCAGGTGTGGTAATAATGAAATTTATGACACCTTTGCCTCGAACATTTGACCACCCGTCAGTAACTAAACCTAGCGATGATGCCTCTTTCAATCTTTTTTCCATATCATTTTTAATTCGATAGTATTCTGCATCTAACAAAGCATTGCTCATGGCATATCTTGTTGGTGGCTTATAGTCCAATTTCATTAATTTTAGAGCGTTTTGCCAATACTTATTTTCGAAAGTGCAAAGCGGCATTCCCGTCGCATATGCAGCACGGGCCAAGGCTGCATCGATTTCTTCATGTAAGTTGGGAATGTTAGAATCGGCATCAGCAATACTCGCATGTAGTTCATTTGTTAAGTCTTGTGAATGTATTGAAGTTGAATGCGACTGAGACTCCATTTGGTAGTTATTAATATTGTTCCTTTCTTGTAATCGCGAATCTTCCCCAATACGAGTAGGTGTATGGTACGGGGCATTTTTTTTACGTAACTGTTTCTTCTTAAATGCAGTTTTGATGTCATATGGGCACTTAACACAGGCAATTAAATGCTCCGTTAGCCGCGTAGCATTAGGAAACACATACTCTTTTGAGCAAAATAAACATTTGGAGATTTTCTTGTTATCCCTCTCGGTAGCTTCCCAATGTTCCCAAACACCGCTCTTTGGACGCGGCATTTTTACCAAATAGAAAACAATAATAATTGTTAACAATACCAATCCCACTACAAATATATCAGTCTATATTTAGGTTTAAGATAATACGATAAAATATCTAGAAGTGTAGCACTTAGGTATTTGTGATTGCTAATGACAATGTCAAACCTACCCGTCAGTAGTAAAAAGCAATGTGTAACGGTTTCAAAACCTTTAAATAGTTAAGTAAATACTTTTTAACTGAAATTTTTAAAATTGAAAACTACATTTGTTTTTTTCAATTCGTTTTTTTCAGTTTAAATCGTTTTTTTCCGAAAAATACGAGCCGAAAGTTTCGCGGTTTCTTTCTATAAATTTCTGAAAAAAACAAGCGAAATGGAAAAAAACCGGGAATTTTCCGGCTTTTTTCATCGCTACGGTTACCTGAGCACTTATTTGAACATTTGAAAGGTGTTCCTGCATACGTTTTATAAATATTTAATTGTATCGTTCGAGGTAAATTCGTGCAAAGAAACGGTTCGACAACCCTGCCGCTCCAGTGAAGTGAAAAAGAAGATTCAATCGGATGTTGCATTTTCAATGTTATCACTCGACAAACAAGGCGTTCGAAGGGCGACGCTGGTACTCTCCAACGATTTTGCATATGTTAAGTTAAAGAATCGTGTTGTATTTTTATAACTTGTTTTATGCCTATCTCTTAATTTTTGAGAAAAGGGGCGGTTATTGCTTTACATGTCATTACTCGAGACCACATTGTAAGACTTTGATATGACGGACCGGAGAAATTTCAGGCGTGCATTGAAAGAAAAGAATAGCGCCGGACGGTAATCACTGGTAAAGATTCATGACATGACCGCCACTACCACTCTGTCAAAAATTTAAGGACGAAGAAATTATTTTACAAGTAATGTTTAGAAAAAGATAATTTTGGTAGGTATGTGTACTGGGTGTATATTTACAATGTCATCTACTTATCTCAGTGGTTACCTCTCTGTATATGTTATTTAGAAAAATTGTGCACAGTAATCAAAACACTATAAATACGCATTGATATTACTTATTTATACACAGTAAGTAAATATCTTGACATACATACTTTCTTTTGATGAATTAATAAAAAAAACATCAAAACAATAAAAATAATTTTGGCAGCCATAAACAGAGAGCTTCTTAGAAAACTGTTTTCTGGTTCAAAATACGTTTTTTACCCTTGCAGACACGCAAATTAGCAGATTTTACCAGTCTTTTTTAAAGTGAGAATTTATTTGCCTCCGTAAATTTAATCCTCGAACAAACCGGCTAAACGAGCTCTAAGTTTCTTAATTATTGCCTTTCTAAATTATTTGGCTGGTATTAATTACGACTTTCGACCTGAGCACTCGTTAGTCGGGTGCTCATTAGTGTAATTTTTTATCATCTTTAAGTATAAGGAGAGAACGCATTTTATATTAGGATAATCTAATTCTTATGTTTTTTGGGTCCCCGAAGAAAATCAAAACAGTTCTCCTACAAACTCTTACAATGATTGTCGAACAACTGCTGCAAAAAATAACAGGTAGCCATGCCGAAGATCCCTTGATCGGTTTTACAGCAGTGTGGTTAGAGATACGAGTATATTTGCTCGAATCAAAGGAATACGAAGGGCCAGCCCGTGAAATTGGATTCGCGTACATTTTCAATACAGTAATTGATCAACCTATATTGATATGAGGATATGAATGGGAATCGCAACCTGTTTGGGTTATGTATTTTCAGGAAACGGTAAATATATATTTATTAAATGTAAACTCTTAATTTTGTCACTACATACAAATTAAAATATACAAAATACATATTGTGGGTATTTTTAGGTGTTGCTACATTAAAATAAAACAAGAAACCTAAGAAGAAACTATGTTAAGGTCTGGTTAACCTTAAAATAGTTTCTTCTCAGATCTGTTGTTTTATTTTGTAAGTACGAGTATACATATTTGTTAGAATATTATGTGATATTATTCCCACAAGAAACTACTTAACTGAACTCTAAGCACAGTACGGGTACAGGGTGCCCACTTTCTGGAAAACCGGGAAAAGTCAGGGAATTGTCAGGGAAATTTAATGGAGGTCACGGAATAAAAATTGTCTCTGTATGTACATAATAAAAAAAAAGAAAATTACCATCTCCAAACATTATATATCTACTATAAAACCGGCCACGTGCGTGTCGGACTACGCATAATGAAGGGTTCCGTACCTTCAATGGAATAAAAACCAAACTAATACGAAAAGGTCGTATCTGATGCTAAGGAAGAAGTTTTTTTGGAGATAACTCAAAAATGGCTTAACCGATAATGTTCAAAACAATTTTCGTAGAAAGTATGTGATAAGCATCTTCTCAATTTTTTTCATATTTTTTGGATTTACGGTTCAAAAGTTACATGACACAATTTTTCCAACCTTAGAAGCGATTATTTCTGAAAGCATTCACTTAATCACAAAATGTTTAAAAAAAACCTCAATCTCATTTTTAAAGACCTATCGATTGATGTGCAACAAGTTAATATTTAGTAAAAAAAAAATTTTGGTATTTAGTTACATGTACCTTTTATATTTCGGGAATAGAAATTATCAACAACTTTGTACTAACAAAAATGACTTTATTGTTTTTCAAAATATTCCCCTCTGAGTTCTTCGCATTTTTTCATGCGGTAGAACCAATTTTGAAAGCAGTTCGACCACTCCGATTGGGACACCTCCAAAACGTACGTTTTGAACACCTCGACCGCTGCTTCGGGTGTCAAAAAACGTTGACCACGCAGTTCGTTCTTGATGTGTAGGAACAAAAATAAACCATTGGGGTCCAAATCAGGACCATACGGCGGGTGACCCATTAAATCGATATTTTGAGCTTTCAAAAAGGCTGATGTTTGTGCCGACTGGTGTGGGCTCGCATTATCATGGTGGAGAATAATTCGTCTTCGGCGATTGGCTTCCCTGACTTTTTCAAACACCTCTGGCAAACAAATGGTTATATACCATTCAGAATTTACTGTTCTACGTTTTTCTAAAGGAACGGTTGCAATATGCCCTGTTTTACCAAAGAAACAGGCAACCATTTGTTTTGCAGTACTTCGTGCACGAACAACCTTTGTTGGATTTTGTTCGCCTTGAAAGACCCACACTGTCGACTGCTGCTTATTTTCCGGTTCATACGAGTAGATCCACGATTTGTCACCTGTGACAATATCGTAGACATGTTTTGAAGTCCCGCCGTTGTATTTTTTAAGCATGTCTTTGCACCAATCCACGCAAGCCTGTTTTTGATCACCGGTCAAATTATGTGTTATCCACCGCGAACAAACTTTTTTGACAGCTAAATGGTCATGCAATATTGTTTGTATGCTGGTCCCACTAATGCCCAAAGACGCCTCAATCTCTCGATAAGTCACGTGACGGTCTTGCAATATTAGTTCACACACAGAGTCAATGTTTTCGGGACAACCACTGATTTTGGACGACCTTCGCGGAACTCGTCCCCAAGCGAACTACGGCCACGAACAAACTCTGCAAACCAACGATAAACACTCGTCCTTGATGGTGCTTCATCTCCAAAAGTTGAAATAAGTTCATCGATACACTGTTGTTGAATGAGGCCGCGTCGAAAATTGTAAAAAATAATCGCCCGAAAATGTTCGCGATTCAATTCCATGGTAGCCGATACGATATTTTTTCTTATGACAGTTAAAAACAAAATACGATCACGTCAAAACTTTTTTTTTCTTAATATTGCCGCCAAAATGTTGGAACTAAAGTTTTTAAACCGATGGCAACCCTAGCTTATTCAAATCCCGTAATATAAAAGGCAACCCTCGTACCTATACCGCCCGGAAAAAAATTTTTTCCTGCAATTTAACTACATCTAAATTTTATTAAGATACGTCTTATAGTTTCCGACTAAAATGGCTGTGACATACGGACGGACGGACGGACAGACGGACATGACGAAACTATAAGGGTTCCGTTTTTGCCATTTTGGCTATGGAACCCTAAAAAGGAAAATAAAGACTTGCAAACTCAAATTAAAATGGTCATGGTGTTATCCCACGGAAACGCTAGTAGATATTAGTGGAAAATCTTTCGCAAGAGTCTATAATTGCGCAAAGACGCGTTTATGACGCTATATCCTACCACGGCTCGTAATGCTCACTCCTTATACACGGAGGAGCTACACAAAAAGAAGGAAAATTTAAGTTCAGAGGCGAAAATCAGAGCAGAAAAAAAGGAAAACTGCGGAAATGGAAAAACACATTACCAAGTTGCAATAGATTTTGTTATTATTTTTCAAATATACAATAAACATGATAACTGATTACTAGGTAGTTTTGTTTCAGTTATACCCAAGATTTTTAACCGACTTCAAAAAATGAGGTTTCTCATTTCGTCGCTTTTGCATTCTTGCTTGCTTACTAATACGATTAAGGCCCGTTTAAACTGTTCCCTTTAGTATTTCTCGCTGGATTATATTATATGATACATTTAATATCCAATAAATTTAGTAGTCAGAGGTTTCAAATGATTTTTCCTGTACAGCTTTTAACAAAAATGGTCAAAATTTAATGAATTATTAAGTAATTGTAGAACTGTCTGACAGCAAATTACAATTTGTAAATACAATGCAGCAGATAATTCTGCAAAAACTCAAAAATGTATTCCAATTATATATTAAATATTTATTACATTTAAGATTATGATCAGGGAAAACTTGAAAAAACGCCTGGAAAACCGGGAAAAGTCAGGGAATTTTGGTTGTAGTAAATAGTGGTCACCCTGCGGGTACATCAAAGTAACTTCATACCAATTTCGTATCGGGTCTGTGGAAGATGGTTACTCAACTTTTTGCTGTCGCCTGTGTTGTAGTTAAAATTACTTACTTATCTTATCGATTAACCTTGATTCGATTACCTATATTTTGGTCCGATACAACAAACTGATTAGAGCTGCACAACAAACTGTGTTGACCGAGATTACGCGCACGCCGACGTCATTTAAAGTTTACTTTCGTTATCGTTATCAGACTTTGGTATCAAAAGATAGGTACAGTAAGAAATATAATTAGTAAATCAAGTACATTTTTAACGTTACCTGTTATATTTCGTTTACCTTACGTATAAAACCTATAGTAAAATTTATTTTTGTGTTTGTAAGATCCATCGGCCAGCCAAATAAATTATTGTTAATTAATAACTATTAAAAGTGTAGTAATTGTAGGATTGTTATTATCCAACGGTGTTGAAAACTCAATATGGTAAACGTAAGTTAAATTCCACTATTCCTGATTTAAAATTACCTACTTCTTAAAATCTTCTTTTTATTTTATAAATATTTTTATAATTTGCCATGGCTTTGTAAAACTCTTCTCATTTCAGTACTTAATTTAAAATGTATAAACGGCCGACTGTACACGTTAACTGCGCGCTACCTTATCATTATTATCTAGATACTGGAATCTATAGTTAGCAGTAGAGCTGGAGGTACAGCCATTGGAATATTATAACAAAAAAATGCGCGTTGCCATTCTAATCCTAATAATAACTCTGAAAGTAACAGAAAACTTCGCAATCGAGAGGAGGGAGCAACATAATGGCGAACAAAAGTTACTTTTAAGAAAATTGCTGAGTTTACAACAAAACAATTCGACGGAAAAAGCCTTGATGTGGAACGAGATACTCGCAAATGTGTTGGTGAACAAGATAAAAATACTGTTCAACAAACAACCTGAATCCGGAGTGGAAGACAATCCAGATGTCGTCACAAAGTTTGTGAGCCACGTTATTGTGCTATATGGCAAGTTATTCTACAAAGTTAACGACATAAGCCATAACAGTGGGAAAAATGAAGAAGATATCAAGATTGCTGAAAATTTTGATCCCAAAGATGAGGTAGAAGAAGTCGAGCCAAAATATCATGGACGTTTAGAAAATGTGACAGTAAACTTGAACATTGATAAAAGGTCAGTATGCCCCGAAAACTCAGTGAGCGATGATAAAGGAAACTGCATTGATCCCACAAATTCGAGGTTTATTATGGCTATACCGTTCCAATGTCCGATCGGATATAGGAGGGACAGACTAGGATACTGCAGAGCAATATTTTGAAAATAATACATAAATACAACAAAGAAACTTATGTTATCGGTGCTGAATATTGCTAAGCAAAAAAATCATTAATTTGAGTTATAACGCCATGTAACTAGGTACTATGTATGGGGCGCTAAGAGCTAATCGCTAAAATAACATGAGACATAAGTGAAGTTTGTCAAAAATATGGTGTATGCATGGTGGATATCCTTATTGAGTATTAAGCATTTTTGAAACCATTGTTGATGTAATTTAGCGTAGAAACTAGTTTATGGTGCTGCTGTTTATGTTAATAAAACGACTAGAAATGTGAAAAGTTTGTTTATTGAATGCAATTTAGTTGCCAACTTCGAAAAGAGTCCATAATATGTAATAAATTACATTTTAAAGGTACTTTCATAGGCAGTAACAAAATTATCCTCTCGTAACTAGATGACAGTTTTAAAAATTATATTTTTTAACTGTAACTTGTCTTTTTTCGCTGTTTAACCTTAAGAGCCCTTAAAAGTATCCACTAGCGCCACTGGTATATAATTGTGAGTATCTAAATTAAACAATAGATATTTAAAACAAGGGGGCCGCTATGTAATGTATTTTGTATTTACTCCTAACTGCGCGTAGTGTATGCAATGGCTGACGCAAAATAGTATGCTGAGATAAGCTCCCTTTGTCACAGATTAGTTTTTGTAAATACTATTTCTATAAGTACCTACTTTTGTAACTTACTCCATAATTTGGTATGATAATAAATGTTTTCTTATTCTTTATCTTTAAATACATCTAAATAGTTTTTAGGTCACTGGATTCGTCGATCTACGAAAACTTATCTTAAAACTAAACGCATAAACGTTCTAAAACGCATTTGAAGTACGCCTCCTGCAATCATGTTTGCGAGCTGCACATGATTCCGTCGAAGGAAATAAGTTTAAAGTTCAACGCGTCAACCCTCCTCTCAGGACTCCTGGCTCATTAAAACTTTAACACCAGTCTTGCCTTATTGCCCCGGCACAGTGGACTGCAATTTGTTATTACTTCGACGGTGTGGCCCAGAATGGTTTATAAATGGGTTTTTTGTTTGGGTTGCACTTGAAAGGCATATTAAGTAATTCTAGATACCTTAATTTGGTGTCGTAAAAATTTATGAAACTGATACTGGTATATAAAAATATACATTTATATCTTCTTTGTGTTTTATCAGTTAAAAGCATTTCGCAAACGCCTAAGTAAGTCAACCTTCATCTCATCATAAAATTGTTTCTGACACTACTTAAATTCCTGCTTTTATTATACACCTACTCTGACTCAAACGTTTTTAAAATGACGTTTATTTAGAAGCTTTATCCGATAAACAATGTTTAATTTTATCTTTTAAAGTACCTAACTATTCATGAATAAAGTTAATTGATAAATCATATTTTTATTCAAATTTATTTATTTATTTATCGTATGGCTACAAGTCACTGGATATAGATAGGCATTTCTTCCCTGGGGTAGTAGTAGTGGGAAAGCAGATGATAATGAAAATCCAGTCGCGACGCAGCTGCGAAGTCGAAGACGCAGAGTAACGTTGCTCCCCTTTTTAGGGTTCCGTAGTCAACTAGGAACCCTTATAGTTTCGCCATGTCTGCCCGTCCGTCCGTCCGTCCGTCCGCGGATAATCTCAGTGACCGTTAGCACTAGAAAGCTGAAATTTGGTATTAATATGTATATCAATCACGCCGACAAAGTGGTAAAATAAAAAGTGGAAATTATTTTTTTATTAGGGTACCTCCCCTATACGTAAAGTGGGGAGTGATTTTTTTTTTCATTTCAACCCTAACGTGTGATATATTGTTGGATAGGTATTTAAAAATGAATACGGGTTTCCTAAAATCATTTTTCGATAATGTAAATATTTTCGGAAATAATCGCTCCAGAAGTAAAAATATATGCGTCCCCCCCCCCCCTCTAACTTTTGAACCATAAGTTTTAAAAATATGAAACAAATCTCAAAAGTAGAACTTTATAAAAACTTTCTAGGAAAATTATTTTGAACTTGATAGGATGAATAGTTTTTGAAAAAAAAAATACAAAATAATTTCTGAACTAAGTTTGTAATTTAACCGTATAAGCAGGTGTCTATTGTACCTGTAATATCTACAAAACTACAATGAAATGACGTGCTTTCAAATAAAGTAAAAATGGTGAAAATCGGTTCACGCAATAAAGAATTATCCCATAAAAACATCTTCCATACTTTAAGCTCGCGCGCAATAGTTTACTTAATTTGCCGATAGATGTCGCTGTACGTGGAACTCTCATATCATATCCTACATGGCGGTGTTACGAGTATTAACTCATAAGTGGGGACACTTACTGTGACGGACGGAAAACTACGGAACCCTACACTGAGCGTGGCCCGACACGCTCTTGGCCGGTTTTTTTATTCAAACATTTTCTTTAAAAAAAAACTTTTTTACCACGCCACATCGGAACGTCGAAATCTTATCCTAAAACGAATGCACGTAAGACTTACATCACAGATTATATAATAGCTTACATTTTGACATTGTAAGTACTTCCCATTTATAAATAGGGCCAAGTAAATCGTTATCTTTTTTTGCGGATTTAAATAAGGCGTGCCACACAGTTGATCTAAATTCAGATCAAGTGTGTGGAGCCCCTAAGTACAATATTTTGTGAAAGTCAATTTGTGGCGATCGAGGTTGTTCAACGTTCATCGTTTGATCCGGGCAGGTATATCCGGCTCTTTATGGCCGGTATGGCGTGAAATTGACTCGCCCGATTGTCTCCATATAAAGACCTTGTTTGCGACCAAAGAGATTACAAACTATTTTACCTATAATATGTATTGTTATGAATTGGTTAAGAGCGACGTACCTTAATAGATTAAGCCTTTTACATAAATAAATTAGGACCATTGAGTTGCGGCTATCGGTAACTAATTAAACGTATCTACTCGATCACCGATGCACTCAAGTACAATGAAAATAGGTTTCTTTGTACGAAATTTTCGATACAAATATTTAAGGTATTTGAGAGTGAAAAGCGGCCAGCCATTTTAAAGCCAAGGTATGTCTGTCTGTGGTCTATTATAATCTTATATAAAAATTTATTATTAAAAGAAATGGCTTCAGATAAGCAGCACATTTGTACACATGTATGACGTGTCTTTATATGTATTATGTATATGTTATCTTCGACGTCGTGTTATGTTGACGTGATATCATCATTGAGTTAGAATATTAGTAGACTCTCAAACAAGATTTACCGAAAATTTGGCTCTTGAAATGCTGCTGCACGAGTCGTTCTTACAACACAATGTAGGGGCAATTTTATGGTCTGATTGTGTATCCCGTGATTATATATCGGTGCATATCATTATGATGTGTCATTTTCATTTGCTTTTCCATAGCTACTAATAAACCGTAAATAATCTCTATTACTTTTGCTTTGTTTTCACTGTATTGACAGACTCGACCGCTGAAAGGACAATTGCAGGACTATTAGCATCCTCGGGGAGTTAGGGGCCCTGGTTATCTTACTTACTATTGACTGAATTACATACCCGCTTATACAGAGTAAGCGCTAAAGGTAGTACACATATGATCGTTTTCTGTAAAGTAGACGTAAATACTATCCCAGTAAGTTGAGCTACCTACTCTAGAAGTGAGAAAATTAAGAATTTTTTTTAAAGGTTTTCAAATTACACTTCTATGTTACCTGTCTTAATCTTGTCGATTCATACGATACCTTACAGGTTCAAATATTTTCCCCAAACCATATAAGCTGCAGAATATGCCAAGGAACAAATAAATATAGGGGTTCCCATTTCAATTCCAATTTTGTCAGGGAAATTCGACAACAAGTCCACCCACACATTCGTAACGAAATCTTGGGGACAAAATTTGCCATTCACTTTTTTGCCAAATCAAGATCGGCTTTTTGTACAAACACTAAGAATGTAATTATTCAGCCAGCATAATCCACTGTAATATAAGGCTCACAAAACTAAGAAAGGAATTTGTAGGCGAGCTCAAGCTTTACGATTATGCCTGTCCCGCCGGATTTGTGACGTCATTCCCCGGGGAATATAGCCTTACTTATTGTTGGTTCCACTAGTAAAGTTAGCGTGGTTATTGCCACTCCTGACCCTCAATTGAAAGGGCTATTCTCGTTAAGACAATAGTGAAATATAATTTTACGTCCCTTTCCAAAATTCTGAAAGTTTAGCTTGTTTTGGCCGGAAATTTCTGTCATTAACGCATTTTGGTTTTACATTGCAGAATAAAATTATGTAGTTAGGTGAATCTAGGCTTAATAAATGCATTTATTAATCATTATAAATAAAGAATAAACGCTATTTGGATTGATTTTAAATACAAACTGCACCTTATTTATAGTCTGGCAAACCATTTCGTATAAAAGCGCGGCAAATTCAAAATATGTACATGTGGCAACCCTTTGTGATGAGACACCGTATTTCGCGACGAACATTTCAATTCACATTTCTTTTATATTGAATTTATTTCTAGTGCATTTCACTCTCTCATCTTAAGCGCGAGTGAGATAGAACTCCTGCAACGCTCTACATTGAATTTAAAATCGTTTTTAAGGCATATGACAATTGCCTCAACCAGATTATCTGTTGCAGTTGATGACAGATCAGACGAAATATATCCGTCTCCTTTTTACACACCGTAAATGTCAATGTAATGAAAGGGGCGGAAATACCAACAAAAATTAAAAACAGAATTATTAGAATTTGATGATCATTGCAGCTTTTTTCACTGATTCATAGTTGAGGTGTGCGTAAGATATAGATATAAGTTGACGATGTACGTAGAGTTAGTTACAATACATCTATATCTTACGCACACCTCATAGTGTTGTCATACTTTTGTTCGCTGTACATTGCTACTGCGTTCGTTGGCTGGTCAGACTATATTTAAAAGTCGTTGTGAAGTTAAATGTCAGCGCGACTTAGTGGGGTACTGCCGTGCCCCCAGATATAAATTATCGCCTTATGTTAATCAGGCGCTGCTTCTTAAAATAGGTACCTACTTCTTAAATACTAAACTATACTTCTTATACTAAACATACGATAAACGACACGAATCTGTAACGGTTCTCCGACAGGCGATTCGACGACGGGCTGTTAGTCGACAGAACTTTTCATCATTTTTTTTTCGTCGACAGAACTTTTCTCCGACGCACGTTTCGCCGACAGAACTATTCATCTTTTTTTTTTGTCGACAGAACTTTTCTCCGACGCACGTTTCGCCGACAAAACTATCCATCTTTTTTTTTCGTCGACAGAACTTTTCTCCGACGCACGTTTCGCCGACAGCACTATTCATCTTTTGATTTTTCGACGACATAACTCTTCGACGACGAACGTTTCGCCGACAGATAATTTCAACTAACGCGCATCACACATTTGAGAGGAATTATGCGCGGAATATCATAGACATCTTAGTAAAAGTGGGAAATTTGTGTATGGTAGTGAAATTTTTGTATGGAACCACATATAATTTGCAGCCGGATATCCGTCTTCTGGCTGATTTTTCTCTATGGTAGCTGGATCCTGAAGTGTGTGGAGCAACAAAAAACTGTGTTCAAAACTTAATGTATGGCACCGGCATATACGTCAAATTAACCAATCGTAAACGGAGTTCATCCGAATGAGTAGCCGTATCCAGCAGCTTGTCTTCGTTACGTTTGTGTTCAGCTTAAACGAGCAACAACTAAGCTCTATCTAGACCCTGGAAGAAGGCGACAAATTTAAATAAAAACATCGTATGACAACCCCGTATATAAGGTGACTTAACAATAATGATACTTGAATTTTTTTTTCTTACGTGATAAATCAATTACAATCTTTATAAAAATTACTATATTTTTTTCTGAAAAATTTTACAAGCTTTTATTCAGTTTCACCTGAGTTGTCTGTCATTAAATCTCTTAAGTTAAATTTAACCCACTTCTCGGTTTCCGATTGAGCTGAAATTTTGCGCGCATGTGAATATTATGGTGACCTATTGATTCTCCAAAATATTATTCGCCGATTATCGATTCGCAGACAACCACTCGCAGATGGGTTCTTTGGTAGAAACACGATTGGCAGAATTTCATTTCGCAGAGTAATCTTATCGAAGACCAGTCAGTGCGCAGATTATTGATTCGCAGATTTTCTTTTCGTAGAATGATCGTTTTGTAAGTGGCACGATTTGCCGACCAACCATTAGTCGAAAAATGGTTCAAAGAATGATCATTTAGTATAAAATATTGTTTCCTAGGCATTTTATAAAACGCCGCTGTTTTATGATATGCCTAGCTAACATCCGTCATATCGTTCAAAGCTCATCCATTGACAGCATTAAGCATATCGTAAGTAGGGTACCTATTTATACATATAGAGTGTACGCTACGAGTACAAATTGTCCTGTATATTTTTATTAGTTATTACGCACATTGTCATTTATCTGGCTAAATCTTAAGCATAATATTATATCAGCTTTTGCCCGCAACTTCGTCTACGTAAAATTAATCCCCCTTTTTATGTTTTCAAGGGATTACTTCGGGATAAGAAATCTATCTATATACATATAATAAAGCTGAAGAGGGTCGAAAGTCTGTACATGGAAGATAATCGAAAAAAAGTTGTCTGGGCATACTTAGAATCGATAACAGAATACGTTCCAACAATTTTTAGAATTTTTGCCTGTTTATCTGTTTGTCTGTTTATTTGACCGCGCATCACGTGAAAACGGCTGAATGGATTTTGATGAAATTTTGTATAGAGATAGTTTGAGTCCCGGGAAAGGATAATAGATAGCTTTAATCCCGAAAAACAACCCTGGTGGGGGTGAAAAGGGGGTTGAAAGTTTGTATGGAGAATTTTTAACCGCTGAAACGATTTAGATAGAAATTAGTATGGAGATAATTTGAGTCCCGAGAAACGTCATAGAATAGTTTTCAAATCCTTGTGGGGGTGAAAAGGGGGTTGGAAGTTGGTATGAGGATCTTTTTACCGCTGAACTGATTTAGATGAAATTTGGTATAGAGATAGTATGGGTCTCGAGAAAGGACAAAGGATAGTTTTATCTTCAAAAAAGGGCGCCCCCCCCCCATCTTACTTTTGAACCGCAGGTCCAAAAAATTTGAAAAAAATCATGGTAGTGAAGCCTGAAAGGTACTTTCAATAAAAACTGTATTGAATAAAATCGGTTCAGCTATTTTTGAGTTGTCAGTCAAAAACGCATAGTGAAAGGAAGTAGGTGCCGGATAGTAGAATTACAACGCCAAACAATTAACCCATTAGTTTATGACGGAAGCGCCGCCAAATATCCCTTAATAAACGACCTTTTGAAAGGATGTTTTTTAACAGCGGCAATTACGGAACCCTACACTGAACATGGCCCGACATGCTCTTGGCCGGTTTTTTTTTGCATTGTTATCCCAGAAGTCACCCCTTATTTATTTTTCGCAGATTTTTGATTCGCAGACAACGACTCGCCGAACAACGTTTCGCAGAATGGTTTATTCGTAGATGTATCTTTTGCTCGACTAACGTTTGGCAGCTCTACGGTTCGCAACTACTTCAGTTCTGCAGCATCTGTTTTAACTCGCAGAACAATTATTGGAAAAAAATCGTTTGGCAGAGGGTTCACTATTGTCTTGCAGAAACTTTTTTGACATATATTTGTTTTGCATAATGATACTCGTTCGTAATGATGAACGTTGTTCGGCGAGTCGTTGTCTGCGAATATTTCGGAGAATCCTTAGACAGCCGAATACAATGCAATATTATGATGAGATGGAGCTGATTTTATGATGGAGCTGGAAGGTGGCTATAAGAACCCCTCAAATACTCAATCATAATATTGCATTTTCATGCGCGCAATATTTCAGCTCAATCGGAAACCGAGAAGTGGATCAAATTTAACTTAAGAGATTAAATGACAGACAACGCAGGTGAAACAGAAAAAAATACAGTAATTTTTATAAAAAATGTAGTTGATTTAACACGTAAGAAAAAAAAATCAAGTATCATTATTGTTAAGTCATACGATGTTTTTATTTAAATTTGTCGCCTTCGTCCAGGGTCTAGATAGAGTTTAGTTGTTGCTCGTTTAAGCTGAACACAAACGTTACGAAGACAAGCTGCCGGATACGGTTACTCAATCGGATGAACTCCGTTTACGATTGGTTAATTCGACGTATATGCCGGTGCCATACGTTATGTTTTGAACACAGTTTTTTGTTGCTCCACGCACTTCAGGATCCAGCTACCATAGAGAAAAATCAGCCAGAAGACGGATATCCGGCTGCAAATTGTATGTGGTTCCATACAAAAATTTCACTACCATACACAAATTTCCCACTTTTACTAAGATGTCTATGATATTCCGCGCATAATTCCTCTCAAATATGTGATGCGCGTTAGTTGAAATTATCTGTCGGCGAAACGTTCGCCGTCGAAAAGTTATGTCGTCGAAAAATCAAAAGATGAATAGTGCTGTCGGCAAAACGTGCGTCGGAGAAAAGTTCTGTCGACGAAAAAAAAAGATGAATAGTTCTGTCGACGAAACGTGCGTCGGAGAAAAGTTCTGTCGACGAAAAAAATAATGATGAAAAGTTCTGTCGACGAACAGCACGTCGTCGAATCGCCTGTCGGAGAACCGTTACAGATTCAAACGACAGAGCCATAAAGGACACAGCAAAAATCTTATCTGTTTGTGTTCTCTGAAATATTTTAGCTACCTATTTCAGCATAATATTACCTAAAACAAATAGTTACAGTCCCGACGTTGAGCTGTGACCTGTAAAAATGGAGGGTGCTTAATGTTCCCTTTTCCGTATAACTATTAGGTTGATATAAAAGACAAATAGCACCTAAATCTCGGTATGACCCATTAACTTCTTTGCATGACAGCTCAGCATCCAGTAAATCTAGTGCGACACATATCCGGTTGTGCTAAACAATATATATATATTTCCATGGTCATTATATTTTTAATATACAAACATTCCTTTAGGACGTCTTTAGATAAAAACAGCGATTTGGTCTGTCGCGTTCCGCCGAGCTTTAAATTCTATATCTTAAAGACATTAGTATTTACTAAAACGTGACTTTGAAGTTTATTAATTTTCAAACAATTTATCTTTCACAACTAGAGAATAATTAAATTATTTTAACAAATATTTTTATCCATAGGTGTGTCTTGTGCCGCTACTTAGTTTTTAGCTAAATTGCTGAAAAAAAAACTTAGGCACTCCATACATACATATGCCGAACTAAATGTCAAAACAATTTTTTTTTTGCAAATATGAATATTGTGTACATCTATCGATACGGGTTTAAAAATATCTTAACTATAGAGGAATTTTAAAACCTTTTTTATTGAGTCAATATTTTTAGAAATAATCGCTTCGAAAGTCTAAATTATTGCCCCCCCCCCCCCCCCCATCTAACTTTTAATCCGTAAGTCCAAAAAATATGAACAAAAATTAAGAAGATACGGCTTAGTACTTATTTATATGAAAACTATTTCACATATTATCGGTTGAGCCATTTTTGAGTTATCTCCGAGAAACTACTTTCTATGGAACCCTACATTATGCGTGGTCCGATACACTCTTGGCCGGTCTTTTAAAGATATTTGACCAATTCGTTTTGTCCGGTTCTATCGTGCTGCTGATGAAGCGACTCTCGCTACGATGTTCCGGGCTTAACTTTCGCATTCAATTCTGCTAAGACACTTGACCTTTGAGTTGAGTAATACCCAGTCCCTGACACGCTGCTGCTGAAGCAATTCTCACTGAGACGTTCCTGGCTTGACTTGAACGGGTACCCTATGTGGTACTCGACATAAGCTTTTGCATACAATGCCGCTCGCTAAGACCCCCTGACCATTGAGTTTTATCCAGTCCATATCATGCTGCTGCTGAAGCAATTCTCGGTGTACTCGACCGCCTACGCGGTACTCGACCTTTTGGCTTCGCATACATTGCCGCTCACCCTCGGGGCTTCGCTAAGACACTTGGCTATTGTGTTTTGTCAGATCCCTGTCATGCTACCGCTGAACTTGGCGTTGTGCTTAGTGCTTACACGCTTACCTTACTGTGTTTAGCAATCTGTTGGAAGCATGTTCTGCAGCCGACTATCAGCATTCGCAGATTTTGACGCTCTAACTCTTGGTTAGTTAGTTATCACGGCTGGCCTAACCAATATTGGTTCAGTTACCAATTTTATGGATTTTGACATGTAGAAAGACACGTAAGTTTTAGAATAAAAGCATAGATAAACTAAATGAAAATGTCAAAACCTCCAGAACGCACGCGGGCGAAGCCGCGGGTACAGCTAGTGTATAATAATATAATAACTTAGTTCACTACGTTAAATTAATGTACTAATGGCATTTCTTAGTTACAACTGGAATTGCCCGCAAAGCCCTTCACGTTTTACGCTGCCTTTGCTACCGGGTAGAAGACAATATTATGATAGGGAGACTCGGAGTTACGGAGGGTCTGACGGCCGAGTCAGCTGGCTTAGGCTTGGAGGGTCGCTAACATATTTTAGCTAGTTATACAACGAGAGCAATTCTGCATTGAGTTTCAGAATTATGACTGACAGTTATTATGTCAGTAATTTAGTTACATATTATATTTATATTTTGACTGTTGGTGAAAGTACCTATATTATAATCATTCTCACCATATAACATGATGAAGTCCATGAGCAATGCAATAGGTACAAACAAAAACTAGTCCGTCCGTAGTCTAGGCTCAAACAAAACGTGGCATCTGCCATAACATCTTACACGACCCTCTAGCAGGCCTAGCAGCTCTACAAATTAGATATTGTCACATATTTTTGCAGCCATCATTGTATGAGAAAGTTAGGTATTATCGAAGGTGACAGTATTCCCGGTGACACCCGGCACTCATACATTTCTGTAAAGCAAAACTAAAATACATAATATTAGTCTAAGTATTCATAGTTTCTTAGCAATAATATTTCAATACGCAAATTTCCACCTTTGGTTTGCTACCGTTTTTGCGTGCACCTAGTTTAGGTTTGTCGAGTAAATGTTACCAAAAAGCTAAAATTTTTAAGAATTTAACCCCAACTTAAAACCAATTAAAGCGAATCGTTTACCATTTCACCCGAAGATCGTAATAATGTAGCACTGCCAAATACCGGGCCGCGGATGCGATATTATTTGGCACATGTCCAAAATAATTACTTACGTAAAGCAAACATTCATTTTTAAGCCACGTATGCTCTCAGTTTAGGATGTGGCAATATATGTAAATAATCGACCGGAAAATTCCCGTTAAAGATAATAATATGAACATGATTGACTAAAACGCATTCTTTTACTTTTGAACGTAGTTACTTTAAAATTGTTGGTTTTACTTGTTGAATAACATTTTAATACATTAAAAATACATATACGACGCACGTGCTTGTTCAATTGGTTTTTATACCAACTGGACGTACTCATTTGTTTAACTTGTGTTATCTGCAGCGCCTTATAACCTCTATTGAAATATTCGTATTTATCAACCTTATATTGATAATCATTAGCATATTATACCATTTCAAGCTAAATAAATATTAAATAAATATTATGGGACAATCTTACACAAATCAACCTAGTCCCACAGTATAAGGCTTGTGTTGTGGGTACTAGGCGACGATATATATAATAGAATATAAATACTTAAATACATAGAAAACATCCATAACTCAGGAACAAATATCCGTGATAAACACACAAATAAATGCCCTGACCAGGATTCGAACCCGGGACCTCCTGCTTCGTAGGTAATATGATGATTAATATTATAACTTATTAGAAACGGGTTATTTATACATGCGCGATTATCATGGAGTAACCACAGAACGAATCTGTAAGATATTCCGTGGGAGTACCTAACTGCAATGATGTCTGGCTAACTGGTTGTAGGTACCTAATTGTGCGGAAATATTGTTTCTTATACTAATAGTAGTTATAATATTAGCGTGTTACTCAGCATCCGCGTTGCTATAATGTTTTGTTGCTGTATGATTTGATTTCGTACCGTAAACCAGCCGGGAGCAGTCGTCACGCTACGCACTGGGCCAGGTTAATGATGTGTGTCACTCCGAGAGGCGTCATTAGGCTAATGATGCACTCTGCCAGTTGCAGTGGCATTCACGCATTAAGTAGGTCAATGATAACTGCTGAAATTTGTTAGTTACCTAGCTCTCACCAAGCGCTACCACCAAAACAGTCCAAGGGGTAGTCATACAGGAAGGTCGAATATGACGCGCTATTATTAAAATAACTAAGTCGCCACTTTAAGTTTGAAAAAGAAATGATTTATGTAGGTATGAATAGTTACACATTGAAGATTAAATACTCTCTCCTAAAACTATTCTAAATTAAAAATTTAGGGAAGTCACTGGAAACGGTTGAAGCGATTTTGATACAACATGAGCACTCGCTAGAAAAACCACATTCAAATAAAAAAAACGCAGTTACATCAGTTCAACCAGTTTAGCGCTACAGTACACACAGAGTCACAGACACACATAGCAGTCAAACTTATAACATCCCTTTTTTGCGTCGGGGGTTAAAATGCCACCGCCTGAGAAAGCTTAGTCTACTAAGGTACCAAGCTCAAATTCTCTAGAATCCGAGATCTATTTTAAGCTCCCTCCATGCTCTCTCTTAAAATGCGCCGCCTGAGAAAGCTTAATGAAGTTGTCTAATACCTATGTAAACTATTTAAGACTTGATTTATATTAAATAAACAAAATAGTTTAATGCCTCATCCAACGTGAATACCTGCTAGATAGCAACAAGCCTCCAATACAGCGGTTGTATCAAATATTCATTATCCGCCGTGAGGTTGGGTAATTTGGCAAGTCTACGAACAAACTAAACCGATAGCCCATGCATCGTAATATAATATATCGACTTTTTAAACATTTAATCTTAACAAAAAATTGTGTATTCAAATAAATTCAACTTGTATACAATATGTATACCACAATTTTATACCTAGATGATGCGTATCCTTTACTAACTTGAAAAATATCGTAAGAATTGCAGTCTTTACAGGTAATCACTACTTGATTACAAATACCTACCTATAGAGAACAAATCAAATTGTTTAAGTAAATATTTTGATTCGTTCATTTGTTTTGTTTGTTTACTTTTTCCTGTGTATATGACATCTATTTGAGCTTAACATTTGAATAGGTTGACAGAATGACATGGTCTTCTTCTTCTCGTGTCGATGATTTCAGACTGTGCGGAACTAAAAGGAAGCGACGCTTAGCGCCCTGTCCGTCGCATCACGGAGGTCCCGCTTGTAGCAGGCGCGCGGGCACGCTGGACTCCTGTCCATAGCATGTGCTCCATCGTTTAAGGAGCCGTTCCACGTGGATATTGGGCGTCTGAGCCGTTTAGAGCGCCCCACTTCTACATGTTTTCCTTGCTATGGCCGACCTGGAAACGCAATCTGTTTAAGGCTTTCCAGCCGCTTATGCCCAGCGGGGCGGACATGGTCGTCAGGGGGGCGCGGACATTGTTCCAGTGATCAAGTTGATTCTGGGATGGCGGAAGCTGGATGGTGGCAGTGCACCGCATAAAACTCCTTCGGCTCTTTAGGCGGGACGGTGGTAGCTTGTAGCCGTGGAGAGGATGCCTTGAGTCTTGTTCCTGCTTCAATTTTTCGTCACTACACCCACCCACCCACTTCTCTGCGGGTTTCCGAGGAAGTCATTCCTGCCAGAGGGTATAACTTATTAAGTGGAGTGAGTTTAAGACATCCGGGGATTAAGCGGAAGATGTCATTGAGCGCCGAGTTAAGCTGTCCTGCGTTTTTGTGATTTCGAAGTTGGTCCGTTGTTGTTTTGTTTACTATAGCGTACCAAATCACCTCGCACAATATGGCTACTTATCGAAAAAACATCCTGTATACAAAACGAAGTTTTTTACATACTAAGTAAATAGTTAAATACTAAGCTAAACGTACGATTGCATGTCATCTTAAAACTTAAGTTATTAGGAATAAGGGTGAATAAATCAGGGTATATACCATTTGGCAAAGGACCATTTGAAAAAATATCTTTCAACCCAAACAGTGGCTAATACGAGAAGAAAGAAAGAGACGAGCAGAGAGAAGAATCAATCTATCATGGAGCAAAATATACTGGGCATTAAAAGAAGTTAGAAGTTTTCAAGTTTTCAAATAAACGCCTTTTTATTAAATATTTTATTAGGTATCAAAATTTTAATATGATAATATTTCGAGGGTTGCTACTTATATATCCGGAAACAAAAAAACAAACAAACGTACACGGCTGAAAATGGTTTTATTGTTTTTCAAAGTATTCCCCTTGATGATCTATGCACTTTTGCATTCGCGTGAACCAATTTTTAAAGCACTTCTGCCACTCCGCCTGAGGTACCTCCATAACGTGTTGTTTGAATGCGTCGACAGCATCTTCAGCGGTCGAAAATCGTTGACCGCGTAATTTATTCTTTATATTTGGAAATAAATAAAAATCGTTGGGTGCCAGGTGCCAGTCAGGGCTGTACGGCGGATGACCCGTTAATTCCACATTTTGACCCTCCAAAAATAGAGTTGTTTCGCGTGACGTATGACAGCTGGCATTGTCATGATGAAGAATGATTCTTCGTCGCTGGTTAGTTTTACGAATTTGTTCAAATACTTCCGGTAAGCAAATGGTCGTGTACCACTCTGAATTAACCGTTCTACGGTTTTCTAGTGGCACTGTTGCTACATGGCCATTAATACCGAAGAAGCAGGCCACCATTTGTTTCAATGTACTTTTTGCACGAGTAACTTTCGTAGGGTTCGACTCATTTTGAAACACCCATACCGTTGATTGTTGCTTCGTTTCGGGATCGTATGCATAGATCCAGGATTCGTCACCTGTATAGATGTTATAAACGGCTTTTGAGTCACCACGGTTATATTTTTTTAACATTTTATTGCACCATTCGACGCGAGCATCTTTTTGCTCTTTTGTTAAGTTGTGGGGTATCCAACGCGAACAAATTTTTTTTACAGCCAAATAATTATGTAATATGCTATTAATGCTGGTCATAGAAATACCCAGAGTCGCCTCTATCTCGCAGTACGTAACATGTCGGTCGTCCATTATAAGTTTTCGCACAGCCTCGATATTTTGTTGTACAACGACCGATTTCGGGCGACCTGCCTTAACTTCGTCCGTAAGCATACTACGTCCACGATTGAACTCACTAAACCAGTGATACACAGTAGTTTTAGATGGGGCTTCATCACCAAAAGTTGAAGTTAGTTGATCTATGCACTGTTGTTGCGTTAAACCACGCCGAAAATAATAATAAATCATAGCACGAATATTTTCACGAGTGAGTTCCATTCTTGCTGCGAGATGACATTTAAAACCCGTCAAAAACAAAACACGAGCGTTAATAAGAAAGAAAAAATATACCGGCCAGTACTTAAAAAAGTTCAAATTTTACCATGGAGGTCAAATATGCTATTTAAGAAGATTGTAATCCCGGTTTCCGGATATATAAATACCAGCCTATGTAAATCTCTTTATAAAGTGTCTCCTATATCCATCTCCGAATTTACCCGGTATAATCTAGTCTAGGCAAAAGATTAATTTTGCACCCTTCGTTTAAGATCAACACTAAGCGGTAGGGGATGTTGTTCTAACTCCCTGCGTGTGTGCTCCGTGCGCTCCAATCGAAAACGCTGCAGCGCAGCATCTTCACCGCACCGACGTGGCGCTGTAGCTTCCCGAACCGCATATATACTATAACCTTATCGTTAATGTTACGTTGGCATGATTAAGCGTACTTATATTATAATATATGTGGAATACCTAATTGCAGTGGTTAAGTTTCTGTAAACCCGTTTGTCTTATGATAGGACTCTATATTGTCTTATAGGCCGTAACTATATACTATTATATCATATCGGCACTACCCATTCATTGATTTGAGTTCAGTTTCCTGCTACCCAAAGGTTGTCTGGTAGAGATCGCTTTTTAGCGATAAGACCGCCTGTTGTTACCTAGTTTTTATCACTGTATCGCTGTATATATTTCTCTTTTCGCATGTGGTGCACAATAAAGAATATTTATTATTATTATATATATACGTAATGAAAACGGTTTTTTTTTATTATCAAAGATTTCCTTGATGTTTATGATCTACTGAATAGGCAACTAGGTGCGTGTACGTAGTAGGTAGCATACGTGGTGATAAAATGTTTAATGCCAGACCCTAAAGTACTGCGCTGTAGAGAACTATTTTCCGGTCTTATTAAACCGGTCCAGAACGCGTAACATGGTCTACACACCGCGGATGGTCATAAAGAGAGGTTATAAGATAGTAAGTAAGAAGAGTACATATTATAGGTGCATATCAACTACGACTAAATATACCAAATTAATAAACATTTGCAACATTTTCTGATAATAACTAAATACAAACCGGGACCTATTTGAGTACGCGTTTATATTTGTTTATATACAGTGACGTCTTGAACATGTCATGACGCACAGCATATACCTAGTTGTGCGAGTATTCGCTATGTGCAAAGTGCATGGTGGGGGTGACGTGAACGATCGCAGTGCACAATGGGTCAAGAAATTAAACTGCAAGGGGCTCTTGTCAATATCAAGTTTCAAAATATTTGACATCACCCACCGACCAAGAGAGAAACCGGACATAACTCTTACTCTAATTCCCTAACCACAGTTGAACCTTATTACCGAGCAAAACAGTCGTTTACAGGTAACTAGTAAAAAGTTGTAAAAACGGTCTGATAGATAGGGCGGTGTCTCACTCGCACTCGTTACAAAATTGTCACATTTGACACATATTGACATTTTGATTGTCAGATGACGTCATTACCTCCTTAGTCAAAACGAGACATAGTCTCCTAGATAACCCTCTCTTTCGGCCTCACTTTGTGACCGAAGAGTATACTCCAGTTTAAAATGATAACTTCATGACATCACCTAAGTCCTAAGTCACCTCAACTCCGTCAACTGTCAAAATAGTGAATCAGCCAGATAGATACATTTCATATATCCAAGGAGTCCAAACCATTCGTAAAAAAGAAAAAAAAAGATTTAACCCCCTGCCCAAGAGATGGCGCCACAATCATGCACATAGTGAATACCTATTATATACAATGCATCATGTACTGGAGGTCCTTTATTCTATTTTACAATGTATCGACGTGACGTATTCATTTCCACCGTGCCGCGAACCCGGGCACGACCCGCGGTCAATTTAGGATCCAATTACGCCTAGCTTAGTGGGAAAAATTCGCGCGTAATCCTGAACTTGAGACGCGGGATCAATTGGGAGCGAGTAGCGGTTGGCTCTATTAAATTTCTCTTTTCTATGTCATTGATTAAGTAGCTTAATGAACCTTAAATTAATATAGCATTCAATCTGTAACAGCCGTACAGGTTTGAGTTATATTTCTGTTAATTATGTTCACATGACAATTGCAAACTGATAAACGGGTGATTTTTGTAAGAACTCAATTCATTTTACTTGTGTTTTGAAAAGCGCGCTGGTGGCCTGGCGGTAAGACGTCAGACTTTTTAATCCGAAGGTCACGGGTTCAAACCCCGGCCTGGACCACTGAGTTTTTCGGAACTTATGTACGAAATATCATTTGATATTTATCAGTCGCTTTTCGGTGAAGGAAAACATCGTGAGGAAACCGGATCTAATCCCAACAAGGCCTAGTTTCCCCTCTGAGTGAAAGGTCAGATTCCTGGGATTAGGTTGCCGAGCGGACCTCAGGCTCAATAACGCCAAAAATCTGGGACAAATGCTAGGAGGATGTAGAAGTGTTTTGACCCGCGATTTGACTTCACTTACCTACTCTGTATTAAGATTAAGCCACTATTAAGTAGACATAACTAATAAGACAAAGTTTTGTTTTAATGACAATAATCTATGTGACCAGAGTTAATATGACTTCTTTTTAATTTTAGGTACATAATTACGTTATTTTTAAGCACTGTAAAAAAGGTTAAGGGGCTGACAACAGCTAAATTCCTTCCCTATATTTTTCAGCGCGAGTGAAAGAGAAACACTGTGTTACGATTAGTATATGGTAGCTTATTGCAAATTTTGCAAAATGGTGAATAAAAAAAACTACGCATTAATTGAGATATATAAAACAACGAAATTTTTTGTATTAGGATGGTGGAATTTTGTCCTTAGTTACAGACGTATAACTCAAGAAACTAAAGACATACAACTGTTTAAAGCTAATTTTAAGATGTAACTTTGGAATTATTTCCTATCGAGCCGATTTCGTCCAATCGTGTATCGGAATTAACGAAGTTCTTCCAAATATAACGAATATTAACATTTTTTCTTTCTCAAAACAAGTAGTTATAACTAAAAAAAGTTTGAGTAAAGTCAATTTGAAGGTCATCGGGTGTTGTCAGCCTCTTAATTACATAATACGGCGGCTGCAATTGAACACAGGCACTTCTGACTTGTGTCTCAGCGCTATGTTCGAGTTCGAGCGGGCATCAAAACACAATTGCGTCGTGCGATTACGGGCTCTGGCGCGCCGTACTTATTGATTGCTTTTGCCGAATTCACTTAATTAATTTATCTCCAAAACAGGAACACAGGCATTTAGAAATGTAAGACGGTTTTAAGTAAATATTTGAGAGATTAAAGCTACTTAGAAATAACAATTTATGCTTCCTTTGTTTTGGTTATGTGAATAGGATAAAACCTATGCTCGAATGTCTATTTTAGGCATTGCATTTATGGAAATGAAATGAAAAATGTATTAATAACATAAGGTTACACGTCATGGTTGGACATATCAATATAACATATTACAATTGCAGGTATATAATATGTACTTGTTTATTTAATTATTAATAGGTATTAATTATTATTTGTAACATTGTTGGAAAAATATTCGTCTAAGTCATAAAATTGTGATAAATTTTTAAAAACCATTTTTTTTTTATTATGGACGGAAGCCATCTTTGATAATCTTTGGTAGGTAGTTATATATACTCGGGCCGAGTACATGAACTGATCGTTTGCCTTTTGGACTAAACTATGGAACACAGATGCAAGACAGCCTGCGTTCTTATTACTACGCAAGTGGTGATTTGGGTTTGCCTGTTTCACTGTAGATCTATTGAGGTTACAGTGTTATTGCCTTTGAGAGTCGCAGATAATGGAACATATTTATTTAATTTTCACTTAAATTGATAAGTACATATATAGGTAGGTGCCTCTGCCTACATATTTTATGTGTTATTAACCGATCTACAAAAAATACAATAATTAAGTAATGGTTATTACAGGGTCGAGGACTATATGACGGACAAAGATGCATGGTACAAAACGGAAACTACTACTAAATCACAAACTTATATAAATGTCATATACAAAGGAAAAATACCTCTTTCTTTGTATATGACATCTATATACGTTTAAATTTATATATGGTAGTGTGTCTACTTAAAGTAAACAAATCAAAACATTTATTAAAAATAATTTAATTTGTTCTTTAAGTTGTACTACAAAATCATCTAACAATCAGAGGACACAGTTCAGGGCCTCTATTCGACATGGCATAACTGACAGTAGGTAGCGAGACAACTATGAGATCACACTTTTGTGACAGTTGAAATTTGGGGTGGAATCACTCAAGAGTGACATCTAAAATGGTGGCCATAGCCATAGACAAAACGCTCTATCGAGACCTACTGACAGATTGACAGTTAGGTGTGGACACGTGTGGACAGAGGGATTTCACTCTATCACCTAGCGAGACAAGTGTGAGAGCCACGTCTCGCAGTTTGGCATGTCGAATCGAGGCCCTGGTAGGAAGCATGTCAAACGTTTTGTGAAGCAGTCAGATTTGGATTTTATTATTTATTTATTTCTTCTTAATTTAACAATAGGTAGGTAAATTGTCTGCCTCTCAAGCTGTTTTGATATGTCTTCTTGAAGAATTTCGCATTATTGTGTATCTTTAAGATCTAATGTAAGTGTAATACTGGTTTGAAAAAATTAGTGCTGCCGAGTTTCTTGGCGGTCAAAATACTTCTCGGGTCAGAGATGTAGGGTTAGAAGTGTTAGAACCGGTGGTAGTTATTTTCTCTGACGTTCATAAGTGCATTGTAATATGCCGAAATTGAAGAATAAATATCTTAAAACTACGAAATAACTACGCTACAATAAATAGCCAATACTACATAAGTATATAAATATGCAATATACTGGTCTTATCTTAATGTCGTTTTAATAACAAACAATATCCGTATATGAAATCAAGGGTCGTTGAAAAAAAAACTAAAAAACCTTAACAACTTTTTGTCAAACTTAAAAACACTTAAACAACATACGTTAAGACTTCCGATAAAATGGGTAGTGGAGCAACTAATCCAATAAAACTACTGAGAATTTGAATAAACGAATAAGTAGTTTTATCTTTGAAGTCCAATAATCGATTTAGTGAAAATCCTTCATTAAGCTGGATCCGTCAGGCTTAATTGCTTGGAGGAGCGCCAGCGCCTTGCACAACTGAGCCTGGCTTAAAAAACGCCAGCTAAATAATAAATACACTAACTTAGTTTCCAACAAAATACCATCTAATAGCCTATTCCAACTTGTTTATACATGTTGAAATTTTTTATATTCAATGTATACCGTTTGTCTTATAGACTAACCCCCTTATTCATAAACGCCTACTAAAGTTAAAAGGCCTCTGATAATCGTTTGTCCCTTTCCGTCCAACCTATATGAGGGAAAGGGACAAACGATTATCAGCGATCTCTTAACTTTAGTGGCAATTTATGAATAAGGGGATAAAATTATTACAAGATGTCTTATAATATTCTGAAATAGATGGAAACGCTAATAACTAACTAGTGATGTTCACTTTGTGTCGCTTTTTTTTTGTTTCGTTCCTATACGACAGTATAAAATAATTAAAATCGTTTCATTTGATACCTAGTTTAAATTCCTTAACAGTCTATTGACTTGAGTTAAGTTTGAAAAAATCGCTAAGCACCTTCTTGAAATAAACAAAGCAACACACTTTCTTTGTAAAACAAACATCAAAACTGAATTCACGCGAGCTCGAACCAACCTCTTTCTTCTTGGGAAAATATGTTTTGCAAACTCGTATCATATTTTTCAGTAGCTACAAATGTACACCTTGTTTCGCTTACCCAAAGCTGAGATTACAGCAACAGCTTAAAGTGATTAGGGAGCTTATCAAGCGTTGATGATTCCATCTGCCGCGTTCCTTGCGGTTCGCAATGTTTGCATACCGAACAGAATGCGCCGTAGCGTCCTTTCAAAGGGACCCACATAGGGAGTTATTTACCGCTTTACATTTACACTCGTCAGTTTTTTAGGACCTGTTTTCAGGATTTTTAAAGCTTGACAACATGATGTTTTTTCTTATTTTGTGTTGGAGGTTAGACAAAGGTACACTCATCATTTCAAAAGTACCTATGTCTGAAAAGTACCTACTTACATACATAACACTAAGGTTGTATGTAAGTATTTTTTTTTTATAATTCTGCTGTCCCGCGTTAAGCAGTTCTTTTTTTAAATCAACAAAGCTACCCTCTGTTGTGACTTAGTTTAATTGTTATGCTTAATTTCTATATCATTTTTTTAAAGTAACACAGTAAATCGAGCTTAGTGCTTAGGTAGACAATAAATTGACAAGTATTTTTTTTTTAACACAAAGAATTAAAATAATTTTGTAAATGCTAAAATTATTATGTACTTCATTCTTGTCCAAATGCTTCCCAAACATCCATTCATAGCGTGTTCCCGCCTGTCGTTAATGTATGATAAGCTCCCAGCATCAGGAGTATCTGCACCTCTCTTATATCTCGGCAATCATCCTGCAAGTGCAAGTACGATATGATTTAAATGACGTCGCCATGTCGCCAATCTTGACACGTCTGTACACGTCTTCGTTGTCCACGTGTCATTTTATAGTTTCTACTTTATTAGTCACTTAATTGCATGGTGACATTGCAATCACAGAATTTGAATATTCGTTGTTATGTCCGCTTTTAATAATTTGCCTTTCAAAGAAATAGCCAGCCGGCTAACTGAAACCATCTTATTACGATAAAAGCCACGAAAATATCTATCAGTATAATAATCATACACATAACATAATATCATTAAACAGTACCAACTCACGCATCTCTGCTTTTATGTTGCGTTAGTAATAAAATTCTAATATTATACGAAACGAAACACGGCAATTCGCTAAATGATAACATTAGAAGTAGTAACGTAATAACTTTTTATTTGACAGACACATTACTTTCATATTTATGCGGATTAGGATGTTACATATGGTTAAGTAAAAACGTGGGTAGTACTTATTGTATTCCTAGCCATTTATTAAGTATTTAATTATTCTGAAAATTATTCTTCAATAAGTATTTACACATATCTTACTGACTCAGATTTTTTTTATTATACTTATTAATTTACTTATTAAACTTTATTACGTTAAATAATACAATATAATATAAAAAATAACAACATACGAAGAAGAGGAATCTAGTGTTCTATGGTGGGTATTCCACAGCCGTCTTCGCATCCAAATCTTTCTATTCTTCTTCTCGTTCCTCTAATTCTTATAGAGACCGCTCTGATGATTGATATTTGTATTTTGACTTTGATCCAGCTTATTATTTGTGAGTATGGTTTCGACCATTTTTCACTTAGCTTTAGACATGTTTTCTTTATAAAGGATTCGTATTCTATTCCAACAATGCCATCGCATCGCAGGAGACCACAAGGGGAGTAAATGAGGCTCTAAGATCTTCCGCAGCCAGATCGTATTTGCGATGTTTTTCACGAGCGTGTATTTGGGCGATTGTGGGCCATGTGAGTAGGCCATACGAAGAGGCGTCGGCATTTACAATGCGAATGTCAAAAAACGCCTTCCTCGCTGGCTCCCACACGCTTTCCATTAGTAGGTCGCTTATTAGCCCTGGTTGATCTAGGGTTGCGGCTCGCATTATTGGCTCAGTGGCAGCCGAACCCCATGCTAGTTCTACCCAGTTTTTGATGTCGTCTCTGTGTTGGTCGTGGCCTCTTTTTATAAGCCCTCCTCTCTTGCAATTAAGTGCGTGGTTGAGGTTGAAACTATTTTCTCCACAACCATCGCAAGTTGGTGGCAGGTTAGAGGGTTCATGCCCGTATTTGATCGCAAGGCCATCACGAAACTGCGTTGCTGATAGGTCTGTATCATCAGCTTTGGTCGGTATTACTATTAGCCACTGTGATGATTTTTTTCAATCGCCCTTTGAATGCTTTTTTGTTTCTATATTGTCAGCTTACTTAAGATTGATTCTAATTCATGTTGTTCATTTTTTTCTCGCTTTTTTCTTTCTTCGTTTAGAACTTTATATACATGTTTTTGGTGGTCGACTATGTTAATTTCTTCGCCGGTTCGAATTGCTTTTATTAATATTTTGTTTGCATTTGATTATATTTCATGTGCGGTTTTTGCTTGTTTTGTGGGATCATTAATTGCAAGGCCTCCCAGCCTTGCTGGAAGTGCAAAGAGTTCGTGTTCTATGGATGTTATTTCTCTGCCCAGTATTAAGGGCGTTAAATGAGTCTAGATTGCGTTCTTTAGGTCATTGTAGTCTTCGTCTGTTCCATCGGTTACTCTTTGTAGGTATTGCCATTCATATTGCAGTGATTTAGTAAATGCAGTATGGACAGCTTGAGGATAATTTTCACTGGCTTTTGTGATTTTAGGGATGCAGTCTGTCCAATTTTTCACTTTTTCTAGTCGGTTTTATCGTCCAATAAAGCTTCCCAAAAACCGTTGTGATTTTACAATTTTGATTCCTAATTTATCGAATTTTTGTTTGGCGATTTCTGTGAGGCCTTCTTTTACGAGTACTATTAGATAACTCTTTGTTGGCTTAGGGAAATCGCCGTATTTGAGTCCTTCTTTCATTAGTAGGGTGAACCATTCTAATATTTCATCAAATTTGCCTAAGCATGCTGAGTCGCCTGCATACCAGTTCTGAATGTATTTATTCTTGTTTTTGTATAATTTTATTAGTGGTAATATTGCTAATGGGTCGCCTTGGGTTTTTCCTTCTTTACTTAATATGTATTTATTAGTATTTCTAAATGATATGACTGCGTGTCCTCTGTAGGTATTAAAGAGGAATCTTGAGCATCGGGGCCACAGAAGTCTGGCATTCCTTAATGCTAATGAACGATTGAGAGCATTGAAGGCATTGGTAGCGTCGACGAGGAGTATACCTTCGGTGCCGTCTTCATGGAAGCTTTGTGACATTGCGTGTGCTGCGCCTTCTATACCAGCTTTTATTCCATTGCATAGTTGATATGCTCCGCATGCTTGTTGTACGTCAGTGCCTGTCGCTAAAGCCATAGCTTTTGCTGTGATGCGTTGAAGTATTTCCCCAATACCAATTGCCTCTTCTGGCCAGCAGCGCTCTTATTGCATCCCATTCTACTATTTCGTTTGCTAGTTTTCTTGTTAAGGCTGCTATTGATTCTCTTAGTTTGAGGCTGTGTGGGCCAAATCGTAAAAGCATCGTTTTCCATTGATCAGCATCAGTGCCGCTTGGACCTGCACCACCGGAGATGCTTCTTGCTACTTTTTCAATAATTGGACGTTATATCAACATTGACGAGGTTTGGAAGTTGTATTGTTTGGTCAAAATCCGATATATTTGGTGTTGCTTGGTTCGGGTGTTTTTCTTCTAGGATCTGAAATATGGTTTTGTCACCAATTTTGTCATCAGGGTTTCATATTCCACCTCCATTCCGTTCTGTGATAAATCTATGGCATCTATGGCTTGTCTTATTTTTCCTTGTAGCATCAGTCTATTAAACACACGCGACAAATGATCACAGTCTTGTTGTTTTTTATAACGATTAACCGTTTTGTTGCATCTCTCGGCTGCCTGTATTAAATCATCAAATTGACTTTCTCGCCACATTTCCAGTCTCCTGTTTATTAGACGTCTGATATCTGGGCCTTTAGTTACTAGACTATCCCTTTGGAGAATTGTGCTGCAGTAGCAGAATATTCGTTCAGAGAAGCCATTTGTGGGTATTTCATTTACTAGTTTATTGATTTCGTTTGCTAGGAGGTCAATGAAATGACGTTTAACAACATTTCCTTGTGGAAGATTGTATTGTTTTCCCGACAATTTTATGATTTTCTTCCAGCGGAGTCTCCATGGAAAGTCTTGGCCGCCTTCGTTGTTTATAATTTTTGCTCCAAAGCCGTCTTTGAATATGTTGTTGTCCAGTGGGTTGTTGTTGTTTTGGTTTGATGAAGTATTAGTAGGTTGTTCGTTGTCTTGGCGGCTCGCATAGATCTGAGGATGTGACTTACTTATATGTATGTTTAAACTGCGTCTCTTGAATAACTTCGAGCATATTTGACAGGGAAGCAGTGTATTATCTTGGCTATTTTCGACGGTGCCTGAGGAGGTATCGTTCATTGTTTCTTGTGATTTTGTTAATATGACGGTTTAATGGTATTTTATTAACTGCAAATTTGTTTCAATTTATATATTTGTAATATTTAACGTAAAAACTATAGAAAATTAAAAGCTAAAACGTCTCGAAAACAATAATTTCGAAAATATTTTTCTCAGTGACACTTGACACATTCATTGACATTCAATACTGACTCAGATTTGTCTTTTATATTCTTGATTTCTTTCCATGCTTTCGTACAATATAAAATTACGTACATTTTGAGTATACAAAGACACCCCAATGAAATGTTAAGGTTAAGGTAATTCCAAAACCATTATTCACATTTCAATGTCAGCTTCTATTTATGACTTATATTAAAGTATATTTTTCAGGTTTCATTTAAAGTAATTGAAGACAGACGCATTTAAAGGTGAACCAACAATTACTTTAAAGTAGCGAAATCACATATTACGGCTAAAGTCGCATACCTCGTATTTATTTAACTCAATCATTTTTTAAATCATATTTTGACACTTTTATATAGTTTAATATAGTTATTCTGAACATATCTAATGGCAAAACTCTGAAATACCGAGAAAAAACTGTTTAAAATAAAAATAGATGTAATAATCTAGTAGATGCAGAACTTGATATTAGTGTTGTCATTTTACAAAACTTGTATTTTAAATATAAATATTTTAGGGCTGTAAAGAGTTATATAATTTTGCTACCAACATTTTTAAAACCAGGAGAGGCTTACTAATAATCCAATTATTGGGGAATCATCTCCATACATTGCCTTACAAAAGGTGGTGTAGAATAGTAGATTGTACACCAAGGGGATAAAGCACTGTTTTATGTCACGGGCGCAATATTGAATCCTGAACGTAACGAAGGACTCCAGATTTTACTCCCGAGCGCAGCGAGGGGGTTATGAGTTAATTCCCGAGCGAAGCGAGGGAATTAAGACTGAGTCCTGAGTGCAGTGAGGGGTTCAAGCACGCCCGTGACAAAAACAGCTTTATCCCCGAGGAGTATACTCTACTTTTCTCACCTCTTGCGAGACAATAAAATAGCTAAGGCTACTAGAAACGGATTTTTATTAAAGTAAATCAAAAGTAAAAACCGGCCAAGTGCGTGTCGGACCACACATAGCAGGATTCCGTACCTTCAATGGAATAAGAACCAAACTAATACCAAAAGGTCGTATCTGATGCCTATGGAAAAAGTTTTTTGGAGATAACTCAAAAATGGCTAAACCAATAATGTTTAAAAAAATTTCCTAGAAAGTATATGATAAGGCGCATCTCCTCAATTTTTTTCATATTTTTTGGACTTACGGTTCAAAAGTTACAGGGGGGCACAATTTTTCTGACTTTCGAAGCCATTATTTCAGAAAATATTCACTTAATCACAAAATGGTCAAAAAACCTCAGTGTTATTTTTAAAGACCTATCGATTTATGTGTCACATGTTGATATTTAGTCAAAAATATAAAAAATAAAAATTTTGTTTCATGTATGGAGCGCCCCCCCCTAAAAATTTTTTTTTTTCAAATTTAACTACATAACTGAGTAGCGGCATACAAAATACACCTTATGTGTAAATTTTATTCAGATACGTCGTATAGTTTCCGAGTAAAATGGCTGTGACATACGGACGGACAGACATACAGACAGACATGACGAATCCATAAGGGATCCGTTTTTTGCCATTTGGCTACGGAACCCTAAAAATTGATTCTTGATACGTTAGTCCATTTTATTCTAATTTTATCTTCTATTTTTATAGAACCTGCAGTTTTACTCCGTATACTGCAGCGTCTTATGACACTCGCGGCATTTGTTTTAGGTATTTAAAATTGAGGTAGCCAGCACGATTTTCCGAATAAATTCGATTTTCAAATCAGCTCGACGCGGCGGCGCGGGCCCCGGCTGGCGTCGCGGGGCTGTGCACCGTGCGGACTTTACGAAATTAGACTTTAAGCACATAACAATAAGAGCTATGGGAAGTGAATTCACATTATTAACCAGCGGGTTATAATGAGATTTAGTACAACATTATAACCCGGCTAAAGCCAAGGGCTATAATGATTTGCTTTCGGTGAGGTTTGCATGATATATAATTTGGCATTGTCGAGCAGGTGGTGTGAAAAATGTTTTAATGGTGGTAGGCTATGGGGTGGTTATTAAAATACTAGATTTGAGACCTTGAGGGGGGGAGGCACGTTGGCCGCCATCTTGTTTTAAAGGTGCCAAAAGTCTGTTTTCGAACCTTGGCGCTTAAACAGTTGTCAGTATGCCTAAAATGTCTATGAAACTTATGAAGAAGATAAAAGTGTCTACAATATTTCCATAATATTTCCACAATAGATAAAAAAAAAAAGATCTGTAAGTCTTACAGAGTTCTTACAGATTGGAGTTGTATTGAAGTTGGATTGTGTCTAAACGTGTTTTAAAGTTAGAATACGGCCCCTGTAAATATGTAACTACCTATTTAAAAATGAAATACCCGTTGCCATGTTGAGTACAATCATTTTCCATACAGGTTATAGCTGGTGGAGTTATTTCTAACTGCTTGGATTACTTGTATTCAATATTTTATGGCACCTCTAAAATCCCACACAAACAAGGCTACGGAGACGGAACTACATAGTTAATATATCGCACCAAATATTTCCTACATAACGTATGCGGAATGAAATCTGGACAACATTCAATTTCTTATAAAATAAATAAAACATAGTTATTTTTATAATCTTTCATGGTTTTTAATAATGTATTTAATCACATTAAACGCCAGAGTAATTTTACTCCAATGCGAGGTTTCAAACGAAAGTTGTGGTACTTTATGTCCATCGCTGTCGACAACAACAATGTACAGATTTTTTAAGATCTAAATTTATCTTCCATCGGATAACTTTTTAAGGAAGCTTCGTATACTTGACATTTTTCACATTCTTGACCGTACGATTATTGGTGTTCTCGAAATAATAGTTACCTTGCCACGAATTTCCATTTTAAACAACATAATATTAATCATTAAAAAAATCCAAGAATGAAAAAAACACCTGTTTTTACATTTTTTGACCAAACGACGTGGCCGTATTTTCGGTTATTTTTTTTATTTTTGGAGACGATGGGCGTAACTTTTCTTAGTTGTTAACTGATACCTATGTCTTCAAGATATTTTAAAACAGTTTTACTGCCACATTTGAATGCCTTCCTGAGTTCTCTATAAGATTTTGTGACTCAGCGGGCTGTCATTTTCTTTAATCGATCTCTCCCAGCAAACTGGCTAATGCTGGAATGTTTCCCTGAACCACGCTTTCTTGTGGCAATTTCTGTAAAGAAAAAGGACGCAAAAATATTATAAATAGCTCTTTAGCTATATCCCATTTCCACAAAATTTTCCACGGTCTTCGCTTTCAGTTATAGGGAATTAATACGGTAGAAATTACATACTGTTTCGCGACGCTGTTCTCCTCGATTAACCATAATTTTAAGATAAAGAAGCATCCAATGCCCATTAAAATTACGGGAGTAATTAACTGATGTATAAGCTTTCAATTGGCATTTATATACAATTTGAGTTTATTTCTTTACTTACTTTTTACGTCTTCAAAACTTTGTCCAGATTTCATTCCGCATACGCATACGTTAATCAAGTTAGAACCATGTAGTTCAGGTAAGTTCGTTTAATCCTATCAAACATGCTTAGTCTAAACATTTGGGAAATTATTGTGCCTACATATGTATGTAAAGAAAGATGCAGATCTAATTCAACTTTAATATTGTGAACATTGGATTCGAAAGCCCTCACTACCCTAAAAAAACAATGTCCTATGAAAACGACAAAATATAAGTAAAGTTGGCCAATACTTATCGCTTTTTTATTCGAATTGCGGATGCGGCCTCAATTGCTTCTGAAATAAGTAAGTTCGTTATTAGGTTGGGGCTTATAGAACGTGAAAATGGGCTCGAAATGAAATTACGTAAGAAAATGTAAAAGTTTTTATAGATGAAATACAGTCGATCTTTAACTAAATAAGTGAAACCGTCAACCCTAAATGACCAATAATAAAGAAAAACGTTCTAAAATAAAGTAGATCACTATTTCATCAAATAAACTTGATGATGTGTCAATATTTTTCAAATACCCAACAACCACGACATAAGCAACGACTTTAACCCTTAATTTGGGAATATATGACCTGATGAACATAAGGTATGACCATCTTTTTGTATTTTTTTCTTGCTTAGACTCGTTTAGACTATTGACGATCACGGAGGCTAAACCCACGACCATGGATATTTTGTGCCAAATTAAGGGTTAAACAAACACTCAACATCGTGGACAACTGGCTACGCGACCACTCTCTGGAATTAAATACCACGAAAACAAAATTAATTCAATTCCGACCGTACCAAAAAGATGCTCTTGACCTGTCAGTTTTATCAGCGGAAACTGGTATAGAGGAAGTTAGCGAGTTTTGTTTATTAGGAGTGTTTATCGATACGCATCTCAATTGGAAAAAACATACAAGAAACAAGGAAAAAACTTTCTCGATTTAAATACGCTTTGGGGGTACTTAAAAGAAGTACTAATATTGAATGCGCACTTTCTGCATATTATGCATATGCATATGCCTGGCTGCGTTATGGAATTATACTGTGGGGAGATAGCACCATTATTGAAGATTTATTTATATTACAGAAAAAATGTCTCCGTGTTATTGTTAACACCCTTGAACCCGATGGTTGCAAAAAATATTTCATTAAAAATAATGTACTAACCTTACCGTGCATATACAATCTGGAAGCCGGGTGGTTATTTGTTAAAAAACACATCGAGATGTTCGAATTTACAAAAAGTGCGCGCCGGCGTCACAACTTGGTCCTTCCGCCTCATAGAATAGAAATGTACAGGGACGGGCCATACTATAGGTGTATACAAATTTATAATAAGCTCCCAATAGATAAAAGAAATGAGACCAAATTCAATATCTACAAGAATAAGCTCAAGAAACTTTTAATCACGAAAGCCTACTACTCGGTTAAAGAGTTCATGACAGATTAAAATATTTATTTGACGAAATTATACCTAGGTACCTGAGCGCTTATTAGTATAAATGTTGACGTCTATCTCGAATTATGTTGTAATACAATTTCCTTACTTACACTTTATAAAATTATAATTATTGCTTGCATCTTTTTACGTGACATTACATAAAATTAGAAATAAGTGTGACATGTTTTCTCATCTTCTCATATAAATCAGTAAATTGTAATATTGCGGAAATTATATGTTATTGTTGTGTTAATTATTTAATTTGTAATGAATTCCTAGTTTTACTTGAATGCTATTTTTTATGTTTGACTTAGATTGTATTTTTTAGTTTTAGAATATCAACTATGTTGCTATGCCCAGACAGGGTAACCATGCATGCACCTAAAACATGTTAACACCTTAACCTTTAACTGACGATGTGCACGTCTCACAGACGTACTGAATTTTCTTTCGAGAATATTTTTTTTAATGTATATTGTGAAAAGCTCTCGTTTCTTGTACCTTCCTCTTTTGTTATTATCTAGCATCCCTTCGATGCCGGCCGTCAAACTTGTGCACATTATGCCCTAAACCGAGTCATTGCCGTCTCACGGACGTCACTACGGTGTTCGTGTACTAAAAATTTGTTAAACACATACAAATATTTCGGTCGAATGTTTCTGTTAAAACGCATCCCGCAGTGTCATTATTTCTGTCATCATCCTCTAATTGAACCGATCTAGCATCCCCGAGATGCTGGGAGTGAAACTAACGCACATACATTCGTAACAATCATCGACGTCTTACAGACGCCACCACGGTGTTAACGTATTTCACGTCTCTTGGTGACGAGCTAAAAAGTAGAAAATTCTTTCCAATAACAGTCTTAACGGCTTTTGTTTTACTAATTAGCCTCACAGCTCGTCTCCACGTGCCGACTTTGTAACTTTGGGCCCTTAACCTCCCAATATCACTTATAGTATCTTCTGACAATTTCCTCTCAGTAGTGCACAAAAAACACGATATATATTTAGCGTGTAACAGTTTATTTTATATTATTTTGATGATTAATTATTGCACTTGAGCGCTCTAATGATCATTTCTTAACATATAGGATTTTGTGTTTCTTAATCATTGAGTAATTAAAGAAAAAAAGTCACTGGAAAAAAATTGGGTATAATGACCCAATTTTTTTTGGTGTTTTTACTTAAGTGTCGAATGGACTCTAAAATTTGTACGTTTTTTTTATGAATATCTATTATTCAAATAGATAAAATGATTATTTATTTGATATAAAACTTGTGTATGATATATTTTACTTTTGACGTCTGTTAGACACCACCTCAGCGTGAGTGTTACTCTGAACCCACGTCGTTAGTTAAAGGTTAATGTAACCATGGTTCGCAATGAATAAATGAAATAAACTTAGGTAAATTACTGCTAAGAAAACATATATATATAAGCAAATGTAGATTTAATAACTGAATATAATTATTAAATACAGATTAGTTAGCAGATAAAATTGTTTAAAAAATAAGCACAACATCATGACGGAATTAGAATTTACTTAACTACTTACGTCTAATTTTAAATGAATATTAAGTTTTTTTCTCTCTCCTAAATACTAGGCAGTTGTCCCCTTTACGCCATTTAATTCCGAAATTTGCAAAATATATAAAAAATAAAACTCCAAATAACGTTACGCAAATAATCACTGAATGATTGATAAAGTGTAAGTAGCTTAGGTATACATATTACAAATATATAAGCTTACCTGGAATGCATTAGGTACCATCGGGTTCAAAAATGCATACCCAATTTATCAATGAATTCATTCATAAATTGGGTATGCAATTATGAACCCGATAGTAAGTAACCATAATTCATTAGGTACAGTCGCCATCAGATATATCGGAACTGCCATTTTCAAGGCGTTAAAGTGCATGCTCGATATTTTTGAGTACCTTGGCCGCTCCGATATATTTGATGGCGACTGTACATAAAAATTCTTACAAACAGAGGGACTAATTTATTTAATAAAAATAAAACTTGTAACTTCAATAACTTAATAATAAATAAACTTAAATTAATCAAATAAATCTAAATTAGCTCCGAGCTGCTCCCGGCACAAAAGGTCCCATCAGGCTCACTGCGTTGCCGCGTTGAATAGCGATGGACCACCTCTGCTACAGAAAGAACAGAAGAAGGGTCCCCTCTCCTGCAGGCGGCCATAATATTGATAGTATCAGAAGGGTGTTAATTTACTATTAAGATGAACAATGTAGGCTAAGCCTACGGTTGCAAATAAATGAAATTGCTTGATAATGAGGAATTGGACTAAGAGCTGGCCACGTCAGATATGACACAATAATGAGAGCATTGAAACCTGTCTAGTTAGATTGCTTTACCATCCTTATTGCTAGATCCGGGCATCTGGCAGCTTAATGGGTGGAGGTCAGAGTGACAGACCAACAAAGTTTTTCAGTTGGAAAAAAGTAATACCAATATACCAATATGCGTAAAAACTGCCGAAGTTGTGTAATTTTTAGATAACAGGGCTTATAGTTTAACATTAGAAACAAAAAACATTGTGTATTGTTGTGAAAAAAGAAAAGCAATAGGCGACTAACTATAACCGTAACTAACTAATGTACCGGATAACTTACCAATTTTTACGCAATGTTTAAGCGAAATGAACGCCATAATCGAGGATAACAGTGTTGAAAATGTGTATATGTTGGGCGATTACAATGCACATCCATCGGCCCAATTTTATGAGGAAATGTTCGAATTTTGTAATGATAGGCAGTGGTTATGTGCGGATGTGGTTCGGCTAGGTGCATCATCTGGAACCCATACTTTTGTGAGTGATGCGCACGGATCCCACAGATGGTTAGATCACTGCTTGGTAAGTACTTCTGCATGGTACACGTTAAATAATATCGAGGTTCTATATGGTGTATACTGGTCGGATCACTATCCATTAAAAATCGAATGTAATATTGACGTAATGAGATCAAAAAATATGCAAAACAATGAATTATGTAATAAAGTGTTATGGGGAGTAAGAAGCCCTGAACAGATTGCTAAATACTCAGAGCTATGTAATAACTATTTAAAAATAATAGAGTTTCCGCAGCAACTTCATTACTGTGCGGATAATTTTTGTCAAGATACTTCACATAGAAGTGTGATTAATCAACTTTACTGTGACATAATCAGTGCGCTAAGTAGAGCATCTATGGAAAGTAGTGTACATAAGTCAAATAAAAATAATCATGGTAAAAGTATTCTAGGCTGGAATAAACATGTATCACACAGTCACAAGCAAGCTAGGTTAGATTTTTTGACATATGTATTACATGGGAAACCCAAGAGTGGTCCTATTTATGATAAGATGTGTTCTAGTCGTAAATTTTTTAAATCTAGGCTTAAGTTCTGTCAAAACAATCAAGAACAGATTAAATTTGACATATTAGCGACACAACATGCAACTAAACAGTTTGGGAATTTCTGGAAAAGTTCCAAAAAATTGAATTATAAACCAAGTCTGTCAGCTAGTGTGGATGGCGCTAGTGAACCCAAGGATGTTGCTAACATTTTCAAGGACTATTTTATGGTGGAGCCCCCCTATCAACCCGTGCGGGAGGGGTTCAATGCTGAGCCCATGTTGAAAGACACATCAATTGCAGTCTCAGCTAAAGACGTTAGACTAGCTATAGCTAATATGAAACGAGGTAAGTCTCCGGGGCACGACGGGCTCAGCATTGAGCACCTTCAGCACGCGGGCTCGCACATTGGAAGATTATTATCTATGCTGTTCACGCTCTGCTTGAGACATACATATTTACCTCCTGATTTGATGAAAACTGTGGTCATACCCCTTGTTAAGAATCCTACAGGAGATCTCGCGGATAAAAGTAATTACAGGCCAATTTCTTTGGCTACAATCACCGCAAAGGTACTAGAGTCAAGAAGCCTAACTCTTTTTTGAACCCACATGTTAAATTACATGATGCGCAATTCGGTTTTCGCGAAGGACTCTCTACGGAAAGTGCAATATTAGCCTTAAAACATACAGTTAGCTATTATGTTAAGAGAAATACGCCTATTTATGCCTGTTTCTTAGATCTTTCTAAGGCTTTCGATACCGTGTCATATGATAAATTGTGGTCAAAGTTGAAGGAGACAGGCATAAATCCGGCTGTGACAGAAATCATGTCGCACTGGTATAGTAATCAGATAAACATGGTAAAATGGGCTAAAGAATATTCTGATCCATACGTGTTAAAGTGCGGGGTGAGGCAGGGGGGATTGACCTCGCCTCGATTGTTTAATATGTATATAAATAATCTGATTGAGGGGCTCAGCAGCATGCATGTCGGATGTAGAATTGATAATGTTTGTGTAAATAATATTAGTTATGCAGACGACATGGTGCTGCTGAGCCCATCAGTATCAGGGCTAAAAATGCTAATAAATACATGCGAGATGTATGCGCAGGAGCATGGCTTAAAGTACAACGCTGCCAAAAGCAAGTTTTTAATTTTCAGGGGTAATATTAAGTGTCCAGCATACTCGCCTAAAATAATGTTAAACGGAGTCCCTCTGAATCGTGTCATTCAGTTCAAATACCTAGGTCATATTATGACTGAGGACCTAAAAGACGATCTAGATATCAAGCGGAAGCACAGGGCGTTGTCGGTCCGAGGCGGGATGCTGGCGCACAGGTTCGCACGCTGTAGTGCCCAAGTGAAGCTAAACTTTATTTAGAGCTTACTGTCAAAGTTTCTATACGTGTGGCCTGTGGGCTAGTTTCAGGCTGAAGTCCTATAATACCCTGCGTATCCAATATAATAACGTTTTCAGGATGCTGTTTGGGCTTCCTCGATTTTGCAGCGCCTCTGGGATGTTTGCCGATGCCAGCATAGAGGACTTTTATGCCATAGTACGGAAGAAGACGGCGTCTGTGGTGACGCAGATGAGGGGGAGCTCAAATAGCATCCTGAGAATGATAGCAGGGAGGTGGGATTCGGACATTCTGCGCCGATACACCGACCTGCATGTGATACGACCTACAATAAATAGATAATAAGTCATAGTTTTTAAGTTAACAGTATTTTACTAATGTAGGTTTATAAGTGTAACTAACAATCTATGGATCTCAGGTATCTGAAAATAAATAATTTTTATTTTTTTATTTATTATTTTATAAATTGCATTATACATAATTTGGCACTACTTTCCCCCGACAGAAACTTTTGGCTATGATATAATCTAATTAATTACATAATTTCCGATAATATTGCATTAAACCCAGGACTCTAGGATTTGTTTTCTTCAAGTTATTTGCATTCTTTGACCCCCACCACTGCCAGATGTCTGGATCTAGAAATAAGCATAGCAAACTAACTAGCGGGGTTTCGTTGCTCTCGTTATTGTGTCACATCTGTCGTGGCCAGCTCTCCGTCTAAATGCTTTGCACTGTTCTCGAGGGAGATGTGTACAGAGCTTACGTTAATGCTCTTGCCTCGTTTATTTGCGAGTGTCTTAAACCCATAATTGAGATCTGCAAACTAACTGTGTTTATCTTGAAGACACTAAACCTCAAGGTACTTGGCAAAGTTAAACTTTGGCTAAAGCTTGGCGCGACACCTCAGTTTTCTTTATCGCTATCCAGCCTGTTACATAAATGCGGCGGAGATGTACCGCAAACAACAAATAGGCCAAAAAACGATCCCCCTATATTCTAGTGAAGCAAGGGAACCTGGAAAACATTAAAACATAAAATAATAATGGTGCTCCCACACTAGGTGTTATAAATGTTGTATACCTACCTATCTTTACCTTTTTTTTAACGTGGAGGAATGCATTTAGGCATCCCGCCTAGCCGGGGAACTAGGACGGGTATGTTGGACTCGTCAGCAAGGGACGACACTACCAACTAAACCATCCACGGTATGCCCGTCGTGCAGCGTTGGTGACGGTGACACGGGATCGCGTAAGCATTCAACCGCGAGCACCGCCTGCTGCGACAGCCGAAGCTGTCCCTTCACTAGGGCCGAAGCCCCCGGAGCCGAAGCTCCCCCTCCCGAAGGTAGCGCGCAGGGCGACACCACACGCTGCCCCTCATGACAACCTCCACGCCGGGAGCAGGTGGAAAAACCCTGGGTTCCACCCACTCAGGTTGCCTTCGCGATTTTTTATAGAGGTGGTCATCCTCGCAGCCTGCTGGGTGTTCCCAGCGACGGCTTGGTGTTGACCCCCGGTCCGTCATCATAGGCCCTCTGCCTAGACAGGTTACGGGGCCGCAGTTTTATACAGGAAAGCGGCATTCCTGTCCCTCGCCCGAAGGCCCCCTCCAGCCAACACTCAGGAGTTCTCTCCCTAAATGAGAGATCTCCCTGTGCGGAACCCCCCGCCCCCCCACACAGGATATTAGCAGCACCAGTAAGAAATCTTTGGGGTCCACCAAGAGATCGCTTACTGTTGCCCCCAGGATGCACCGTCCAGTAACCATTCCCTTTCCCCCGGATCAACCGGATCAGAAATAATGAGAAGGGCCCTGGCACTCGAGGAGGTTTCCCATCATAGCACCCCACTTATATCTTTACCTATCTTTATTTAACAATATAGTTCTACTTAGCCTTATCCTTGTTACACTATGTTATATAACATTTATAACAGCTAATGTGGGAGCACCATAAGAGTTATAGCACTAACCGTATTACCTAAACGTGATTATGGACGGTGCTTTCTGGGAACCATTTTTATAGTAAAACAGAAAATATCTATGAAAGCCGAATGACGCTACTCATGTTAAGTGGGGATACTGTAGTCTATTTCATTTTGTATACAGAACATCACGTGACCTCCGGGGATCACGTTTTGCATACAAAAAGAAAAGTGTCAGAAGTGTCGTGTAGGACGCGGAACGGAACAGCGTGAACCACCCTTAAAATCAATTTTATAGTTTGAAAGAAAAATGGAAAAATTCACCGCGTCGAGCAAGATTCTCATCCTTAAAATATTCATATATTAAGGACTTGTCAAACTTGGGCGTATTTATTTTACGTTGACTTGACATTTCAGTTAATTTAATTTGAGTATCTACTGTCCAATGAAACTTAATTGGCAAATTGATTCTGACCACTCACAATGCGGCAACTTTTCTTACCGGTGAAATGGCATGAAACCTGTGGAATTAAGGTTAACACAATAAATTACTTACGCTTAAATAATGGGTATTTTAGTGGTTAACAAGAAAATGGGGTGAGTTTTCACATGAGCATTGTTTATATTTACTCATTTTAATATTATATGTCGAAGGGCGGTACCCCTAAAATCTTTAAAAAAAAACTGAAAAATCCACACCTATTTTTTTTTACTGAATCTGGATTAAGGAGTCGACAGGTACATTCAAATTATATGTTTTTGGGTAAAAACAATAATTGCTTCAAACCATTATAACAATGGTTTTATCAGTTTTATCAGATTTATGTGAGCACTATTAGTGATTTTAGTTTTCAAATACATTATGGACTTGTGTGGGTAAACCGTAGCACACACTCACTACACAGCGAGTAAAAAAAAATTTATTTTGAACACAATACTTTCGTACTCTACGGTTCTTCTCCATACCGTAGCTCCAACGTAAGTAGGTAAATTGCATCCTTAATACCCCCATATCGCCCGCCACATCTAAAGAACCAAAACAGAGTCAATATAATAAAATACGCAAAGTTTGCGCAAAAGCACTTTCTACCCGCTTTTTATCCAACCACGTTGAATATGTATGAGGGAGCGCAAACTTCTAAATGTATTGTTTTTGCCTTAAGATTTGATCGTAAGGAAAACATTTGTGAGATGTGGTCGGATATTTGTAACTCTAACTTCATTATGTTATCTTCAAAGTTACAAGGAACATTTGGCAAAGAGTAGGTAGATATATACTTATACTTACAAGGCGCAACAGACAAACTGGTAAGATTTAGTTACTTAAGTAAATACAAAACCTCCGTTAAATTCTAACATATTAAATATATTGAAATGGGTAAGGAGGATACTTCCGAGACTTCATTTCGTAAGGTATATAAAACATCACGGTACCTCCGTTTTGTATGTCGAAAGTTGCAAAAAAATATGCATGATGTTACATATAATTTTATTTTTTGTGTGATGAAATTTCATCATTCAGCCAACGCGAATGGCTTATAAATAAGCTCCTTATCACGGAGTGTCAAATTAAAAAACGGTTTTAAAAATGTGTGTTACGCGTTTCAATATATATTTAATACATTTTACCCGTTACTAAAGTATTAATCCAGGAACCTTGTCGCCTGAAAGTACGGGGTACTGTATGCGTTAAATCCGGTAGTAGCGCCGAACGCAACTTTGTCAAAAATCAAAAAATCGTTTTTTTTTTTCAGGCTTTAGCGATTATGACCCTAAAGGGTTTTTGATAGTACCTTCTCAGGAAAATTTCAAAGAAGACTAAATTTGCTACAAATTCTGACTAGTATTGTCTATGTAGACCCAGTAGTTTCCGAGATAACGCTTTTAAAAATAGAACCGCGCGTTTACCCTTACCCTTCCCCTTCTCTTCTGGGAAAAACGGTTCTATTTTAAAAAGCTTTATCTTGGAAACTATTGGGTCTACAGTGACAATTCTAGTCTTATATTGTAGAAAATTTAGTCTACTTTAATAATGTCTTAAAAATATACTGTCAAAAACTAGTCTTTAATAGGGGTTATAATTGCCAAAATCTGAAAAAAAAAACTGATTATTCGTTTTTGACAAAGTTCCGTTCGGCGCTCGAGGTCAGTAACTTGGATTATTTATTGGGCCAACATCACAAAAAAGCCTGCAAAAATCAGATCTACCGGATTAGACGCACACGATGATTGTATAAAGTTACTGGATCAAATAGTCTGTCCTAAAAGAGAAGTGTCACAGAATGTATGATCGAACTCCCATATAAACCACGACACTTCTCTTTCTGGACAAATTCTATGATTAAAACTAGTTTTAAAGAACCATCTGATGCTATAAAGAGATCTATTGGAAAAACTTACCCATCGTTTTCTACTACGATTAAGTTGTCTATTGACCAAGCACATCGGCAGCTAAAGTAACGAAACTCAAACTTTTAATGGATGAGATGAGGCTTTTAATGGATTACCTTTGAACGAAGCTTTGTGATAGTATGTCTAATCATTATTATTTGCGTAATAGACATAACGTGCCTCGCTTCGCTTATTAAAGTAGGGAGTATCCTTATAGTTACCCCTAATAAACAGAAAACGCAGCAATGACGTGCAAAAAAATGTTTCTGCCAAGAATGGATTAAGAATGGATGGCCAGGAAAAAAGTAAGTAGATATTTTGATGGCACATCGCGATCCTTCTGCCTATAAAGGTTCGCTATACCTGTAACAAAATATTAAAAATCTACATAATTATAATTACTTATAACATTTGTACACATACTAACTGACCGTTTTCTAAAGCGAATTAAGTGTCAGTAGTTTGGACACGAATGTCCTTAAAGTACATCCGGACCCAGGTATGTCCTTAAGAGAGGTTTGGATACTGCGAATGTCATCTCGCTATGTGTGGTAGGGCACAGCTCAGCGAATATCATCTCGATAAAATCTGGAGCTGAGCCCGACTTGGAAAGTACCTCCACCTTACAGAAAACCACAGCCAAATAGCACTAGACCCTACTCATAATGATGTGTTCCTGCCGGTGAGTAAGGTTTCCAAACAGCTGAAAGAGGACCCAGTGTGTTGACGACGAGGGACCCTCTTGCTCCTTTAGTCGTCAACACAGTGAATCCTCGTTTTTTTAAAGGGTCGGCAACGCGCATGTGACACTGACACCTCTAGAGTTGCAGGCGTCCATAGGCTACGGTTGCTGCTTACCATCAGGTGGGCCGTATGGTAAACTAGCATATAAACAACGAGTCGCTGCAATAATTTTTGACCTATCTCGTGCTTTTGACCTCGTTGACCACAAATTGATTGCATCTAAGCTTGAACACTATGGTCAATGGGGTAGCCCAAGATTTTGTTGTTTCTTTCCTGAGCAACCGCTTCCAAATAACAGAGGTGGCTGGTGATGCCTCGGATCCAGGTAGTATTGGCAACCGGTCGGTTCCTCAGGGGTCAAACGTTGGCAATACGATTTTTCCGTTATTAATGAATGACTTACCATTTTTGTTTTCTCACACGAACCCCATTATATACGCAAACGACATTTGCGCCATAGTGAGTGGAGGGGATGAAGGGGAGCTCCGCAACAACATCAAATCAGTAATAATGCGGCTTTTGCATTGGTTTACTGCAAACGGTATGCATCTCAATTTTGAAAAAAACTACTTTCTTGAATTCTCATTAGCCACTAATAGAACATCGGAATTACTCCCCATAGTAATTAACAGCACTAATATTGACCCTGTAAGCTGCGCAAAATTCGTAGTAATTCACTCTTGATGGGAAACTGAAGTGGCAGGAGCATATTGATTCCCCTGTGTGCTAAGCTAAACTCGGCGTATCACGCAATAAACAGGCTCAAGGGCTCCCTATCTTTGCAAAATCTGTTGACTGCTTATTATGCCTATTTTCATTCCCACCTTTGCTATGGTATTGACCTTTGGGGTTTGGCTGCGGATCGAGATCGCCCATTTATTATACAGGCAAATATCGTCCGGGTAATATGTCGAGTACCACTGGACGAACCAGCGAAGAAACTTTTTATTAAATTATGTATCCTAACGGTTCCCTTTCTCTTCTTACGTGAAATGGAAAAACTACTTCGTCGAAATCGGAAGCAATTCAATTTTTTTTCTAAGCGTGAAGCACCTAGACGCCCGCCGGTATTAGTAATACCTACAAATAGGCTTTCAAAAAAAATATGGGACCACGAATTTATAACAAGATACCGTCCGATAAAAAGTATGAAACGTCAGATCTCATCTTTATGTCCAAACTCAAGCGCCTATTGATCCAAAGAGCACTTTACTCCGTTAATGAATTCCTAGAAGGGTAATCTGCGATTAAACTTCTGGAATTCTTTAATAATAATATAATAAGATAATAACGATCCTAACGTATTGGAATGGAACTAAATGTTTTTAATTGTCAAATTCATATTACGAGTATATAGAATAATACAAACTTGACATAAATATTGTAAACAAAACAATTACATATTAAGCTAATTTTACAACTGTAAATGTATATTACCTATACCTGTGACAATGTATGATCAATACAAATAAAGAATATGAATATGAATACATAGCTGGGCATTAACTCGTTAATCCGTTAATCGTTAATTAACGAAGTTAACATTTTGATTAACGGATTAACTTTTAAGTTAACTTTTAAAAATGTTAACGGACACGTTAACTTCCGTTAATATGCAGAAGTCCGTTAATCGTTAATCCAATGCCTACTATTTACCGCACGGTACCGCGGCGTGGCGCGAAAAACAGGTTCAGACAAGTATGAAATGAACGACAAGTGCCGGGCGGCGCGTGGCAGCGAGTGAAACAAAAACAAAACTAGATATATTTTGCCGGCGCGTGCGAGTGAGAAAACTGCGAAGAGATTTGTTTCGTTTGATTATTTCATTACTTAGCAATTTTACACATATTAACGGATTAACGATTAACGTTAACTTGCGTTAATTCTTCCGGAATGTAACGCTTTAACGTTTAACGAGGCTAACTTTTTTTGTAGCGGATTAACGATTAACGAAGTTAACTATTTGATTAACAGTGCCCAGGAGTGCGATTTTTGAATCTCACCAAGTGACTAATTCTCACCGATGTGAGTGATTTCCGAAAGTTCGTATTTTTGAAACTCATCGGTGACTTACATTTGTCATACCTATGATATCGATTTACGAGTGCCCCTACCCACTCGTAATTGAAATCACCATGCGATTGTTTTTGACAGTTGACGTATGTGACATCTGCCAAAAACGCCAAAGTATGTTTTTCGGAAGAATTAGCAGCGGGGCTCGATTGTGACATTTGTGATTGACGATTTATTGAAAATATAAAAAACGGCCAAGTGCGTGTCGGACCACGCATAATGGAGGGTTCCGTAGCTTCAATGGAATAAGAACCAAACTAATGCCAAAAGGTCGTAACTGATGCCTATTGAAGAAGTTTTTTTGGAAATAACTCAAAAATGGCTTAACCGATGTTCCGCACCGAACCGATGAACCGAATGTTCAAAACAATTTTCGTAGAATGTTTGTGATAATGCGCATCTTCTCAAATTTTTTCGTATTTTTTGGACGTACAGTTCAAAAGTCACAGGGGGGCGGGCGCTATTTTTTTGACTTTCGAAGCGATTATTTCTGAAAATATTCACTTAATCACAAATTGTTCAAAGAAACCTCAATGTTAATTTCAAAGACCTATCGATTGATGTGTAACATGTTGATATTTGGTAAAAAAAAATTAAATTTAGTTACATGTATAGAGCGCCCCCCCCCTAAAAATATTTTTTTCAGCAATTTTACTATATAACTAAATAGCGGCATACAAAATACACATTATGTCTAAATTTTATTAAGATACGTCTTATAGTTTCCGAGTAAAATAGCTGTGACATACGGACGGACGGACGGACAGACGGACATGACGAAACTATAAGGGTTCTGTTTTTGCCATTCTGGCTACGGAATCCTAAAAATGGCAAGCATTTGCGATTATCGGCTTACGAAACCATTGGTAAAATTTGTAAATTTGACATTGTAAAATTTCTGCATGTTGGTAAACAGCGGGTGACTTTCAAAAATACGGCTTTTGGAAAATGGTGACATAAAAGTCATCGGTGATAATTTTAGTCACCGGTGACCTTGATATCACCAGTGAGTTTCAAAAATCGCACTCCAGCTATGTATGAATATGCTTGTTTGGCACCGTCGCGATGGTGGTATTAAAAACAAATAGTGTTTCACCTTGGGTTTCAACGTATCGACACAGCTTTCAATAGTAATTTTCGGAGCCGAACTGAAGTCTCAGCAAATGTCAACACGGAAATAGGCGTCGTATTTGTTGGACTGCCTGACTAATGTAATTGAAAAGTATTTTGAAGGTACGGAGGTAGGGAGCAGGCACGTTCAGGCCTCGTTGTTGAACGGCGCGTCGGGGGCAGATCTGGCGCGCCTTAAAGCCCTAGAACGAGCAGAGTCTGGAGCATGGCTACATGCCCTACCTTCGCCTCAGCTTGGAACGCTCTTAGATAATGATTCTTTGAGAATTGCAGCGGCTCTTAGGCTGGGGGCGAAGGTGTGTCAGGCTCATCGTTGCCGGTGTGGGGTAATGGTGGAGAAGAACGGGCACTACGGTCTCAGCTGTCAGAGGTGTGCCAGGCGGTTCCCGAGGCATTGGTGTCGGCGAACGTACCATGCGTCTTGGAGCCACCGGGGCTGAGTCGCACGGACGGGAACAGGCCAGATGGCCTGACTTTAATTCCGTGACGGATGGGGCGCTGTCTTTTATGGGATGCAACTTGTGTTAGCACATAGGCTGCATCCCATTTAAGGCATACCATCAGTTGTGCGGGTTCAGCGGCGGAGTCTACGGCAAAGTTAAAGCACGCGAAGTACGCCGCTTTTGAATCCGCATATGACTTTGTGCCGGTGGCCATTGAGACAGCCGGACCCTGGGGGACAGAGGCGCTAAACTTCTTCAGGGAATTAGGGCGTCGTTTGCGAGAGGGGCTGCGATCCTCGCTCGGGATCGTATCTGGTTCAGCAGGTCTCCATTGCTGTTCAGCGGGTAGGATTGTTATTAAATCAAATTAAGCTATGGGTCAAGTTACTAAGTTGACGAAATTTTCAATGCCTTCAATCATCTTTTTTGCATTTATTTTGGCGGGAAGGGTATCTAAGTCTAATAGTTAGTACCTAGATATCGCTTACGGCTGCTGTAAAGCCGAATTAGATCAAAATAAATGCAAAAAAGATGATTGAAGGCATTGAAAATTTCGTCAACTTAGTAACTTGACCCATAGCTTAATTGGTAAAGCGATCGAGCCCCGGCAAGGCGTATCGATGCAGGTTCAAGTCCTGCTGGGTTGATTATTTTTTCAATGTTTTCAATGTTTGTATTTGATTTAATAACAATCTAAATAGTTTTTCATTTGACATTCTATTATTCTAGGTTCGAAGTTGACTTTTTATGTGATTTTATATTCTTAAATAATAAGTTAGTTTTAAGTTTAAAGTTTTAAGTTAGTTTTAAGTTACATTTTTTTAAGGTACACTTCATAAAGTAAATTAGTATATCCCCACATATGTAAAATATTGTCAAAAAAAAACCAGTGAAACCCGTCCTATGTCGAAACGTCGGAACTCAAGGTAAAATAAATTTAGGTCGCATTAATTAGATCCGTCTAATGTCATTTAATATAAAGGTAATAAAGTGGATCAGAGTAACAAACGGCAAGTTATAGTCTATGAGTAGAGAGACACTAAAACGATTCGTTCCAGTTCAATAAGACTCCCAGATGGTATAGTGGTAGCCGTACGATTAAAAAAACCGCAAATCGATGTACAGTTTAGCCGTTTGGCACACGCATACTAGAGGCCAAAACAAATTTTTTGACCCGCAGTTCTTAAAAAAAATCCCTTAGGAGGGGAGTGCCGAGAATTGTTTTTATTTGTATGGAAAAAAAAATTTTTTTCAGATACCTATCGTGTGTGGTATCTCTATGAAAGGGCATTTTGAGGCGATTCTAAAAATATACCACATCATTACATTTCAGCCATTTTTTTTAATCAACACAAAAATAATTTTCGAAACATACCAAGTTTGGGCTCCTCCAGACACGATATGGCTGATTTTTTTTAATACAATATACCACAAATGATACGTAATATCCTCATATCTAACCTGAAAAAAGCAATTTTCAAAATAATTTCATTAAGTATTTTTTATTTATTTTTCAATATTACAAAGTTCTACTTCAATACCTATTTGGCGTGACTTATGGAACTGTAGTACAGATACAGTACATATTAATCATAAAATGATACGTAGTATCCATATATCCAACGGGAAATACCTCTTTAATCCTTTAACTGCGCCTTTTCATCAGCTGGTATAGTTTGTTTAGTTTTTGACACAAAATATCAAGGTTGGACTCCTTCAGATACGATATACGCAACTTTTTTTTTTTTACAGTATATCACAAATGATACATTATATCTTGATATCTAACCCCAAGAAAGCAATTTTGAAAATATCACTATTTTTTATTTATTTTTTTGCGATTTGACACACGTGAATGAATGAAGCTCGGCGCCAAATGTTTGTCACCGGTGATAAGACCCTCTCTTTAATACCTCCTACTGCTGCTGCCCTCCTTCAGCATATAAAAAGGGCAAAATATCAGGCTGGAGAAATATGGGGGCGTGCACTAGAAAGACACGTAGCAACCCGACCATCTCCAGAACAGTGGGGATGGAAGAGAAGACCTGACCTTTCATTAGAGCCTAATTGGACTGAATTAGACTGTATATGGCCATGCAGTTAAGGAGCTAGATAGGTGTGGATGCAAAATTGGATGCAAAACCAACCGATGCTCAAGCAAAAAAAATAACCTCCCTTGCACCCCAGCCTGCAAAATTTGCCACGGTGATTGCCATAACGCGAGGTGTGCTATTATTTTCTCAATTTATGCCTTTTACGTAAATAAGTGAATTCATTTATACAAACGGCTTTTTTATTTGCAGCAAATTGTATAAAGAAGACGGAGAGGAAGAAATATAAAGATAGAAAAATATATTTTTTTAATGTAAAAAGCAAGATTAATAGTATGTGTATTATAATTATGTGATAAAAACAACAGGAATAAACATCTTTAATTCATCTTTCAGCCACTTTTTAAGTCAGTATCTACCACAAAAACCATACCAACCAACTGATGAAAAGACGCAATTAAATGGTTAAAGAGGTATTTCCCGTTGGATATATGGATACTACGTGTGCCGTACGTAATTTTATGATTAATATGCACCATATCTGTACTACAGTTCCATAAGTCGCGCCAAATAGGTATTGAAGTAGAACTGTGTCACTTTGTAATATTGAAAAATTAAAAAAAAAACTTAATGAAATTATTTTCAAAATTGCTTTTTTTGAGGTTAGATATGAGGATATTACGTATCATTTGTGGTATATTGTATTTTTTTTAAATCAGCCATATCGTGTCTGGAGGAGCCCAAACTTGATATGTTTCGAAAATTATTTTTGTGTTAATTAAAAAAAATGGCTGAAATTTAATGTGGTATATTTTTAAGAATCGCCTCAAAATGCCACCACTAGATAACACCAATAAGATACCACACACGATAGGTTTTTGAAAAAAAAAAAATATTTTTTTCTATACAAATAAAAAAATGTCTCGGCACTCCCCTCCTAAGGGATTTTTTTAAAGAACTGCGGGTCAAAAAATGTGTTTTGACTTCTAGTATGCGTGTGCCAAACGGCTAAACTGTACATCGATTTGCGGTTTTTCTTTGGAATTGGGCTTGTACGGCATATATAATTAGTTAAATTATTTTTAATTTTCGGAAGGGTTTCAATCAGTACAGTAAAATTGCATGTATTTTGTTATCACATTTAGCAGGTTCGATTCCCGGTTCAAACAGGCGATTATTTAAAATTCTTTGAAAGCAGTTCGTATTGATTTAAAAATAAAAATGAAGTCTTCTTTTAGTAAAATTTAATATCTACAGTATGTAAAGTACTTCCCCTCCATGTGGCAAAGTCGTGGGATGCCCTGTATATCATCTGGAAGTCATAGATAAGCTAAGCTCTAATACTATTAATCGTTTATTAAATTTGACAGGACTGGCGAGCTTGCACCGGATATTAAGGGAACGTTTACATGTTATTCACCATCCGACTCCATATCCAGCTCATTTCACAAAACTGACCTGTAAAAAGTGATACCATGCAGATTTGACTCCATCTCTATTCGAAATATCATAAGATAAAATACTGAAATGTGGGCATTGCTACAGTTTATGTGGCTTTACTGCGGTTGACAGAACTTACCTTATTGGCTTTATTACTCTAGTAGATAAATAATTAGGAATACTTAAATGCATGTTCTATGTTTAAGTTCATTTCCATTATATTCCAGCAGTTATGTACATTTCACCTGGAAAGTAATCCAAACTCAACGGAACTATAACGGGTTATTTGGGGGAATACTAGGAAGACTCTCATACGTTTTCGACCTCGAGTACCTTGTGGAATTTGGAGGGGGAACAAAATCCTATTTTTTCTTTCAGTTTTTCGCTTATATCTCAAATGCTCAGCACTTATTGTTTACACCTTGTATGGCAAAATTAAAGAGCAATAAAATTCCTGAAAGTTAACTGTCGTACCAGATTTTAAGGCTAAATATTAACGAGGATACCGCCAATTTCTTGTTGAGATTCCAATATGGCGGCTGAACCATATTTTTTTACCAATTCCGAAAAGTTATGAGTTTTCAAGTGTCATAAGATTATATGTAAAAGATCGCTTATTAGCAACAAGGCCGCCTGTTGTTTGCCTCTCTTCATATGTAAATAGGTTTGGTGTGCTGTTTTCTTATTCTGAGGTGTGCAATAGAGAGGATATAACTTTACTTTTACTTAATATCCACAGAATATCATACATTAATAGACAAAAATAATATATGCACAAAGTTCCGATGTTATAAGTTTTCAAAGACGTTAATATTGGTGACTGGTCGACATAATTAACATAGCAATGATAAAAACGTACATAAGCTACTTTTTAAATTTTAATAACCTTTTTTCGAATGTACCTATCTTCGTTAATATTTGGCCTGAAAATCTGGTATGACCGCTATCTTTTCGCAAATTTATTGTTCTTTAACTGTACCATACAAGGTGTACACAAAAAGTGCTTAGTTTATGAGATATAAGCAAAAAACTGAAAAAAAAGTGATTTTTGTCCCCTCTCCGAATTCAACAAGGTCCTCGAGGTCGAAAAGTTATGATAGTCTTCGTGGCATACCTCCAAACGACCCGTTAAAGTTCCATTGAGTTTGGATTACTTTCCAGCTACCCTTAACTTTATTCGGCATAACTGCTGGACAATTAAATTTTACAAATAAAGTTTTTCGATATAAACGCCGATGGGTAGGTAGTCCTACAAAAATATCTTACACAAGGAAGTACGCAACAATATCTGATAATCTCATTTGTAGAGTCATAAGATTGAGGCGTCTCGTGCGGCCTTCTTTGTGCAAGATATTAATTGCAGTACATATTTTGAAAGGAATAATCTCTGAACTTAGCGAAAATGTAATTTTCATATATAAAGTGTCTCGTGCTCCGTCCCATGTGCCCCAGGCGGTTTGCGGGAAAAATCCACATAATCTGAAATAATTAGCGTAAATAAACTTAACCATGCCACCTGCGCCCGACGACTGCAGCCCTCTGGAGGATTACTCGAACTTAAAAACGTCGCATTACCTCTAATTATTAGGGGGCGAAATGCACTGCGCGTCGTGTCAAGTACATATGTATGTATCACATCAATAACAAATTGTAAACGATCTTAAAAACACTACTTGATTTATTTAAAAAAAAAATCAAAATTCTTTATTTCTTTAACATCAAGTACATATATCCTATATTGACTGGCGTCTCCTTGTAAGTTATTTACAAAATTACCTGTGCAAGGAGGCACCGCTCTCCCATATCTACAGTTAATAATTTTTTTTTACAGTTTTACAGTTTAAAATAACATACTTATACATAGTCTCACGCAAGTTTTGTAGTATTAATATACTCATACTTAGCGTTGTACAATTATTTAGACTTAAAACTATTTTCCTTAGTTATTTGAGCTCTACAAGTAATTGTATCTCAGTATTGGAAACACTGTGTTGACGACGGGGGACCGTCTTGTCTCTTTAGTCATCAACACAGTGAATCCCCTTTTGTGAATGGTCGGCAACGACACCTCTGGAGTTGTCATCATCACTTCAAAATAAATCTAGGGAAGATTTTTTAACCATGGCAACAGATTTCAATATTTTATCCACACACTGTTATGGAAAACTTTTAATATTTTAAACCTCACCAATGGCACCTTTTTAGCCTAGCTTGTATTGATGAATAAGAGGGTTAGCTCTTATTTTTAAACGTTTCTCAGGCATAAATTAGTTACTTTATGTTTTGTCCTTATCTGTCACTTTGACAGTTGTGTTGTATTGGTTAAAAACAGACAAAACATAAATTAACTAATTGGGGCCTAAGAGACGTTTATGAATAAGGGGATAAGTATGTGAAGCGGAGGGTACTGGTTTGAATGATACGATGTGTATTTGTGTGATAAAGGCAAATGCTGGTATTTCATTCCTAAATGATATAACTAGTTTCTATGTAGATGGTTTACTTCAAGTTTTTTATTTGATGGAAATAATATTTTATTGCAAAACTACAATTTTCTCAACGTCACGTCAGGGGTGCTAGTCTATCTTACTTGTTCACAGCACAACACATCTGCATTGCGTGGCAGTTTCAGGTATTCCACCACAAAGTGCTGGAACAATATTCCGCCACTTATACGGAACTCATTATCTATACTTTCTTTTAAACTCAAGTATAAAAAGCATCTTCCAAATTTTCAAAAAAGCCGAAATATAAAGTTATAGTTATATAAAATCATCTTACACACAAACGCTCGCTATAACAGCTTGCATAATTATTCACTTCATCATTATCATCATCATCATATCAGCCGAAAGACGTCCACTGCTGGACATAGGCCTCCCCCAAAGAGTGCCACAATGACCGGTCCTGCGCCACCCGCATCCAGCGGACTCCCGCGATCTTCACCAGGTCATCAGTCCACCTTGCGGGGGGTCTACCCACGCTGCGCCTTCCGGTTCGTGGTCGCCACTCGAGAACCTTTCCGCCCCAACGGCCATCGGTTCTACGAGCAATGTGCCCCGCCCACTGCCACTTTAGTTTAGCGATTCGGAGGGCTATATCGATTACTTTGGTTCTGCTGCGGATGGCCTCATTTCTGATGCGATCACGCAGAGAGACTCCAACCATAGCCCTCTCCATTGCCCTTTGGGTGACTTTGAGCTTTCTTATGAGGCCCATTGTAAGCGACCACGTTTCAGTACCATATGTCATCACTGGCAATACACACTGGTCAAAGACTTTCGTCTTGAGACACTGCGGAATATTGGACAAAAAGATGTGCCGTAGCTTCCCGAACGCTGCCCAACCGAGTCGGATTCGTCGATTGACCTCTTTCTCGAAGTTGGATCTACCTAACTGGACAGTATGCCCTAAGTATATATAATCGTCCACAACTTCGAGTGTAAAGTCTCCGATTGTAATGGGAGTTGGTGCTACATGGGTATTTGACATGATCTTCGTCTTATCCATGTTCATCTTTAGACCAACTCGCTCGGAGGCGTTACTGAGGTCATCGAGCATCGTACTCAAATCTTCCATGGTCTCAGCCAAGACTACTATGTCGTCAGCAAACCGAAGGTGAGTGATGTACTCGCCGTTTATGTTGATGCCTAGCCTTCTCCAGTCCAGAGTCTTGAAAACATCCTCCAGTGCAGCGGTAAACAGTTTAGGAGAAATAACATCTCCTTGCCTGACTCCCCGCTGCAACGGAATAGGCTTCGAGTTTTGGTCCTGGAGTCGGACTGACATAGTGGCGTTCTCGTACAAACACTTCAGCACTTCGATATAGCGGTAGTCCACTTGGCACCTCTGGAGAGATTGTAGTACAGCCCAGGTTTCGATCGAGTCGAAGGCTTTCTCGTAGTCCACGAACGCTAAGCAGAGGGGCAGGTTATACTCCTCAGTCTTCTGTATAACCTGACGGAGCGTATGGATGTGGTCTACGGTACTAAAGCCTCTTCGGAAACCGGCTTGTTCGGGAGGCTGGAAGTCATCTAGCCTGTGTGCGAGACGGTTCGTAATGACTCTTGAAAACAGCTTATAGACATGGCTCAGAAGTGAAATGGGTCGGTAGTTCTTCAGTAACGCGTTATCACCCTTTTTGAAGAACAATACCACCACACCTCTGTTCCATGCCTTCGGCGTACTCCCTTCTAGTAAAACGGAGTCGAACAACTTCTGAAGGGCCATAAGGACCGGTTTACCACCCGCCTTCAGAAGTTCGGCTTTAATTCCGTCTTCACCAGGTGCCTTATTGTTTTTGAGCTGTTTAAGAGCCATTCTAATCTCGTACAGGCTGATGTCCGGGATGTCTTCGGTATAATGTCGGGTCAGTCTAGCTCTAGGGTCTTCCGCCAGATCAACTTCAGGTCTGCTAGTTGATGTGTATAGCTGTCCATAAAAGTCCTCTATCTCCCCCAGAAGCTCGGGTCTGGATGAAACAATTCTACCATCCTCAGTTTTTAATTTGGCGAGCTGGCTCTGCCCAATAGACAAATCTCTTGAGAAAACTTTAGAGCCCTTATTCTGCTCAATGGCCTCTTCAATACGATTTGTATTGAATTGGCGCAAATCACGGGTAAGGGACTTAGAGATCCGTTTAATGAGCTGCCGGTATAATGACGCATCTGCTGAGGATTGCAGAACCATTTCTCTCCTAATCTTCTTCCTAATCTTAATTATTCACTTATTTTCCACAAAATTGTAAAAAATTTCAAACTACCGGGTCGAGTGGCAAAAACCGGCCAAGAACATGTCGGGCCACGCTCAGTGTAGGGTTCCGTAGTTTTCCGTCCGTCACAGTAAGTGTCCCCACTTAAGAGTTAAAATAACACCGCCATGTGGATGAGAGGATATGATATGAGCGTTCCACGTACAGCGACATCTATCGGCAAATTAAGTAAACTATTGCGCGCGAGCTTAAAGTATGGAAGATGATTTTTATGGGAGAATAGTTTATTGCGTGAACCGATTTTTACCGTTTTTACTTTATTTGAAAGCACGTCATTTCATTGTGATTTTGTAGAAATTACAGGTACAATAAACACCTGCTTATACTGTTAAATTACAAACTTAGTTCTGAAATTATTTTGATTTTTTTTACAAAAACTATTCAACCTATCAAGTTCAAAATAATTTTCCTACAAAGTTTTTATAAAGTTCTACTCTTGAGATTTTTTTCATATTTTTAAAACTTATGGTTCATAAGTTAGAGGGGGGGCGGGACATATTTTTTTTTATTTCTGGAGCGATTATTTCCGAAAATATTTACATTATCAAAAAATGATTTTAGTAAACCCCTATTCATTTTGAAATACCTATCCAACAATATATCACACGTTAGGGTTGAAATGAAAAACTCCCCACTTTACATATAGGGGAGGTACCCTAATAAAACATTTTTTTCAACTTTTTATTTTACCACTTTGTCGGCGTGATTGATATACATATTAGTACCAAATTTCAACTTTCTAGTGCTAACGGTCACTGAGATTATCCGCGGACGGACGGACGGACGGGCAGACATGGCGAAACTATAAGGGTTCCTAGTTGACTACGGAACCCTAAAAAGGGGGAGGCCTTTGCCTTGGCACTGCTTGCAGTGGGACACTAAAACAATCTAAGAAAAAAAATGTATTAAGGTAATTAAAACAAGTATAACATTTTTTTATACAAGAGTATTGTTCAACCTTTGTGGTTAGAAAATTCAATTACAAAATGAATTTGATTATTGATAATTCAATTGCTGTTGCAAATTATGTTTTGTCATGTTAAAAAAATCGTAGTTTTGTCCTTAAGCAAACATAAAACGTCGTAAAATCAGTGCAAAGCATAACAGTAAAGTTAATTCTCACTAATCCAGAACAGAAAAAGTCGTAATACGCGTTTTCCTGAGCCGGCAATATCTCAGGCGCAGGTGCTATTTAGCATAATTTGCACTAATGATTGCAGATTACGAGAATTTTTCTAATTAGCAATCGTTCGTATATCTCATGATTTTTTTACACAAATATACATTTCTGGAAGGCGTCACATTTTGGAGATCATATGGCTTGACAGACTCTGTTAATTATTTAACGATTTAAATGTGGAGATATAAAGATATAAATGATGACTGTATTGTTTAGTCTATTTGTATTTGACATTTGAATTGTTTAAATGGCTATTTTAACATTTCACCCCTAACATACTTAAATGGTTATGAAACTGTAGTGCTGTGATTGCTGGATATACATAGTATACATCGAGTTGCGGCCCCAGTGCTTAACTTATTGCAATGCATTTACGCATGCCACCGAGCCGGGGAACTACCTACTGTTTGTGCCTCAAATTTATAAAATGACTGTGCATTAAGACAAATAACCAACTTTAATAGTTGAAGTCAGTACCTTAAAAAACTTAGGTATTAATTTAACTTTATTCGCCATTAAAAGTTTACTAAACCTTCATGCCCCAACCCTCCCTTAGGCACTGGTCCCACCGCGAGCGAGTAAGCTATGAGCTATCGGCTATTTTCTAATAAATATACATCTCTCTCTTTTATTTACACGGGAACGATTATCTTTTGTTCGTTTCTTGGGCTTGAAAATAGCCGATAGCTCATAGTTACTCGCCCGCGGTGGGACCAGTGCCTTTCAAAGTTAATAATAAAAACCGGCCAAGAGCGTGTCGGGCCACGCTCACTGTAGGGTTCCGTAGTTTTCCGTCCGTCACAGTAAGTGTCCCCACTTAAGAGTTAATAACACCGCCATGTAGGATATGATATGAGAGTTCCACGTACAGCGACATCTATCGGCAAATTAAGTAAACTATTGCGCGCGAGCATAAAGTATGGAAGATGATTTTTATGGGATAATTCTTTATTGCGTGAACCGATTTTCACCGTTTTTACTTTATTTGAAAGCACGTCATTTCATTGTAATTTTGTAGAAATTACAGGTACAATAAACACCTGCTTATACGGTTAAATTACAAACTTAGTTCAGAAGTTATTTTGTATATTTTTTTCAAAAACTATTCATCCTATCAAGTTCAAAATAATTTTCCTAGAAAGTTTTTATAAAGTTCTACTTTTGAGATTTTTTCATATTTTTAAAACTTATGGTTCAAAAGTTAGAGGGGGGGGGGACGCATATTTTTTTACTTCTGGAGCGATTATTTCCGAAAATATTTACATTATCGAAAAATGATTGTAGGAAACCCGTATTCATTTTTAAATACCTATCCAATAATATATCACACGTTAGGGTTGAAATGAAAAAAAAATCACTCCCCACTTTACGTATAGGGGAGGTACCCTAATAAAAAAAAATTCCACTTTTTATTTTACCACTTTGTCGGCGTGATTTATATACATATTAGTACCAAATTTCAGCTTTCTAATGCTAACGGTCACTGAGATCAGGGATGTAACAGATGTGGTTTTATCGGAACCGAAAGCGGAATCAGATGTTAAAAATTTTGTTTATCGGAACCAGAAACGGAATCGGAACCGAAAATGGAAGCGGAACAGAATCGAGGCCCGAGTGATAGCAGCACCTGTTTGTTTTTTATGTACGCCGCTCGTTTCCTGCCGCTGCGTTGCTATGACATCCGATGTAACCTCTGCTTTGAAAGTAACAGAACCGGTACCGAAGCGGATGTTTAAAACCAATCGGAAGTTCCGACTTAACGGAACCGGAACCGCAGCTCTGTAACATCCCTGACTGAGATTATCCGCGGACGGACGGACGGACGGGCAGACATGGCGAAACTATAAGGGTTCCTAGTTGACTACGGAACCCTAAAAACTATCCAGACGAAGACAACTACATTGTGCTTTTGTGATACTTAATAACCAATAAAAAGTTTAAATAGCTACCTAAAATCATGACCGTTTTCATCTTTGAAAACATTACATAGTTTCAAATAGGTACATATAGTTATATATAGGTGAAAATGAACATTATTAGTTTCGGCCATCGAAACGACGCGGATTCGAATCCCGTGATGTTCCAGAGTTCTTCACATTTGATTTTTTCATTGTCATTAACATCTGTTTCCAATTTGTGATTATTTGTATCGTTAAGTTATTCTATTGAAAATAAAAATGAAAATGAAAAAAAAGGGCTTTTATAGAATAACATAAAGCCTCTTGAGAGTCCTTTGCTACGATTCGACATGGCATAACTGACAGTCGCTTGCGAGACAACTATGATATCACACTTTTGTGTCAGTTGAAATTTGGGGTGGAATCACTCAAGAGTGATATCTAAAATGGTGGCCATAGCCATAGACAAAACGCTCTAGCGAGACCTACTGTCAGCTGGACAGTTAGGTGTGGACACGTGTGGACAGATGAATATCACTCTATCCACTAGCGATACAAGTGTGACATCCACGTTTCACAGTTTGGCATTTCGAATCGGAGCCCGAGAATTAAGGCGGCTTTCACATTGCTGCGGTTTTCGCATGCGGCGCCAGTGCGCGAGCGAGATAGCGCTCTGCATGTTTTTAGCGCTGTTACGCTTGCACACCGTCGACGCATCCGGTTGCAGCGAAAGTCTGATAATCGCCTTAATATTGAGTTAACGTGCTGAAATATACGAAAACTAACTTATTTACCCAATTTCGGTTTGAAAACTTCAAATAGCGTTTTTGGTCGTGCTTTTAATTGTTGCTCGTGCTCAAAATGACACTGAAACTTCTGAAACACAGATACGCAGTAAAATACCAACCAACATTATAGCAAACTTTACTAGCGACATCTCTAACACATAAGGTGACATAAGTAGAAAGTGATGATGTGATGATGTTTTAAGTCCTCAATGGGCTCGGTCGTTTCGGCACGCTATGCGCTATCAAACTACTGTTTTTTTTTTTCAAATAACTCTGTATAATACTGAATTATAATCCAGCTACTGAAAAGAGAAATAAATGGAACAATAAAGAGCTGCAAAAACAAATTTAATTAGCATCTGACGTACGGAGCGTCTGAGAAAATTGCAATTATGCAGGTTGTAATTACGGCAAAAATGTTGCGGTTCGCAAGGAAACTTTAAACGAAGCGCGTCAATTCCTAGGGTTCCTTAAAATACTTACACAAAATAACATAAACGGAGAGCTGGCCCCGTCAGGACACAATAACGAGCTGAGATAACGAGAAAACCGAAACCCTCTAGTTAGTTTACTATACTATACTTATTTCTAGATTCTGACCAGAGAAGAATAAATATGCAATTTGGGTTTGAGTTTTGGGCTGGGTTTGATGCAGTATTAGTTATTATTGGTAATTATTTAATTCATTCGATTGTATCATTGTCAGGACTTTCTGTTGGGGGAAAGTAGAGCCAATTAACGCATAATGTTATTCATTGTTTGTCAATGTCAAATAAACGATGTATTTTGTTCTAATGTTGAAATATAGGCCTAGTCCTCTATAACTGAGAAAAAGTTTTATTTATTTTTCTAACAAACTCTTTTATTGGTTATCTTAAACTTTATTTTTTCTTCGCAAGTGCAATGAAAAATATGGTACGTGTTTCGAGGGAATAATATTGCAAACTCGAGTCATAAAAGCCCTCGGCTTCACACACTGGCAATATTTTACTTCACCCAATACCCTCCTCGCCCTCGCGTTGCACAATGAGTACATATTCTATGATGGGTTTGCGTTAATAATCGAACGAGCGGATCGTAAGCGAAGTGAGTTCTTACATTACAAACAACTTCTTCTACTGGGACGTCTCGGTATTTCGATGGCTTTTTGAATTTGAGAGTTTGTTCCGCGATAACTTTAGTAACGCTTTTCTGATCTTCATGAAATTTGTTGGAGTTGTTGCAGAGATACATATAATTTGAGAGTTCGTATATTAGCAGGATCGACCTTAGGGGTCATGTAGCTAGAAGGGGCGAAAAAATCATCATAAACGTCTTGTTATATTGGTCATCTCGTTTGCAAGGAAATCGCGACTTCTGAGTTCGAGGCGGACTACTAGTCTAATACTCGTAATATAACGACTCTAAATAAATATGGAAAGAAACAATACTAGAACGTGTTCGCGCTTGCCCGGTATGAATGAACATCGTTGAAACAAACCAACGGGGAGTAAATCTCGTTACTGGCACATCGCAATGATATTTGCATTAAAAGTTAACGCTCCCGGTTGTTATAATATGGGATTAAAACATTTTGCAAGAACAATAATTGCGTTAGAGCGGTAGCGGTTAACGAAAATGGGTACCTAGTGTACCTACTGATATTTAATTGAGAAATGGGGCGTACCTACATGCAAAGTTAAGAGAATTATGAGGTAATTTACCACGCTGCGGCTTGCAGAGTTTTTTTTTCAGCACCTGATCACTTAATTCATCACTCAAATATAACTCAAATAAGATCACTCAAATAAGAAATAGTACATTTCGATACTAGGTCGGAAAGGATGTCATTATTCCACGAGTTCCGAGAGATTTGCTAAGCTCGGGACGAGTGAAGAATGACATTCCGTCCGTGTATCGAACGACGTTTTATAATAAAGTTGCGAAAAAAATCAAAAAATATAAATATTGGTAAAATTTAAGGTTTCTTTAATATTACCTACAATCACGGATTTTGAACAAATCACGAATGAAGGTAACCAAATTGAAAATTTTACAAATTAAATACATCTAGCCATAAAAATATACAAATAAAATATTGCAATTACTAAACAGAAATAAATCAGTAAAGCTCATTCTATACAATACCCATTTATTTACTTACTAGCTGTGCCCGCGGCTCCGCCCGCGTGGAATTCGGTCTTTGTCAGTAAGCGGCTAATTCACCCCTAATTTCTCTCCCTCCCCCTGGAGGCGGAACTTGAAGTAAAGTTGACAAATGGATACGCTAGAGGACAGTAGTTCAGATAAAATATTTTACAATTAGCACTAAATAAAACTACACTCCAAAATTAATAGTTTTTTTCGTCGGTGTATATCGGAAGATACAGTACCACTTTTGTAGGGGAAGCCCGGGCAAGACGCATGTGTTAAGGGAAAGATGATAATAAACACCCCAATTGTTAATCAAAATAACACTTTATATTTATTTTTAATTTTTTAACTGTCAACCCTTGAATAAGAAGTACAACCCTCATGGGCCTATTTTTGCACTGCATGGTTACACTGAGTCTGTCTTCGGTGGGTGGGTCAATGTATCTTTCAGCGCACACCAAAAAGAACACTATAAATTATTCTCTCGTTTTTTGTGTTCTAAGAGCAGTTTTTGTTTGTAAGTTTTGCCTAGATGTTTAGTACCTTTTTGGAGTTTTCCATACACGCATAGCTATCCGTTTTGCCCATATCCGTCTTGCCCGAAGTACTAAATATTTTATACTATAGTTTTAATTAACAGTATTCGTCAACATACGAAACGTAATACAAAAAGTTGATACACTTGCTTTTCCAAAAATCACAACAAAACAGTCAAAAACTTTGTTTTTTTTCTCCACAACAAGTACACACGTTGTTTGCTTTATGGAACTGTCATGGCGTCAATGTTATCGATGCTTTATCGACTTAAGCAAGCCTAGATGCGCTATCTATTGTATAGCTTTGATAAAATCAGATATTCTTCTTACCCACACTATGCGTATTGCCCGGGCTTCCCCTATTTATACGTCCTTGACTATACCTATTCATATCATGTCCATGGCAAATATCATCCAAATCGATCCACCAGTCAAATCAGTCTAAGAATGAAAAGGCAAGAACAGGCGCGGTTGTAGCCTAAAATTTGGGGGCGGGGGGTGGGGGGGGTAACTAAAGCAGAAATGATTTTTTGAGGGGGTCACGAATGAATTTTTCTATTTGACGTGTACGATTTAGGGGGGGTCATGTACCCCCCCCCCCCCTCCCACCGCCATCGGACCGCGCGCCTGGGTAAGAAATATACACATAAAAATCCATACTTCATATCATAACCTAACAACACATTAACAAAATTTACATGCACTGTGCAATGTGTGGCAATTAATATATTGTCTTTTAATTTTGTTGTACTATTAAGTCAATAAATCCTTTAAATTTGTTGATATCCGTACCCCCACTTCAAAACTTAGAGTTAATTTGGCAAAATCCTTCCTGTGTGGCTTATTCATGTCACAACGTATTAATTTCAGCGCCATCTGTTAGTTAAGCAGGGTACTCGTTAGTCTTAGGACATATTTGGAAAAAAGCTTGCACCTCCTTCCTAAGTAGCGCCATAAGATTCAGGTGCAAAATTAACTCAATCGAGTGTAGTGGCTACCCCCCTTTTAAAGATTGAATTTTTATAGCCTACCTATACCTGGCCGTGGATTTTCTTGACAATTGGAATTAGTAATGTAATCCTTAAGGGGTGACTTCTGGGATAACAATGCAAAAAAAACCGGCATGTCGGGCCATGTTCAGTGTCGGGTTCCGTAATTGCCGCCCTGTTAAAAACATTCATTCAAAAGGTCGTTTATTAAGGGATATTTGGCGGCGCTTCCGTCATTTTACTATCCAGCACTTATGTCCTTTCACTATGCGTTTTCGACTGACAACTCAAAAACAGCTAAACCGATTTTATTCAATATAGGTTTTATTGAAATTAACTTTCAGGCTTCAGTTCCATTATTTTTTACAAATTTTTTAGACCTACGGTTCAAAAGTAAGATAGGGGGCGCCCTTTTTTGAAGATGAAACTATCCTTTGTCCTTTCTCGAGACCCATACTATCTCTATACCAAATTTCATCTAAATCAGTTCAGCAGTAATAAATTCCTCATACCAACTTCCAACCCCCTTTTCACCCCCACAAGAGTTTGAACTATCCTATGACGTTTCTCGGGACTCAAATTATATCCATACTAATTTATATCTAAATCGTTCCAGCGGTTAAAAATTCTGCATATAAATTTTCAACCCCCTTTTCACCTCCACCAGGGTTAATTATCGGGATTAAAACTATCCATTATCCTTTCTTGGGACTCAAACTATCTCTATACAAAATTTTATCAAAATCCGTTCAGCCGTTTTCACGTGATGCGCGGTCAAATAAACAGACAAACAGATAAACAGACAAAAATTCTAAAAATTGTTGGAACGTGTTCTGTTATCGATTCTAAGTATCCCCAGCCAACTTTTTTTCGATTATCTTCCATGTACAGACTTTCGACCCTCTTCAGCTTTATTATATGTATAGATAGATAGATAGATAAAGAAGAGGCGGTCTGTTGCTCTTTGTGGGTCTTGGAAAAAATCAGGATGCGAGAAGTACAAGTGTATTTTACATCACACAACTCGAATTTATCACTTTTTGAATTCCAAAATGAATTGAAATCGCATGTTCGGGCTTCTCACAAGTTTTTTATATTTACAAAGCCATGCAACATAACGCGATAACACCAAAAGTTCTGAAAACATTTTCCTCGATCAGTCAAATCTTGGTTCAAAGAATTAGCATTACTGTTTAAAATTTAAATATCATAAAATAGCGCTCTCCACTGTTAAACTAAGTAAAGGCAGTGATTATTTCAATTAAAATCACTATAATGGTGCGTACACACCGGGCCAACGAAGGGCTATCTATCTCATTCTAACAAATAGCTGCCGCACACGTGCTTCGCGTTCGTTGGCCCTTCGTTGGCCCGGTGTGTACCCACCTTAACATAAGGTTATTATTTTTTAATTTGAAAATAAATGTGCGGAACGAACGATCCGAATTGGACTAGAAAAACTTCGTATGATAAAAGAAGAAATATTTTCAAATTATAAATGATATTGTATATTCAATACAAAACCAGGATTTTTACTTTCTTTTTACCTTATTTTTCTTTATTTTTAATTGAATTGATGTAAGAAAATACAAAAACCGCGAAGTTAATTTTTTAAACATTGGTTTGGACCGGACCGCTGGCATACGGGACAAACGGAAAGCGCGCGAATGCGCGTTGTGTTGTGTGTCCAAATTACGCTGAGAAATAAAATAAGTAACAATATTTTTGCTTGAAACTTTGCGGGAAATACATAATTTAACCTAATTTAATACAAATAACAATTACATCAAAACATGTTTACTGTATCTAAGATCTATGCAATTATTTGTTGAAAATTCAGATACCAAAACAAAGGGATCCAAAGACTCGGGTTGAACTCGATATGTGGTAAATCACTCTCGCTTCATGATTGGCTGAAAAAGTAAAAAGCACTAGTGCGAGAAATTGAACTTACTGCACGCTAAACCACTACCAGAATGGCCCTTTTTTGAGCAACTGTATTAAAAATATGTCTTTCCCGACAGCGGAACAATTGTGTTCCGGACCTTTGGGAGGCATATGCGGAGCCGAAGCCAACGCGCAGAGGCCCTTCGACAATTTAATGAAAAGTGAGGGGTGAACTAAGCGGATGCTGCCCCTACCCGTGTCATGGGATGCACGCAGAGACAGCACCCGCCATGGTGTAAAGACAATTGAGAGTTAATGGAGTCTAAAATGTACTAGGCTATTGGGTGAAAAGTATGGACCAACTACTGGGCTATTGGATGAAGAACCGGACGCCTGCCTAATAAAACGGTATCCAATTTAAAAATATTATTATTACGTACTTACTCTAATAAACTTAATCTAATAATATTACTATTAATATTATAATATTCATAACGATACTTTATATTCTGTGGAACTACGCTTTAATAAAATCTCCAGCCGTTCCCCCAGATTTGACCTCCCCGCTTAAAAATTAACACTTTCTCACTTTCCCTCGAATCTTGGGGACCCGAATGAATAATAAAAAAATATTTTGCGTGCCTTGGTTCGGGACTTTGAAACTGTAATCATGTTTTAATTATATTTGTGGACGAAACTTGGAGTTTGGGTCGTCACGGTTAAAGAATTAGCGTACTTTCGTTTTAGTAGCCGTGTTTAGGGGAATATTTTTAAACGCTAATGCAGTGCCGTGCGGTAGACTGTTTTAAATACGTCGAACAAAGAGAATAATTAGGTTTATTGGGTTAAAATTTTAACATGATCTAGTTTGTTAATAATCAATTATAACAACGGTAAGTCAAAAAAGAAAATAGCTAGGTAGTCTACCTACATATTTGCCGATAGGTACGAGTAATAATAAATTTCATGTTCAATCAAATCCGATTACTTAATGCGTCATCCTCTTGTCTTGCCACCTACACATATGAGCACGAGCGGAAGAGTCCTAAAATCCTGACATTCTGTATCTTAATAGATTTTAATTATTTGTAGTATGCTCATTTTTGGTTGGGGTATTTTTTTTGTATTAAGTAGCGTATTTAAGGCGGATTTAGGATCTATGCTTAACTCAAAATCCAGCATATAAGATCTCTTTAGGTTTGGAACGCCACATGTATTTGTCACCTGTATGTAAATACCTACTACTTCAAGTTACTATTTACATTCAGTATGGTGTTTTACAATGAATTCCAAGCCAAATTGTAATAAAATAACAAAATTGATACCTTTTTAACCCACGATTCTTATGAGCCTTCTCTCTAAACCAGGTGGTGTAATGAAAAGTAGACAAAATTTATTTGTAAAAAGCTATCCTCCCTCAGAGAAAGGAAGTGTTAAAGGACGTAGACTTCTTGACTTCCGTTCAGCTCGATGGTTCTACCAAGAATGCCCGCACGATCGAAGTTCCTACTAACCGCCAAGTGTCAAAATGGCGGGTAAATATCCATTGCTGATTGGTTGATACTAATTGTCAAACCTGACCAATCAGCGTTTAGCAACATGCCCATTGGTGAGTTTGACCCAATCATATTCATGGAAAAGCTCAGTGCTGCCAGTATAATGTTAATTATGAATGCGTTCAAAAACATATGATGATTATCTGTTGGGTGTTGCCATTTTAATTGTGTAAATAATAATAGTTTTGCACTCGATTTATAAACGCGTTAACTTAAACTTAATACAAACACAACAATCATGACATTCGACCATCAGACTACGTGCGGACTCCGGCGCACGTAAAAATAAAACCAAAGAAATGTAATAGGAACGCAATGCGTTATAACAATAAAACAACTAAAGTAGCCAATCACGATATTATTATTTTTGTTTTTATAACATTATTTTCTACAATTAATTAGTAAATAATTCGAGATAGGTACATTACCGTAATCACTTGCAATCATGACATTAGGCCACTGTACTTATGGTGTTTCTTAATTAACACTACTCTTATATTTATTACTGGGATTCTATATTTACATACAATCGTATGACAATACACTGTAAATCGTACATAATTAACCTAAGTATAATCTGAGTCAGAACTGCTATCGTCATTATCAGTCATAACATTGAGGGCCTTAACATTAATCCATGGCCTCATTCGGTCAGCTGAGACTACAGAACAATATTTTTTTGATTTTTTGAAACCAGGAATGTTAGTGATTTCGTACCTGTCGTTACCTAGAGTCTTGGTAATTTTATAAGGACCTATGAATTTGGGTAAAAGTTTTTTGCTTTGGCCAGGGTTTTCCGAAAAAGAAATTTTTGTTATTTTAACTAATTCGTCAATTTTATACTGGTCCGCAGGTTTTGATTTTGAATCATGTGACTTCTTCATTTTATCTTGTTTTTCATCAATTGTAGCCTTGATTTCTTTTCTTAATTCAAGTAAGTCTTGATGTCCGTTTGTCTCCGCAGCAAGTTCACTGAACATACTATCCGGAATACCTTTCAATCTTATTCCGAAAAGTACCTCTGAAGGAGTTTTTCCGGTTGTGGCATTGACTGTACTGTTAATGCCAAACTGTACCTTTGGAACAGCTAAATCCCAATCTCTTTCATTTTGAAGCGAATTTTGTGCTGACAAAGCATTTAAAATTACCTGATTAACGCGTTCTGCTTGTCCATTGGCACGTGGACAAGCGACAGCATTAAGAATGTGTTTGATATGTCTTTCCGCACAAAATTGCTTGAATTGACCAGACGTAAAAGTCGTCCCTCTGTCAGATATAGTACGTTCTGGTGATCCAAAGTCCTGGAATATGCTTTCCAATACTTTTATTGTTGTATTACTTTTGGTGCTCTTCACCGGTCTTACAAAAACATATTTCGAGAAACCGTCGACTATAGTTAGGATATAAACATTTTGTCGTTTACTCTTAACGAAAGGTCCAAGGTGATCAATGTGCACTGTTTGAAAGGGAACACTCATCTTTTCAATGGGATAAATGTGTCCTTTCTTTCCTGGTTTTTTGTTGTCCTTGTTGTATGCACATTCAAGGCATGCACTTACGTATTTTTTTACAAAGCGGGCCATTTTGGGAAACCAATATTGACTTTGTATACGCTCGAGAGTCTTGTTGACGCCAAAATGGCCCACTTCATCGTGGTTGAGACGACATATCTGCCACCTTGCTCCTTTGGGTATTACCAGTTTCAAAGTATCGTTATCATGATCTCTTACTTTTCGGTACAATACATTGTTCTTTAGTACGTAGTGTTTCTTTATAGCCAAGTACTCTTCGTCCATCTCAGGTTTTAATGTTTTAACTATTCTACTTGTATCTGGATCACCTAATTGCAATGTAACCAGCCAATCACTTTGTTCAATTCGGAGAACCGAAATAACATTTTCGGGCGTACAATCGTCGTTGGAGATTTCCACAGGGTTCCGACTTAACGCATCGACGTGCATCATGCGGTCACCTGGACGGTACTCTATTTCATAGTCGTACTCTCCCATCTGTAAAAGCCATCTTGCTACCCGCGGTATGAGATCTTTCTTGGTTAGAGTCAGACGTAGGGCCTGACAATCTGTAAATATTTTAAATGGTTGCCCCAATAAATATACTCTAAACTTCCTTAGTGAACAAACCACTGCTAAAGTTTCCAGTTCGTAAGAATGGTAAACTTTTTCTTCGGGTGAGGTCTGGCGGCTAAAATACGCCACGGGCTTGAGTTCATTGGTACCTTTTTGGTATTGCATAAGTATTCCTCCAATCCCAAGAGAACTTGCATCCGTGTGTAACTCGGTTCATTCACTACCTTTCTTTAAGAGTGCAGTTAGAGGACGTGCGATTTGACCAAATCCTTTTACAAATTTTCTAAAATAACTGGCCAATCCAAGGAATTGCCGTGTTTCATGGATATTTGTAGGGGTCGGAAATTGTTCAATCGCAGCAGTCTTGTGCTGGCTTGGTTGGATACCATTTTCCGAAACTTCGATCCCAAGATACTCAATTGAAGTGGAGAAAAAGCGACACTTTGAAAGCTTTAAAGTAAGACCATATTCTTTTATCAACTTCAATACTTGCTCAAGTTTTTCGAAGCCTTCGCTCAGCGTTGTGGTTGGAATAAGCAAGTCATCCATGTATGCAAGTACGAATTCGAACCGACTTGTGCCTAATATTTTATTTACCATCTTCTGGAAAACTGCAGGTGCATTGGCTAACCCGAACGGCATGCGATTAAATTCGTAGTGGCCGTCGGGGTGACGAAAGCTAATAAATGTTTGCTTCCTTCTGATAGTGGTACCTGATAATAACCTGATGCCATGTCTAAAGTAGTGAAGAACTTGTTTCCACTGAGGTTTCCAACTTGATCCTCAATAATAGGGAGTGGATACCTGTCTTTAACCGTCTTTGCATTTAATGCTCTATTATCAACGCATAACCTCTGTTCTCCACTTTTCTTCTTAACCATTAATATCGGACTGGCATAGTCCGAGTTGGACTCCCTGATTATGTCATTTTTAAGTAGGTCTGATATAGTTTCCCTAACTTTAACTCTTTCAGAATGAGAAAGCCTATATGGTTGATAAACAATCGGTTTATCGTCCTTCAGATCTATTTTCATCTCGAATTCTTTAGGAGCACAACCAATTTCATCCAGTGAGTTCGCGAAAGATTCCCGGTATTTTTGTAGTAAGCTATGTAACTTTACCTTGGTTTCATTGTTTATATTGGGGCCCGCTTGTATTTCGTTTATGTTAATCGGAGGTAAAGTTTCATTATTATTACAACTAATTCGTCTTACATTGACCACATTGACTTCCTCAAACGGAAAAGCTCGACTCAGCAAGGTACCTTTTTTCAGAATTACAGGAGCATTTGTCAGATTTGAAACTAGTATTTCACCTATGCCGTCTTTGAATTTATATGCGCCTTAGAGTACTCGATACTCCTTACCAGGAACTAATCGCGATTGTTCCTCGACATACACATTACCATTATAAGGTTCATTAATATGCACTGGTACAAAGTGAATTCTAGTCAGAGTTAAATTATCAATGTTAACCAACTTGACAATATTGGAACTTGATCCTGACTCAGATTCTACTGCAGGATTATTAAAGAAAAGCAGATTTTTGCTATCCTTAACGACTAATACATGAGGCAATTCCGTAAAATTTTGACCTATCAGTACAGGTAAATGTAAATATTTATCAGATACTACATAAACTATGACATCAGCGAGCACTTCATCGACCTGGACTATTACTTTAGATTTGTACAGAGGTGTTACCAGGAAATTGCCAAATCCTCTTATTGCCGGTAAGTCAGAGCAATTTTTATTCAATTTAAAGTTTTCAGCTTCAGTTAGATTTATAAGGGAACAGTCGCTACCAAAATGAATGTAAGCTTGTAAAGATTTATTGTTAACATCAATTTATTTAACAAATTTTTGATTAGTATTAGAACTAACAATGTTTAACACCTTTTCAGTCTTCGTTGTATTTTTAGAAGAGGAAGCCCGACAGTTTTGATCATTGTGGCCAATCATACCACAAGCTTTACATCTTATAAAGGTCTTAGGACAGTTAATAAATCGATGTCCCTCTTCTCCACAATTAAAGCAACTCCGTGACTTCATATTTGGATTTTCTTTCTTCTGGGGACATTTGTTTGATGTGTGTCCATCAACACCGCAGTTATAACAACGTATCTTGCGAAACATTCTTGCTTCCATTCCTTCGGCATAGCCCCGTTTCCTTTGTGTGAATGAGAAGGCTTTGGTTTCTGGTTGTTGAATTACAAAATATTGTAATAGATCTTCCGGCTCCACGCATTTAAGTGCCTGCGCACTATTTCTCAACGATATGTCCGATATGCCGTGAAGAAGGCAATCTACTGCCTTTTTCCCGGTAATCTCGCATCTATTCAACAGCATCAATTTGTCGTAGAAATATGTGTGTAAACTCTCATCAGCTTTACTTTTCCGAGCAAACATTTCTTCTAACATAAGTGCAAAGTTGTCGTCGATTGGAAAGGCACGACGTAGTTTTACTTGCCAGTCTGGCCATGTAAAATCCAGGCTTGTTAGCGAGTAAAGCCATTTCTTAGCTGTACCGACTAACTTTTGCGTCGCATAATGAAATGTTTGGACGTCCTCCCATTTGTATATTCGTGTGTACTCGTTTACCTTGTGCAACCAGATCTCGATATTTTGAGATTTATTATCCGGATCAAACTCCGGTAAAGCATTCAACATTTGATGAGAACTAATGAACGGTTTACTTCTGCTGTTAAGTGCTTCAATCAAGTCGTTCATGTTTATTTATTTATTTAATCTTTATTGCACAATACAAGATGGTACAAATGGCGGACTTAATGCCATAAGGCATTCTCTACCAGTCAACCAATGGGCTAAACAGAAAGGTTAAGTAGGTGCAGGGTCCATTAAATATGACAGAATTAAAAGAGAGAAAAAAAACTAACAATATATACATATTAAGCTATATTCATAGACTTACACAAATAAATATAATAATAAACATACATACATATATTTTATATACCTTGTGTGAACCATCAGGAGGACGATGAAGTAAGCTTGTCAAGGAAATGCTTGCGCAACAAGCGCTTGAAAGTGAATTTAGTCTGAGCTTGCCTGAGAGAGAGCGGCAGAACATTCCAAAGTCGGATTGCCTGGATGGTGAAAGAATTAGACATAAAACCAGTTCCATGTCGGGGCACATTGTCAATGAGCCTTAGAGAACGAGAAGAACGAAGATGTGTGCCGGGGCGTGGGGAAACAAATTTAAATTTCGATCGAAGATAATTTGGGGCGGACGGGTCAAACAATATGGAATACAGAGTGCAAAGAATACGAAGTGACCTACGTTCTCGAATCGGAAGCCAATTAAGTTTTCTGCGGAAATTGGAAACATGGTCATACTTACGGAGACCGAACACGAAGCGTATGCAGTTATTAAGTAACCGGTCAAACTTGTTCAATGAGTCGTGGGTGAGATTGGTGTAACAAACATCAGCATAATCAAGGACAGGCAGGACAAGAGATTGGACAAGGAGAATTTTAGTGCTGACTGGGAGAAAATGTTTAAAATGATAAAGTGCTCTTAAAGTATTAGTTACTCTACGAGACACGTCGGCCACCTGAGGTTCCCATGTAAGCCCGCTGTCAATAATTAGCCCCAGGTTCTTCACTTGCGATACTAGAGGAATCACTTCCTGTTCGTAGAGGATTGGCGCCACTTCAGCAGTGTCTATTAAAGAAAGTAGACGGGTGCTACCAAGCAAAATGGCCTGGCATTTGGTAGGGTTGACCGTGATACCAAAGCAGCGTGACCAAGTGGAAATACGGTTTAGGTCTGAGTTAATTTCAGCGATTGCCTGATCCAGATCCTTTGCACTCGCTTGGGTATAAAGCTGTAAGTCACCAGCATACATATGGTAGGAGCATTTTAGTATAAAGGTGATAAGAGAATGCTACGAAGATGAAGATGTTTACGGTGCTACTAGATCCTTCTGATCTACGGCGCTTTGAATTAGTATGTGCGCTCTCATCTCCAACATCTTGTTTGCGCTTTCTACCGTCGCGCGAGCTAGGATTCCGTCCATCATATAATTGTCGGAGGTATATCATCATCAGAACTCTCACTTGACATACTTATTATTTGGTTCTTTCTCAGGACCAACTGAAGGCGCCCGGCAGAGCCACTGGAGGCAGCTGATCTTGACATGGTCTAAAACAATTAAATAAACATTAAGTATTTTTATCAACTACAAGCTTGCTTAGTTTGGACAAGGTGAATACTGTATGATTTTACTCGAAATTATGTATATATCCTCATACTCATCCCCATCTTCATAATCTTCATACTATCTTCATACTAATCCTCATATTCATCCTCATACTCATCCTCATACTCATCCTTATACTAATCCTCATATTCATCCTTATACTCATCCTCATATTCATCCTCTTACTCATCCTCATATTCATCAATACTAGGAAACTTTAGTAGTCAAACACATGATTCTGTCAAGCTTAACCCGTACCATACTTCTGTTAGCTACGCTAGGTAACTTAGACAATTTTGTTTAATTTAGACATCATAAACTTATATAGTAGTGTGTCTACTTAAATAAACAAATCAAAATATTTATTAAAATAATTTGACTTGTTCTTCGATTTAGACATCCTCAGTGAAGTGCCAACATCTATACTTTCTGGCACTTCTCATATAAATCCCAGTCTTATAATCACATTCACATTCTCACACATAAATCTAGATACACTCTGTCTTCATATAATTCTAAAAGCGCACTCATGTCCTTAACAAAAATCTAGACGCACGCTCATATCCTCAAACAAAAATCTAGGCGCTCGCCTACGTCCTCAACAAAAAATTTAGACGCTCTCTCACGTCATCAGCCAAAAATCTAGACGCTCGTCCACGTCATAAAACAAAAATCTAGACGCTCGCCCAACGTCCTCATTAAAAATCTAGACGCTCGTCCACGTCATCAAACAAAAGTCTAGACGCTCGCCCAACGTTCTCAATAAAAATCTAGACGCTCGTCCACGTCATCAAAAAAAAGTCTAGACGCTCGCCTAACGTCCTCAATAAAAATATAGACGCTCGTCCACGTCATCAAACAAAAGTCTAGACGCTCGCCCAACGTCCTCAATAAAAATCTAGACGCACGTCCACGTCATCAAACAAAAGTCTAGACGCTCGCCCAACGTCCTCAAAAAAAATCTAGACGCTCGTCCACGTCATCAAACAAAAATCTAGATGCACACTCACATCTTGAATTAAAACAAACCCTAGATATTACTATTCACACTCCATTCTTACTACAACTAACCTCACAAGTCCAATATAACTTGTGCAAAACGTCGGTGATAAAACGTGTGTAAATGAAGGCCAGAGTTCTACTATTTATCTTCAACAGCGTCGTCCCTCATCATTAATTGCTATGAATAGTATCGCTAGACATTCTAATGTAATATTTAAAACGTAACACCTATAGACCCGTTAACAAATAGTGTAAAGTGTTGCAAACTTTTATGTAATCTTTCTGATGAAATTCAGTAATGAAATTCAAATCATAATGTGCATCTGATTTATTTACATATAACGATTGGAACATCTACGAAATACAAATCTTTCCATTTCTACTATAATTAAATTTCATTTATAGTATAATTCACAAAAACATGGGGTTATCGCACGGAAAGAAAAAAAAATTATGTGAAGGAATGCATGGAAATATGAATATTTTACATAATATTAATATCTTTTCGGCAAATTTCTAATTCAATTTCGTTTTACCTGCTATTTGGTAACAAACTGGACAAAGACAAACTGAACGGAATTTTCCATGAACGGAACGGAATTATCCATGATTCATTATTTTTTTGAAGGTAGTCGAAGAACGAACGAACAAAGAATTTTACAACCGAATTTACTATTTACTTCGCATGTATTTCGAACTTTTAATATTTACAAACAGGATTTAAGGAATTAAGCAAAGATAACAGTGTTTCTCAACATCTAAAACCGTTACCAACTTATCAAAACCCTAAGGAATAACAATGTGTAATTGTGTGTCAGGATAGTTGACATAGTACTTACATGGTATATCCACCACGTAGGCAGGTTATGGACACTTCTGAGATGTTAAAGAACGTAGACTTCTTGACTTCCGTTCAGCTCGATGGTTCTACCAAGAATGCCCGCACGATCGAAGTTCCTACTAACCGCCATGTGTCAAAATCCATTGCTGATTGGTTGATACTAATTGTCAAACCTGACCAATCAGCGTTTAGCAACATGCCCATTGGTGAGTTTGACCCAATCATATTCATGGAAAAGCTCAGTGCTGCCAGTATAATGTTAATTATTAATGCGTTCAAAAACATATGATGATTATCTGTTGGGTGTTGCCATTTTAATTGTGTAAATAATAATAGTTTTGCACTCGATTTATAAACGCGTTAACTTAAACTTAATACAAACACAACAATCATGACATTAGAATAGTCTTCAACTAATAAGCGCCACATCTGAATAGCATTTACTTTTATTTCACTCTTGTACTCAATCCCTTCTTCTTATTCTGCCATGCCCTAACGGGCGTCGGTGGCCACCTTTGCGAAGTCTTTCCTATTCTCGGCCAGTCTTGCGAGCGTGGCCGCGTCCTCAATGTTTGTCCATTTTTTTATGTTATCGAGCCAGTTCACCTTCCTTCTTCCTTTTCCCCGCCTTCCCTCTATTTTCCCTCTATTTAAGGTGAATCTAGAGATTTTTTATTTAATTTATTTAGTAATGTAAACTTACGCTAAACATTTTACAATAAACCTCGCCAAACTGTGACCCTTGCTGGCGAGGATCTGAAATGATATATACACGGTGTAACATGAGAAAACCGAATAATTTTAACAGCGTATTCCTGATCATAATTGGAGACTAAAATGTCGTATAAACTTTTCTGGAATTCGCCTAGTTTCAGAGTTACTACCACTTAAATAAAAAACATTTTTTAATGTGACTCAGTGTAAAACGCTTTTTCGATGGCGATTTCACCCTTTATGGGGTCTAGTCTAGACATTCTTATTGACAAATATCAAAGTGCCTAGGAATACTTTACGTAAGCTATTTTTTACGGAAAAAAATGTACTAATTTATTTTAATCGACAGTTTTACTAATAATATTTTTGTTTTTATGTTCAAAAGCATTCAAAAAATCGAAAAAAGAGCAAAAAAAATTTTTTTTTTTGGCGAAATCCAGAAAAGTTTATACGACATTTTAGTCTCCAATTATGATCAGGAATACGCTGTTAAAATTATTCGGTTTCCTCATGTTACACCGTGTATATATATATCTCTATCTATCTATTTGACAATCCATCTTCGTTCTAAACATTACGTGTACCTCATCCCATCTTCATTTGTGATGTTATGCAATACCTGTACCTACACTGAATCCCTACTTCGCACAATTTCAACATTTTTATACAACATTAAGCCCTCCTACTCGTAAGATTTGGCTGAATGGCACAGGTAAGTACTTACTTTGCTTTTTCCTTTGTATCTTAATGTAGGTACTTTGTAAGTAATTCGACAGCAGAGGTAACGACGATGAGGACGATTCTATATTGTTTCCTCGTGACATGCCCAATATATGTATTATGAGACTGAATACCTATGTATACCCTTTGTATTTTTATCATACTTACTTATAAGGCCCATTCCAAGCAGTCGTAAACAAAGTTATAGTAATTGCTCGTTGTTATAGTTTCTGTTAAGTTATTTTTTTTTTTGTCTTATAACTTTTTTTCTTCGCAAATGTGAAGAAAATTATTCTGTAAATTTGGCGGGTAAGAAAATTGGAAACTTGTATCTTATATGCCCTCGACGTACCTAAACACTCGAGTTTCTAGACTCTTCTTCGTGGTAGTATTTACGTTATACTCCACGCTGTACAATTTATCTACTATTTAAAGAGTGTATTGACTATTATAAGGACAAGTGAAATGTGTAATAACTTTTTAAAAGTTTATTATTCTGCGTAAGTATGTTTTGGGCATTTGGTTGGAAGGCCTTTTTAAACGTTTTAGTGTTGACTAAGACACCTGTAACCTTTGCTTTCGGGCGACTTTTCGTCGTTTGCTTCGGACGTTTCTCTTCAGATTCGGACAACGTTTACTGTGACCAGTTTCGACGCTTGAGCCAAGTTTTTTTAAAATTTTTTACGGAATCCGCTTCCGTGAAGCTTTGCCGAAGTTTTCTCTTCATGATTGCCCATCACGTCCTCGATGGGACGTACCTAAGGATAATTTGGCGGATTCATATTCTTAGCAGCATGACGCACGTCGTGGGTTTCCATCCACTCTCTGATGCAGGGGGCACAGTGGCAACTAGCCAAATCGGGTCAAAATAAAGTAGAACCCCTGTGGCGTCTAATCAGTGACAAAATTATTTTTGTCCACACTTCTTTATGTAAAGATTGGCAGTCATCGTGGAAGTAGTGACGAACGCCGTAGATTTCATACTGCATTCGCTTATTACCTACCACAGATTGTCTTAGATCCAAATTTTTCGGAAAAAATTGACGTTTTGTTCTCATTCAGGTGTTCTCCTTTGCGAATAGTAGAGTACTACAGGCCCGGTAGAACAAAAAATCCAGTTTGAAGGGGTTTTCGTCGCTTAGAATTATGCACTGTTCATTTTTAAGTAAAACTGTGTCATATAAATTTCGAAGACGGTGTTTAACTTTTGCAGCCTATTTTGGAGTTGGTTTGGCTTCCGTTGCTTCTGAGGGCTACCCAGTCGTTGCGATTCTTGACCCTTTGAACCATTCCTACAGAAGTTCTCTACTTTTTTCCACATATCTTATTGAAGCACTGAGTGAGTTTTTGATTTTTCGATGTATCTTTGAGTCGACATTGCGATTATTCGAGCCAGTTTTTCGACGATTTTTCGACGTGTCATTAAAAGAGAAGTCTTACCCAAACTTTTTAATGCAATTTAAATCGCAGAAACATACACCCTCACGATTTTAGCGATCTTTCTCATGGACATACCGTTTTCTCGTACGTATTTGTCCAAGAGTATTTTTCGTTGCTCCTGTGTATGGCCTCTCAGTTTATGAAATCAAAAGTGATCCGAAAAAATAATTCTAGTAATTGATTTAACAACATATCATCTACAACATAATAAATAATTTATGTTTTTAAAGCAAATAAAACAAGAATGACGGCTTGTTGCAGTTGTCCTTATATTTGTCAATACAGTCCTTAACTTACTATTATAACTGTCCTAAGACACTATTATAATTAAACATTCAACACAAAATAGTACTGGTTGTCTGACTGCCTTGAATTTTCAGCTAATGGTAACTTGCTGAAATTTTTACTATATAGTCCTTAAAAGAAACTTTTACCGTAATATACTTGCGTTGTGGGAAAAAATGAAGAATATACTTGACTAAAATTTTAGTGGTTTTCAAGAATTTCAGTATTAACATTTAATAAATAAAATAGCCATAACTAATTTACGATTTTAAGCTCACATGGTCATTACATTATAACTATTATTTGATGTTACATTTACTCCGTTATGATGGCACATGCAACTGTGCCGAAATGTCGGGTGCTCATAAAATCCAATATACATGGTAAATACCCCGTTACAAATAATAGTTCTAACATAAATAATTTGTATGTAAGTAACACCTTAACAATTAGGTACCATTTCTATTAATATGAGCTATAATATAATAAGCTTACCTAATTGAATCAGTCGTATGATTAATTAATCAATAGATATTGTAATAAGGTCCGAACGCTGTTACAAATTGACTAATTATTGTGATTGAGAAACGTGTGTGTACCTGCCTACTAATTAATACTAATAACGTAGAATGTAATACGGTACAAACTAGCCCTGTCGTATTGGTACATATAGCTAATTGTGCTTAATTAGCAAAATACCCTAGTAGATACATAGCTAGTAACAAAGAATGATAGGTACGCGATTTTTCTGTTATATCTCTTATCTCTATTAACCAGGTTTCTCATTTAAGCAGGAGGTACCAAATATTAAATAAGGTCCAGAAAAATGGTGTTTCAATTGTATAGGTGCTCAATACTCGTAATAGAGGTAGCGGGCTCACAAGTTTATTTTATAGAGGTGCAGATAACCATTAGATTTCAGAAGTTTATATACATTCTTATAAACAGATTATATAATTTTCACTTTTATATACTTTGTTAAGTATATGGTTATAGGTAGTAAGTATATAAGTTTATTTTTTTGTAAACTTTTGCAGTTTTCTTGTAAATTGTAAAATAAACTATGATACACAGAAACTTTTATGACTCAATGTGTATTTTATGTAGTTATTTAAACAAATTACTTTTTCACCTTCACGCCGAGAGAATAATTAAAAAAAAACAAATAAACTTTTAAATATGGTAACTACTATAAATATGGTTTATGTCAATTCCAGGGGTTATGAACATGGCTTGTTTCAATTGTAGAGGTAATAAAGCGGGACTTAGATAACGAAACTTGTTAACACCATTTCAATCATAGAGGTCTTTGAACCGAAGTGTCAACTAGGAACCCTTATAGTTTCGCCATGTCTGCCCGTCCGTCCGTCCGTCCGCGGATAATCTCAGTGACCGTTAGCAGTAGAAAGCTGAAATAAATTTGGTACTAATATGTATATCAATCACGCCGACAAAGTGGTAAAATAAAAAGTGGAAAAAAAGTTTAATGGGGAGTGATTTTTTTTTCATTTAAACCCTAACGTGTGATATATTGTTGGATAGGTATTTAAAAATTTATTTCATTTTTTGATAATGTAAATATTTTCGGAAATAATCGCTCCAGAAGTAAAAAAACCGGCCAAGTGCGTGTCGGACCACGCATAGGAGGGTTCCGTACCTTCAATGGAATAAGAACCAAACTAATACCAAAAGGTCGTATCTGATGCCTATGGAAGAAGTTTTTTGGAGATAACTCAAAAATGGCTGAACCGATAATGTTCAAAACAATTTTCGTAGAAAGTATATGATAAGGTGCATCTCTTCAAATTTTTTCATATTTTTTGAACTTACGGTTCAAAAGTTACGGGGGGGGTACACAACTTTTCTGACTTTCGAAGCGATTATTTCAGAAAATATTCACTTAATCACAAAATAGTCAAAGAAACCTCAATGTTATTTTGAAAGACCTATCGATTGATTTGTCACATGTTGATATTTGGTTAATTTTTTATTTTTATTTAGTTACCTGTATGGAGCGCCCCCCTAAAAATATTTTTTTTTTCAAATTTAACTACATAACTAAGTACAAAACACACCTTATGTGTAAATTTTATTCAGATACGTCGTATAGTTTCCGAGTAAAATGCCTGTGACATACGGACGGACAGACAGACAGACATGACGAATCCATAAGGGTTCCGTTTTTTGCCATTTGGCTACGGAACCCTAAAAATGTGTCCCCCCCTCTAACTTTTGAACCATAAGTTTTAAAAATATGAAAAAAATCTCAAAAGTAGAACTTTATAAAAACTTTCTAGGAAAATTCTTTTGAACTTGATAGGTTGAATAGTTTTTGAAAAATAATTACAAAATAATTTCTGAACTAAGTTTGTAATTTAACCGTATAAGCAGGTGTTTATTGTACCTGTAATTTCTACAAAATCACAATGAAATGACGTGCTTTCAAATAAAGTAAAAACGGTGAAAATCGGTTCACGCATTAAAGAATTATCCCATAAAAATCTTCTTCCATACTTTAAGCTCGCGCGCAATAGTTTACTTAATTTGCCGATAGATGTCGCTGTACTTGGAACGCTCATATCATATCCTACATGGCGGTGTTATTTTAACTCTTAAGTGGGAACACTTACTGTGACGGACGGAAAACTACGGAACTCTACACTGAGCGCGGCCCGACACGCTCTTGGCCGGTTTTTGTCAGTTATCAAGGTTACCCATTTATCCAGTTTCCAAGGGTTTCACTGTATTGGAGAAATTAAAAATATTTTTACATAGTCTATAGAAGTATAGTAAGTCAGTTATTAGGAGTGGCTGACGACAAAGGCAGTGGGATGTTAGATGGTGTGACTGGCGTAGGAGTCAGTGGGAATAGGGTGAGAGTCGATAGGAATGAAGTTGAAGTCAGTAGAAGAGAGTGGGAGAGGGTAGGAAGAGTGGTGGGAGATGGTAGGGCTAACGTACGAGTCAGTGAAGTAAGAGACAGTAGGTTTAAATAAATTACACTAATTTCACATTACTTTATACATATTCAATAGAAATTAAATGTATTTCATTCTAATTTGCATAATTTTAGCACACAATCTTTGCTAGGAAACCAACTCAACCCACTGATCTACCTATCATACTAGTGCCTTACATATTGTACGTATCTCAATACTTAAGCCCTCTTGCTATATACGAGCAAGTTTATATAATGCCTACTTCAAAGCACCTAATTAAAAATCATACCGTTTTACTGAAAAGTAAACAACTTTTACTGGCCGGCTTAATGCAAATCTCGAACAAGGAATGAATTTTAAATTTTCTAATCTTTTAATTTTCTGGCTGTTCGCGCCGCTATTGTTTCTTTCCGTTTCGACTTTAATTGTGCCTACGACGCTGAACGGAGCGAATTATTGAAAAAGTTTCCGTTTACGGGCGGTTGTTTGGAAGCACAGACGAGCTTATAAAACGCTACTGCACAATATTTTATATTCTGAGCATTTAATAAACAAAGATTTTAAAAAGTTACTACATGCAATATAACGTTATTCATTTAACTGCAAGCTATCAAGAAAGATAAATGTCAAAGTTTCCTAGTCAATTTCAAATATATCAATAAGTGCATAATTCTTAGACAAACCAAATATTATTTGACATATCTATACAAACAATTTCAATTCAAATACGCATTGGTTCTAGGTTTGTCAATAAGCACAGATAGATGCAGGGTTGCAGGGCACAGATACATAGTGGGGAAACAGGGTCAGATTGATGGATGAGGTCAGTTAGCATCCAACTAGTAACCCTCGCATAAACGTGATTGTATTAAGCGGGTTCTACTGTATAGTAAATATGTAGTTTTACTACTTATAGTACTTTTTGCCAACGGAGAAGGCTAATAGTCGTATACACTGTCGGTCTGTTGTGGCGGCTCGTTCGCCTCTACCTTCCCCGCGCGTAATGGTCTCCGAATTCAACGAAAACCGCCTCCGCTCTCGCACAAGGCACAAGCTTCATTACATCTTAAACAAGTATAAAGGCCAAGTTATCAAAAAAAAACTTTTTATCTCCATCCATATCATAAATTTCCTATATGTTCAGAAACGATAAGCTATAGTTCAAAATCTGTAAGAATGAACTTTTGACACTTCAGTATTGACGTCATTCATTAGTGATGGGGCTAAGACGTATCGGTTGTCAAATTTAGCGATTATTTATGAATTGTTCGAATCGATTTTACTGCAACCGATTTTTTCTTGTTATATGCCTATATATTTTGTATCACAAATCTTCTCAAATTATAACAATAACAATAAGAGAATAAGAATAATGTTTATTGACTTAAACCTAATACATGTGTAAGTAATATTTGCACAGTACGCTAATAGCTTAAGAGAGACTTATGTATTAGGTTTGAAACAGTTTCACCGGAACTGAGCCTCTGTCTCCCGAACTAGGCGGATGCCTGTGACTCGGAATTCAGTGATTCCACCGAGAATATGAGTTGAGATGAGTTGTATGCAGTTATGCCTAATATACAAAAATAAATTAAAAAAGGAAAACTTAACTATAACAAAGCAGAAAATAAAATTTAACATTAATTAAGTTATGTTTATAAAAAGTGAAATATTGTGTTTACGTACATGACAAGCTGTAAAATCGTTATGGGATTTTGTTTATAATTTCAAAGTGTCTTGCGCGTTTACATTCTACGGGCGTTGCGATGTGTCAAAAGTTCAATGGGCTATATTAAGAAACCTGTATCTGTGGTGCATCGTAAAGTGTACTTTAGAGTATCGATGACCGATACTTTAATTACATTCAAATTTCGATCATTACAATAATGTATGGAAAATTCATAACAGATAGTCATGAATTGTGCCAGGGCGGAGGACATCCTCTCCCCGACTACGCGCACATACAATCCAGTTGACTATGTTAACTTGCTAATACGACATATACCTACACCGACGTATCAATACACTAAAGGTATGGCTGATAACCGTCATTTTAGTCATAAGTTTAGCGATGTCTTGAATTGTATCTGCTTGTTGCAGAATTGTACCTCCGTGGTTTTAGTGAGGGACAAAAGTTAAATAGTTAAATATTCTGAGAATTTGGGTAGCCGTTTACATCATAGTCCGGCTCAGAGCTCTGTTTTGAACTACAGTTCCGGTCTGGAAGTAAGCAAGAAATAGGCATCTTGACCGTCGCAAGTGCGGACTTCTGACCGAAGGGTCTGATGTGGGGGTCCAGGGGATATCTACCGAATGCTGACGCAACAGAAAAATGTTACGACGCCAAAATATATTTGAATTTTAAAAATTGCGTATGTACGAGTATGTTAGTATGTGAGGTTCTATCTATGGGTCTTCTATAGTTTTTAAGAAATTGATATTAATTTAAGCTAAAAACTGTAAAAAGATTAAAACCTACGAAAATACTATTGTTTGAATGAACAACTCATGGTAAAGCGCGAAGCTGTCTTCAACTTTGCACATCATTAAATAGGCCAATTTACACAAGTAATTCAAAAGGGAAGGAAAGAATAGCTAATTAAAACGAAATGAAAATGAAGCACGATTTTTACTTTTTATTTCATATTTTCCTTCGACGTATTTCTTAATCTGTGAAACTTTTGTATTTCAATAACTGAGTGAATATTATATGAATATTCTTTTTTTTAACCAATCTAGCCAAAAAAAAATGTGCAGAATTAATTACATTGTGACCCCTTACGGCGTTATCACACTTGCGATTTACGAGCGAGTTTTGTATGGGAGCGAACACGCCGCGGGTTTTGTATAGAAATCGCTCGAGCCCCTTAGCTAAGGCCCTTAATCATATTATTTGCGCTATGTTGGTTGCATCCTAAAGGAGCCTGTGGTTCACCTTTTGGCAACCTAATCTCAAGGTTCGGCAACACTTATTTTGTCAAATTTGACTCCCTCACGTTTTCTTATTTGACCCAAGAAACTTACAATTCCAGCTGTTCAATTGCATTTTTGGCATAAAAATATAGCTATACTTATGTATATAGTTTTTACAGCCATAATGCATAGTTCCGCCACCGCTTGTGCCTGAACCAGGCCCAATTGTAACGGTAAAAACGTAAATGTATTATTAAATGAACGGTTACTTTTAAGTTAGCCGTTTTGCAAATGGGTTTGCTAAAAAATGTACTCAGTTTGCAAACTTTCTACGGTTACGACATTATATAACGTTTCCTTTTCCTTTGAGAATAGTTATAAATAATAAAAAAATGGACTCAAAACAAGGACCGTACTAAAGTGCAGCTCATTCTACTAAATTAATGGAATGGTCTGATTCCTCCCGGAAATTACATTAAATTTAAATGACCGCACCCGACATAAATGCTAGTTTATTCAAATAGTTTTAGCGAATGAGAAGCATGGTACATACCTACTATGGATAAGGTAATGGAATCATGTTGGTTATTGCAGATTTTCTTCCACTACTTAGCATATTAGGTATAGACGGGGCATGGGTAATAATAATACCAAGCAAGACCGAACGGGATGGTCTTATAGAACATTCAATAGGCGCTATTATCGCTGGTTCTTGTCATAGTCTCATATTGTGATTATTGCTTACAACTAAAAAGCCCTAAGTACAATATAAACATTTGTTACCCTCCACCGCTTTTTGAATGGCAACAAAGAAACCGACTAAATTATGTAGGCTAGTTACGGTATTCTATCAGCCATCTTGAAACGTGTTATAAAATTAGTCGTGTTACGTATATTCTGTCCGTTTTGGGCGAACGCATGTTTTAATTCTAAAGATACTTGCTTTGAGCAAGAAACCAAGTTTTATCACATAATGATGAATTTAACTTTAAATTTACTTTAAATGGCCGAATGAAGTCCCTTGATGACACGCATGCATCGCGAGCTACAAAAAGTTAGGTTTGTGGATAGTGATTAGTGGTACGCGCCACGGAGGAGCGTAAATTCTTATAGAGTAGACCAGTCGGTCCCTCGGTCCACATAAAAAAGAACATACAATAGCAATGCAATACATTGGTATTGTATGTTTATTTTTTTGAAATCATATTGATGTTTTTGTTACAATGACACATGTTTGAATATATTAAATTAACTTTTTGTAAACTGCTGTCAGTTTAAATACAGCTTGGGTAGTGTATTTTGTACTTGTATATAAATTATACAAACAAATCGTAATTGGTGACATGGAACTGCCCGCGGCAAACATGGACTATCGGATTATTCGAATGACTCGACATAGCCGAAACACCAATACTTAGAGCTGGCATTGTGGTACAAAGTTATGCAAAAACGTTCCAACTGCCGAGTTGTGGGTTGGAACGTTTTTGCATAACTACGTCCAAATATAAGAAGATGCTATTGTAATATTTAGCGTAAATAGATATGTGGTGTTGTATCTCTAATGGTGTGGAAGGTGTTCAGAGCTCCCTAAGATGCACTTATGCACTATACCGGCACTTGCATAATACACTTGCCCCTAATTATATTATCAACGTGCACTTTGAGTTTGTTTACTTAGTTATGACGTACAGACATTGAGATAAGAAAATTCATTACTTACAAATAACAAATTAAGTATCTAATAGAGGTATCACAGCCCTTTTTGCTGAGCCAGTTTGCAACAAACTATATTATATTCGTGGCACTTTCTCATATTATGTCTTCTTTCCTTCTGTTTCTTTTATATGTATGTGTTTACGAATAAACTATATTCTATTCTATATAGGTTTTTAAATATATATTACACCCGGGGATGTGCATACAAACTCAACATAGATGCATCAAAGCATAGGTCCCCACGTAAAATTCACATTCGACAAAAACATCTCTAGGTCAAATGTGTGTTCGTAAGATTTCACAACATGCCACTAAACAAAAATATTATTATTACAAAGAGAACCGCGTCGAAGTCTAGTACCTATCTGAAAATAAATATATTTTCATAAATGGACAACGCTCGCTGCATAGCATAACAAAACGTTAAAAAATACAATTATAATTGTCAACCTTGGCTTCAAAGAATGTGATTGGCAAAGCTGTAGAATTTATTCCAGCACTGGGAAATATTGAGTAAAAGTAAATATATCCTCGCTCCTCGTCGCATCCAAACGTTTGGGCTCCTATTTTGAATCAGTAAGCTCTTTCCACTATATTTTCACAAAAAATTGTACTTAAAAAGTATAGAGGTAGAGCACAAATTTGCTTAGTTTGCTAGGCAGTTACGGGAGCAGCCAGATTCCATTCAGCCTACGAAGTTCGTTTACATAATTAATACGTTAATATTTTGATTACAGATGCTTAGTGTTAAAATGGCGCAGTCGTGCTTATCATAAATCAATTTTGGAATTTGCATGTCATAAATTATGTATTCCAGCATCTATTTGATTGAGATTTGTCTTATAGTACCTAATTAGCAAATAAATTTAATTAATCGTGACCGTAAGTTGCGCGCTGCGATGGACAGCATTTAAGAATTAATAAAATGGATGAATACCCACCGCTTTTATGCTCATAATCCTAGATATTAAAGACGCGTGCATTTCACAATAATTATCCAACTAGTGGAATAATTTAATAATCCGATCAAGTGACGTTTGTACTCTAGTACCAAGTAGTACGTACGCAGACGAATCGTTGTAATTTAGTCGGGTATTACCTTTACTTTTTTTTAACTCTTTATGAGTTTACATTCTAAAAAAGTAAAAAAAAGTAAATATATTAAAAATATACACATTTACAATAGAATACAAATTATACAATCCTGATTGTGAATAAGAATAATTTCGACTTATTATATTACTCGTAATACACAATAAATTACGTTTTAAACACGAATTGTCTGTTTTAATATTGGCTGTTTGGCATTATACGTCCGCGCCTTTGCCTCAAGCTGCACGCACATCCAAAAAATAAAATTGCGCGCCATTTATAAGTTAACCTCAAATCATTGTTTATTTGTTAGATTTTTCTCGTCGTGCTTTATTAATTTAAACAAACTATATTTTCAATGAATAAGAAGACAACTTTAGCGTTAATTTAACCTCTGGATATATTTCAAAATTGTGATACATACTAGTAAAATGTCATCATAAAAATCTAGTGAGTAGGTAATACGTAAGAAAAAAATACTATAATTTATTGCACAATAAATGTGAAGTCTTTAATTTTATGAAATGATTTGAAAAAGAGTTCCAGATACTCAATAACATCACAAAAAACCGGCCAAGAGCGTGTCGGGCCACGCTCAGTGTAGGGTTCCGTAGTTTTCCGTCCGTCACAGTAAGTGTCCCCACTTAAGAGTTAAAATAACACCGCCATCTGATATGATATGAGCGTTCCACGTACAGCGACATCTATCGGCAAATTAAGTAAACTATTGCGCGCGAGCTTAAAGTATGGAAGATGATTTTTATGGGATAATTCTTTATTGCGTGAACCGATTTTCACCGTTTTTACTTTATTTGAAAGCACGTCATTTCATTATGATTTTGTAGAAATTACAGGTACAATAAACACCTGCTTATACGGTTAAATTACAAACTTAGTTCAGAAATTATTTTGTAATTTTTTTTCAAAAACTATTCAACCTATCAAGTTCAAAATAATTTTCCTAGAAAGTTTTTATAAAGTTCTACTTTTGAGATTTTTTTCATATTTTTAAAACTTATGGTTCAAAAGTTAGAGGGGGGGGGACACATTTTTTTTTACTTCTGGAGCGATTATTTCCGAAAATATTTACATTATCAAAAAATGATTGTAGTAAACCCCTATTCATTTTTAAATACCTATCCAACAATATATCACACGTTAGGGTTGAAATGAAAAACTCCCCACTTTACGTATAGGGGAGGTACCCTAATAAAACATTTTTTTCCACTTTTTATTTTACCACTTTGTCGGCGTGATTGATATACATATTAGTACCAAATTTCAGCTTTCTAGTGCTAACGGTCACTGAGATTATCCGCGGACGGACGGACGGACGGACGGACGGGCAGACATGGAGAAACTATAAGGGTTCCTAGTTGACTACGGAACCCTAAAAAGGTTAGTTAAATTTAATTATCTTAGGTTCGTAACTACCTCTATCCTGTAAACATTCTGACAATTAATGTATTTATCAAAATTTATTAATTATACTATTCTGTTATTTCCTCGCAAGTGTGTTGAAAAACGTCGTATGAAACGCGTGTGCTTAATCATTACATAAGCTCAGAGCTCAGCTTCCTTATGCGCCCTCACATGCGTTCGTGCGCACAATATAGCTTCGTATGTAATGATCAACTCAGCACACTTGTATCATAATGTACTAATATCTTAAACCGCAACCCACCCTTATTCCGATAATAACAAAGTTAAACAGCAACTTTTCCGTAGTTTTTCCATCATGTATGTACAAGTATTGTAAAATAAAAATCTTTGTCTAACCATGTCTGACTGATTTATCTCAGTTGCCTAAGGATTAGCCGGAAGAGATCCCTTAAAGGAATAAGTTCGCCTTTGTACACAGTCACTATATTTTTGTTGGTCATGTACTTCTTTTGTGCAATAGTGTTTTACTACTACTACTACTAAACTATGACCTAAAATTTCGTGATTGGAACTAAGCAAAAGTCAGTTAACGAATCCGATTGGCATTTTCATCAGCCCAGCGGAAATTGACCCGCCGAGTGATTGGTTCCAGACGCATTGTACTCTGGAACAGAGTTGTGTCTAGAAAATATAGCTTCAGTAAATTTACCTCGTACAGGTGCATAGACAAAAGCTGGCGCGAGATATGTATCAAACTTTCATCATTTTCATAGTCATTCGGCGCCAGAGTTGTATTTTAACTTTAAAACACGTTAAGACACGATCCTACTTCAATACATCTCCAATGCATTAACTACGCAATACAGCTGTGCTAGTGCCTAAACGTGTGAATCAGAAATATCAGAATTTACTAGAAAAATATTCCGATGCAACTCCAATACAACTTCTATATTGGTTGATTGTTTGTTGTGCGTTGGAGATATGTTTGAGATAGATAGTGGTTTTCATGTATTGTTTATTTATTTCAAAATTATAAATCGGCACCAGGTCTTGTGAATTTAGTTGTAGGTTGGCGTTGGGGTAAGACCAGATCATTTTTGTAAATGCAAATCACACTCTCTCCAACACCATTTTCTTGCATTTCGTATAACACACACAGTTGCATTCATTTTAATAGAATAATTCGATAAGTACATTGCTTTATCTACACTCATATTGTAAGTTCTCTAAAACGTGTTCAAAAACGGTAGGCAATGGCTAGCATTACCACGACCGATTTTACTATGATAAGCTTTTTATCCGTGGCAGTAACGTAATTTTAACTTTTCATGCTCAATTATTGATGTGCTTTGAGTTTTGATAACATAATGTACACCTGCACCCTCCCGCGCATCCGCCGACAGCCCGACACGCGCCTCCCCGACACAATCGAGTTGGTCATGGCGGTGCAATGGCGGCCATTCTATGGTTTCCGAATACGGCATTTTGGATAAATAATATGAGTGTAGATAAAGCAGTGTATGCAACTGTACGTAATTAGGCCTTAAAACACTCGTGTGATCTTATTATGAAACTCACCTGCGGCTCGTTTCATAAAACCACACTCATGTTTTAAGGACCCTTATTACGTAACAGTTACATTAACTACTATTTTTCAAGAGTAAACCTTAAATCCGGTTCTTTAGATTTGTTTTTATTGTTCATCATATAAACGTGTTTTACGTATTACTAGACTTACGAGCACCAGCTAGATTAGGCTGTAGGCAATTTTAATCCTATCTTTTCCGTATAGTCTAAGCTCCCGTTGCATAAAACCTTACCTCACACGGTGGCAAATCAGACATATACTACAGCAATAGATAATACTTAGGGACACTCGATTATAGTAGGTTGTCATGGCATGGCCTGGAAGAACAGTTTTTTTTTCATTCTCATACCACAATATTTACCAAAAATTACATCATAAGGTGGCAGTTCGAAACGTTTACCTATCGAAAGATATACCTTTGGTGATCCGATCCCGCATGGGTTGCCAGCCAAAAACCTGGCAGATTTCAAGGTCAGCCATGTTTCATGAGGCCAAAAAATTGGGTAATTTACCTCATCAGGTGGCAAGATGAAATTGATGCAGATCGATAGCCCTAGGCGTGCCATTCACGAATATATAGGGTTGCCTGCCATCAGCCCGGCAGTTTTTCTGGTCAGCCTCCTCAAAGTATCGATGTTGAGAACTTGGAACGACGAGAAATTCATGTACAAATGCTAACATTCAAGGAATACTTTAATGCAAACCGTCATATTTAATTAAATACTACACACTGACAGTCTTGCACTTCATACGTGTTGAAATAATAGGGTAAATGAACCAGTTACGGTCATTTCTCATTGGTATTTTCGAATATGGGAAAAGTAATGTTGCCGTTTAGGTTCAAGGTTCACTTAAAGCTAAACACGGCATATACTTAAGATCTACGTACGGTCATACTGGATATTTAATTATGTAGAAATAATCTGACATCATTTATCACTCAGTATCTCCCTTTATCGTCTTCTTCCTGTCTCTTTTCCATTTCAATTGGAATCGGGCCGCTTTGTATGTAGGCGCCAGGACTTTCGGCCCTGGGTTGTCGATGGTGCGATATTTAGGGCTTTTAGATCCTTCGCGATTCTTGTCCACCAAATAGAGGAGGATTTTCCTTTAATACGAGGTTTTGTGGGGATATTGAGTACTGCTTTTACAGAATAAATGTCGTCTCTTTTACTTTTATGACTGAACCATCGGAGTCGGTTTTCCTTAAGATTTTCTGCCACTGGAACCACTTTAAATCATCCCTTGGCGTACTGATACGGCATACATCTCCTTGATTCAAGACATATGCGATAGTGCTTGTACACATATCATGAGCCCGCTGGGATAAGTGATCCGTTCCTTAGTACTGCCCTACTGTCGGAGAGTATACGTATGAAGGCTCCTGTTACTTTCCTTGCAGTGATGGCGGCAGCCGCATTGATGATGCCCATGGAATACTGTGTTGTGAGCGCCCAGCGGAGTGATTATAGATACGTTCAGGTCTTCTGAGAATGTTCCGCAAACTGACCCCACGTCTGTTTTAGATCCCTCAGTGAAGATTCTCAGTACACGGAAATTGAGACTTTCATGATTGTCGTCCTCGTGTAACTGTATTTTGTACCTTTTGTCGAAGACAACACGTTTCCGATCTCGCTTATAATGTGCAGAGTATTAAAATAAGAGGGTATTATATATATGTGTGGAGGTGAAGCGGTGGAAGGTTCAGCATGACTTCTAAGGCTCCGGTCGGAGTGCTCCTCATGCAACCTGTGGTAGCCACACATGCAAGCCTCTGTAGTCTCTGCAACTTGTTCCGTACGTTGGCTAGGTTTGTTCTTGGCTACCAAACCAGGACGTCTTGTAGAGCTAAAGAGTGATTTTTGGGTTAAGTCCCCACCAATCATCTTTCTGCATTGCCAGAGGATGACTTCCGCCTTGTTTATGTGGTTGGTCCAATGGAGTGTACTGTCAAGAGTCAGTCCTAAATACTTTACCTCATTTGTCAGTTGTAGGTTGTAGCTTAGATTGGAACAGTTTTGGTTTGGTAAAGTTGCCAAGTGCCCTTTTGTTGGTGAACATTACCATTTCTGTTTTGGTGGGGTTTACTGATAGGTCAAATTCCGCGCATCATCGCTCCGCTCCAGAACGATTTGGGTGAGGTCACAGGCCTTGCTGGTGAATTTACCTGATATTAGTATCGTCAGATTATCACAATGGCCTATGGTGAAGAAGTGATCCTTGTTCAGGTTGGTTATGTTTGTATACTACTAGGTACATAACAGCGGTGATACGACTCCCCATTGAAGGCATCCTCGCACCACCGCTACGGCCTGCGGCTCACCTGCATACATTATAGTCCTTTTTTTCATCAGTTCGGGCTCTGTGCCGTGATTATTTAAGGCATTCCCTTTATTGGCAAAGTGAGTCTTATTAAAAGCGCCTTCGATGTTCATGAACGTGCTGGGGCACATTTACTTGTCACCAATAGCCGGCTGACACGGCTGACGACCATGTGAAGAGCCGATTATGTAGATTTACAGATATATGCACTATGCGTGTTGGTTGTCGTGCATCGGTATATTCCTTAGCTAACACTATGATCTAACGATGCCTTAAGTCCTTTTCGCACAGTTTTCTAGTGTATTCAGCAGGAATGATGTGAGAATAATCGGTCTAAGTATAGGATTTAGCACCTGTGTAGTCACTCTTACCTGGTTGAGGTATGAATATCACGTTTTTATCCCTCCATAGCCTATGCACGTAGCCCCAGGTTAGACAGGCTTTCATGAACTCGATCAGGGTTCCAGGATGAGTCCTAAGCCCCACTGTAATACAGCGGGGAAGATACCATCCGGACCGGCTACCTGAAAGGGATGGAAACTGTCGATGGCCCATCTGATATTTTTAGCTGTGATGATTCATTTCCAGGGCCCGGAATTAGGTGAGCTAAAATACCTAAAGTTCGCGAGAAGACATAATATAGAGTGGTTACAACCGGATGAAAATAATATTTTATTTGGATTAATACTAAGTACTTGTTTCCTTATCTTTCTATATATACTATAGTAGTACTAGTAGCTTTCACTATTGTGACGCTAATACGCCACTCTGACAAGCATTGATAATGAATAGGAAAATACAGATTACTAATTTAAAATATATGGCACATTTTCAGATTTATTATTATAATGTTAACTTTATGGCTGCAATGTAACCATTTTTCATCATAACGACTATTACTTGCAGTGCCCGGATGAATATCGAATACCCGGAATCCAAATAAAATATTATTTTCATCCGGTTGTAACCACTCTATATTATGTCCTCTCGCGAACTTTAGGTATTTTAGCTCACCTAATTCCGGGCCCTGTTCATTTCGCTATTTGTTTGGTTATTGTCTAAAGTATTCTAAATATTCGAGCTTCCGCAGCGATCCCAGCTGAGTAATAGATGTTTGGCTTTCCTTACCCGATTTGCATAATCTAGTGTTTCGATGTTGCTGCAAAAGTTCATCCATGAAAGAGACCTCCAATACCGCAGTCGTTTTTTGTACATGGCTTAGGAATCACAATATTTGACCCAGTCCGCCTCAGCCGTGGTGTTCATAGCCCTGTTAAAGGGTTTCTTGGCTTTCTTCCCGAGTTTCTCCAGTTCTGTACCCCACCACTGATGACCTGCTAGGGCCGGTTCCAATAGTGGATTCAGCGGGCAAACCGTGTGGAAGCTGTCTACTGCGATGTAAGTTAGGATGTTTACCTGTGTTTCTATCTGTGCTGGCCCCCGAATGTCGTACTTTGGAGGGAGTTTTTCTAGACCCTTACCCAGGGTCTTCCTGAAGATGTATCGGTCTGTCTTCCTAGGATTGCGAATCCATCTGTGATCTGAACAAGAGGCCTCTCGTGAGACGTGAGACTAGTTCACTTACATTCTCTGAAGACAGAGTGAGGTCAATAATCGCACCTTCTGTTTTCGAATGTTGTTTCCGCACCTACGTTTAGAATGCTTAAGTCACAAGGTATTCCTCAGTATCTAACTTACCTTTGCTGTTGTCTTTATCTCCCATAGAGGGTGATTGCGTTAGAATCGGCCCTAATGATGATCGCGATACTTTCGCAGGAAAAATCTATTAAACCACTATCAGACCCGCAATGACATACGCATCAGAGTGCTGGACCACGTAAAAAATTACGAACAATAACTTCATAGCTGAATAGAGATGAATATGTTGCGCTCGCTGGGAGGTGGCGTAACAAGGCTGGACAAGGTTCGCAATGAGTACGTCAGGGGATTATTTAAAGTGGCTTCAGTGGCAGAAAATCTTAAGGAAAACCGAATAGAGATGAATATGTTGCGCTCGCTGGGAGGTGGCGTAACAAGGCTGGACAAGGTTCGCAATGAGTACGTCAGGGGATTATTTAAAGTGGCTTCAGTGGCAGAAAATCTTAAGGAAAACCGAGTCCTTTGGTTCCGTCACAAAATTAGAAGAGACGACCATTATTCTGTAAAGGCAGTGCAGTGCTCAATATATCCACAAAACCTCGTATTAAAGGAAAATCCTCTATTTGGTAGACAAGAATCGAGAAGGATCTAAAAGCCCTGAATATCGCACCATCGACAACCCAGGGCCGAAAGTCCTGGCGCCTACATACAAAGCGGCCCGATTCCAATTGAAATCGAAAAGAGGCAGGAAGAAGAAGATAAAGGAAGATACTTAGTGATAAATGATGTCAGATTACTTCTACATAATTAAATATCCAGTATGACCATACGTAGATCTTAAGTATATGCCGTGTTTAGCTTTAAGTGAACCTTGAACTTAAACGGCAACATTACTTTTCCCATATTCGAAAATACCAATGAGAAATGACCGTAACTGGTTCATTTACCCTATTATTTCAACACGTATGAAGTGCAAGACTGTCAATGTGTAGTTTTTAATTAAATATGACGGTTTGCATTAAAGTATTCCTTGAATGTTAGCATTTGTACATGAATTTCTCGTCGTTCCAAGTTCTCAACATCGATACTTTGAGGAGGCTGACCAGAAAAACTGCCAGGCTGATGGCAGGCAACCCTATATATTCGTGAATGGCATTCCTAGGGCTATCGATCTGCATCAATTTCATCTTGCCACCTGATGAGGTAAATTATCCCATTTTTTGGCCTCATGAAACATGGCTGACCTTGAAATCTGCCAGTTTTTTGGCTGGCAACCCATGCGGGATCGGATCACCAAAGGTATCTCTTTCGATAGGTAAACGTTTCGAACTGCCACCTTATTATGTAATTTTTGGTAAAAATTGTGGTACGAGAATGAAAAAAAACTATGTTCTTCCAGGCTATGCCATGGCAACCTACTATAATCGAGTATCCCTAAGTATTATCTATTGCTGTAGTATATGTCTGATTTGCCACCGTGTGAGGTAAGGTTTCATGCAATGGGAGCTTAGACTAGTAGAAGACCGGGCTAAATACCTACATACCTACTAGGTTTTCCCATTTAATGATTTATGGAATAAAGCAATGGTTTTAAAGTAGTTTCGTGATTTTGAATACATACATAGTTTGAAATTATTACGATTTGAAAGTGGCAGTAGGTTAATCTGCGTCACAAAACAGAAGAGCTGTAACTGCCATTACTTAATCAGATTACAAAGAATTACTTCAATTTTGTATTCTTGTCGAATACCTACATCCCAATTGAAACTAGTTTTTAAATGTACATACGGCTTTTAAGCGTGCTTTTTTACATTTTCTTATGAGAATTATAAGCATACCTCGAGGTTTTCGGTGCGGGAACGATGTGAGAAAGAGTAGAGACATATAGATAGGTTAATCTGAGAAAATATCATATTATGCCTAATGAATAACTACCTCTCTGTGAATAGTATACACACTGTGATACAATTTTATTTTAATTCATGTAGTGCTTTGGCTTTACTAACAAGCCTTATGAGATAATAATATAAATAACTTTAATAAGCCTGAGGTAAATTTAGTAGTGGACACGATATTCAGAATAAACTACGTCTTAATATCTATACATATAATAAAGCTGAAGAGGGTCAAAAGTCTGTACATGGAAGATAATCGAAAAAAAGTTGGCTGGGGATACTTAGAATCGATAACAGAACACGTTACAACAATTTTTAGAATTTTTGTCTGTTTGTCTGTTTATTTGACCGCGCATCACGTGAAAATGGCTGAACAGATTTTAATGAAATTTTGTAAAGAGATAGTTTGAGTCCCGGGAAAGGATAATATATAGTTTTAATCCCGAAAATCAACCCTGGTGGGGGTGAAAATGGGGTTGAAAGTTTGTATGGAGAATTTTTAACTGCTGAAACGATTTAGATAGAAATGAGTATGGAGATAATTTGAGTCTCGAGAAACGTCAAAGGATAGTTTTCAAACCATTGTGGGGGTGAAAAGGGGGTTGGAAGTTGGTATGAGGATTTTTTTACCGCTGAACTGATTTAGATGGAAATGTGTATAGAGATAGTATGGGTCTCGAGAAAGGACAAAGGATAGTTTTTACCCCAAAATCAACCCTAAAGGGGTGAAAAGGGAATTGGAAATTTGTATAGGGAATTATTAACCGCAGAATCGATTTAGATAAGATTTGGTATGGAGATAATTTGAGCTCTGGAAAAGGAAATGAAATAGTTTTATCTCGGAAATTATCCCTTAAGCGGATGCAAAAGGTGTGGAAGTTTACATGGGGAAGAAACAACCAATAACCGCTGTACGTATTTAGATGAAATTCCGTATTGAAATAATTTGTAATTTTTTGATCAAGGTGTTCATATTTATAACATGTTACCCGTCGATGCTTTAAATTTACCTTTACCCGCTCTTAAGAAATATTTGAAAATGTCATGAATGTCAAAGGGTTATTCCAGGTTTGAGGACTATATATAACGGACAAAGATGCATGGCCCAAACCAAAAAACTACTACAAAATCATCTAACCTTTATAGGACACCGTTTAGGTCGGAAAACATATCAAACGTTTTGTGAAGCAGTCAGATTAGGATTTATTTTTCTTTATAATTAAACAATGGGTACATTATCTGTCTCTCAAGCTGTTTTGATAATATATGTCTTCTTGAAGAACTACGCATTATTTTGTATCTTTAAGATATAATAATGTATTACTTACTGTTTTGAAAAAAATAAGTCCCGTCGAGTTTCTTTCCGGTCATAAATGTCATAATAATTCTTGGGCCAGAGGTGTAGGGTTAGAACCAGTGGTGGTTTTGGAACGAAGTTCCTTATCAGACGGATCGCGGATGGGAGGCTAGGCGAAAAAAAGTCACGTGACCGTGACATACGGACGGACAGACAGACAGACAGACAGACAGACATGACGAATCCATAAGGGTTCCGTTTTTTGCCATTTGGCTACGGAACCCTAAAACTGGCATGATTTTCAAAAATTTTAAAAATTTAAAAAAATTAAAGAATTTAAAAAAATTTCAAAAAGTTCAATAATTTCAACAATTTCAACGATTTCAAAAATTAAAAAAAAATACAAAATCAAATTAAATTTCCAAAAAAAAACTTCAAAAATGAAATAAAATTAAATAACATAACTTCGTTCCAATCGCGTGTTCCACGACACTCACGTATTTTATTTTTCTCTGACGTTCATTAGTGCATTGTAATGTGCTTACATTGAAGAATAAATATCTTGATTTATCTGTGACAGTGTGGTAAAAACGTATGAAAATTCATTACCCCCGACCGCCGGCACTCCCCCCCCCCCCTGGATTTGTAATATGTGTGTAGGTAAAGCAGTGTACGCTTCTCTACATAATTAGGCCTTATTACGTAACAGTTACATAAACTACTATTTATCTCTTTTTAGGGTTCCGTAGTCAACTAGGAACCCTTATAGTTTCGCCATGTCCGTCCGTCTGTCCGCGGTCTAGCTCAGTTACCGTTCGCACTAGAAAGCTGAATTTTGATAACTTTCAATAAAAACTATATTGAATAAAAGCGGTTCAGCCGTTTTTGAATTATCAGTCAAAACCGCATAGTGAAAGGAAGTGCCGAATAGTAAAATGACGTAAGCGCCGCCAAATATCCCTTAATAAACGACCTTTTGAACGGATGTTTTGTAACAGGGCGGCGTCGCATTGATATAGAAACTCTACACTGAGCATCGCCCGACATGCTCTTGGCCGGTTCTCATCTCATCATGCTCAAATTCAACGTCTAAAAGGGGGGGAGGGGTAGCCACTACACTCGATTGAGTTAAATTTGCATGGGTCATGGACCCCGTCCTCCCTCCAAGTGCACCTCAAATAGAAAAAAATCATTTCTGCATTTGTGACACCCCCCCACCCCAATTTCAACTGCGCCTGTTCTTACCTTTCATGCTTAGACTGATTTGACGGGAGGATCGATTTGGATGATATTTGCCGTGGACATGAACCTATAAATACAAAAGTGGTCCTGTATCGTCCGATATACACCTACTACTCTATGTCGTTTAAATCATGCCAAAAAAAAAATTATATGATAAAAAAAGTATTCATTTTTGAGTGTAGTTTCATTTAGTGGTAATTGTAAAATATTTTATTATTATTAGGACTACTGTCCTCTAGCGTCATCTGTCAAATTTACTTCAAGTTCCGCCTCCAGGGTAGCCAGAGATAAATTAGGGGTGAATTAGCCGCTTACTGACACAGACCGAATTCCACGCAGGCGGAGCCGCGGGCACAGCTAGTTTTTTTCTATATTTGGAACAGTTAATCTCCGGCGTCATGCTGCATAAATATCCATTTCAACGAACTGAATGTTTTTTTTCACGTCAGCAGTTGTAATATTATATGTCAATTGTGCATTCATAATCAATTTGTATCTCGTAATATATCGCACAGAGCACAGTATGTTATTACCAGCATTTACCAGTCATTTAAAGTGTGGCAAAGCGACAGTTAGTGAGGCATTCTATATTGATTTATATCCAACTTAATTATATTTCCGATGTTTCTGAAACGAATATAAACTAGATATAGGTTTCATGACAAAAAACATCAACAGTTTATCAAAATATTAAGTAAATACTAATATAACCAGTTTTTAATTTGTATGAATAAAAGCGATTATTAACTGAAAAAACATTTTAAACATAGCTCAGTAAGTAGGACTACCTACAGTATATTTAACAATCATTAACATTCCTCAAGCACTCAAGGCAGCTTTCCTATACCAGTTACTTTTCCAGAAAATGATTGAACTAGTTCGTTTAAAGGTAACCCGGGCACAAAATCCGTTGGGAGACAATTAGTTGCTCGAGCCGTCAAATTGAGTCATCGTTAACTCGTTATAGGTTTTGTCGATACATCGATTTCTGATTTCACGAGCCGGCCAATGTATCTGTGATTTGAATCATGCGAAATGAGATTTTATTTAAAAGCCAGTAGTGTTTTCGCAATTCACCGTTTACTTGGTGGATTTCAAAATTTTATTTTCGAATCTCTCATAATCGTTTGCTCTGTATTTTGTTAATAAATGGCTCTATCGGTATTTAACGGAGTTGCAGTAGATAACCATGTACCAAACTTAAGTAATGCACTAACTTAGGAAAGTTATCAGGTATAAACAGGTATAGTTTTTGTTTTAGGACCTCTATCAGACGAAATCGAGTATTCACTATTTGGATATTTGTTTCTAGTGTTATGAAATTTAAAAACTTTGCTGCTCATCTCAAGTCTCTTATATTCAACAACTACGTGACTTTGTTTGTTTAAACATTCGCTTAAAATTTATTTTGAATGCACAAAGACCAAGATTTTACTGACTATACTGTGTTTAATGAAAGTCGGAGTGGCTAAGCCTTTTAATTGAAAAATGAATGTGAATTCCGTCCGTTTACCATTTGTGGGCTCAGAATTTTACTGAAACGGATTTCCAATCTATGTCTGCGGCCGTCCAAGGCCGTAATTGTCTATGCTTACCATGCGTGCATTCGATGAAGCCAGCTAAGCTGTTACCTCTTACAAACCAGTATAACTAAGTAACTTCTAATTAGATAACTATAGTTGTTGTCATTCAAAATATGAATGCCCCGATGCAATGAAATTCGTCTAGTACAAAGCAATTAACACATTTATTTTATTATTTGATACACGTTTTTATTTCTCACTAGATGTGCCCGCGGCTCCGCCCGCGTGGAATTCGGACTTTGTCAGTAAGCGGCTAATTCACCCCTAATTTATCTCCCTCCCCCTGGAGGCGGAACTTGAAGGTCTTTAAGTAAAGTTGACAGATGGATACGCTAGAGGACAGTAGTTCAGATAAAATATTTTACAATTACCACTAAATAAAACTAAGTACACTCCAAAATCAATAGTTTTTTTCGTAGGTGTATATTCCGATATACACATACGAAATAGTACCGTTTTTGTATTTATACGTCCTTGACTGTACCTATCCATATCATGTCCATGGAAAATATCATCCAAATCGATCCTCCAGTCAAATCAGTCTAAGAATGAAAAGGTAAGAACAGGCGCGGTTGCAGCCTAAAATTGGGAGGGGGAGGGGTAACTATGAAATTGGGGGGGTCACTAATGCAGAAATGTTTTTTGAGGGGGTCTGTAATGAATTTTTCTATTTGACGTGTACGATTTGGGGGGAGGGGGTCATGTCCAGAGCTCGGAATAGGTAGTGCCTATTTACCTAAACTTCGCAGGAGGACCTAACTAAGAGTGGTTACAACCACCAAAAAATATCGTGTGTAAATAGCGTGTCGTGGCATATGAGTCATATGCCACGACACGCATTTTTCGGCATTAAACTATTGAATTTTACTAATAAATTGACCCCAAGTGTTAATTAGTGTAGATTATGTACTCTTATTAATCCCGGGAAATCCCGCGTTCAATAAAAATAAATAATATTTTTTGGTGGTTGTAACCACTCTTAGTTAGGTCCTCCTGCGAAGTTTAGGTAAATAGGCACTACCTATTCCGAGCTCTGGTCATGTCCCATGTAACCCCCCCACCCCATCGGACCGATCGTACCGCGCCTGAGTAAGAAATATACACCTCAAAATCCTTACTTCATATCATACCCTAACAACTTACGAATATACTAACAACGAACTTAAATATGTCTAATATTAGTTAGAAGACTTAAAAGTAAGATTAGATAAAAGGAGAATAAATATCAAAATCGTGAGGCTGAGTATTTACATGCATTGTGCAAATTTTGTTGTACTATTATCCAATAATTCATTTAAATATGTTGATATCCGTACCCCCTTCTAAACTTAGTTAATTTGGCCAAATCCTTCCTTAGTGGATTATTCATGTCAAAACGTATTAATTTCAGCGCCATCTGTTAGTTTAGCAGGGTACTCGTTAGTCTTAGGACATATTTGGAAAAAAAGTTTCCACCTTCTTCCTAAGTAGCGCCATAAGATTGTGTGGCCACTCCCCTTTTAGAGGTTGAATTTTTATAGTCTACCTATACCTGGCCGGAGATTTCTTGACAATTGGAATTAGTAATCCTTAAGGGGTGACTTCTGGGATAACAATGCAAAAAAAACCGCCAAGAGCATGTCGGGCCATGTTCAGTATAGGGTTCCGTAATTGCCGCCCTGTTAAAAAACATCCGTTCAAAAGGTCGTTTATTAAGGGATATTTGGCGGCGCTTCCGTCATAAACTAATAATTGCGTGGTGGGTTAATTGTTTGGCGTTGTAATTCTACTATCCGGCACTTACGTCCTTTAACTATGCGTTTTTGACTGACAACTCAAACAGCTAAACCGATTTTATTCAATATAGTTTTTATTGAAAGTACCTTTCAGGCTTCACTTCCATTATTTTTTTCAAATTTTTTGGACCTACGGTTCAAAAGTAAGATGGGGGCCGCCCTTTTTTGAAGATGAAACTATCCTTTGTCCTTTCTCGAGTCCCATACTATCTCTATACCAAATTTAATCTAAATCAGTTCAGCGGTAAAAAATTCCTCATACCAACTTTCAACTCCCTCTTCACCCCCACAAGGGTTTGAAAACTATCCTATGACGTTTCTCGGGACTCAAATTATCTCCATACTAATTTCTATCTAAATCGTTTCAGCGGTTAAAAATTCTCCATACAAACTTTCAACCCCCTTTTCACCCCACGAGGGTTGATTTTCGGGATTAATACTATCTATTATCCTTTCCCGGGACTCAAACTATCTCTATACAAAATTTCAAATCCGTTCAGCCGTTTTCACGTGATGCGCGGTCAAATAAACAGACAAACAGATAAGCAGACAAAAATTCTAAAAATTGTTTGAACGTGTTCTGTTATCGATTCTAAGTATCCCCAGCCAACTTATTTTCGATTATCTTCCATGTACAGACTTTCGACCATCTTCAGCTTTATTATATGTATAGATGATTAATTAATAGGGTCAATTCAATCTTTAATATATTGTAAAATGACGTCATTTGTTCTGGTGAGTGCCCGAATCAAAGTTGTTGTGGATCGCAGAGCCAAACTGAAACTATTTTAATTAAACATAAAAAATCGGCTGTCATGTTTGCATTGCGTAGGTCTCAACTGAATTTCATATAGCTACAGTTTTCAATATTTTTAAGTTTAAGCCCGTAACGGTGTTGGCCTGCGCTGAAGCGCTGGTGGCCTGGCAGTAAGACGTCAGACTTTCAATCCGAAGGTCGCGGGTTCAAACTCCGGCTCGTACCACTGAGTTTTTCGTAACTTATGTACGAAATATCATTTGATATTTACCAGTCGCTTTACGGTGAAGGAAAACATCGTGAGGAAACCGGACCTAATCCCAACAAGGCCTAGTTTCCCCTCTGGGTTGGAAGGTCAGATGGCAGTCGCTTTCGTAAAAACTAGTGCCTACGCCAATTCCTGGGATTAGGTTGCCGAGCGGACCCCAGGCTCAATTGAGCAAAAAGCTGGGACAAACGCTAGGAAGAAGAAGAGAAGAAATCCGTAACGGTGTTTGAAAACTTCTCGCGATTAGTTTAAATACTTACGATTACGCCGATTTTATTGACTCCTGTGAAATTGCAACTTGTAGTTTTACAACACAAGCCCCTTTTTAGACGGAGAGCTGGCCGCGTCAGATATGACACAATAATGAGAGCAACGAAACCCCTCTAGTCAGTTTGCTATACTATGCTAATTTCTAGATCTGGGCATCTGACAGCTGTTAAGTGGCGGAGGTCAAAGGATAAAAACCACTTCAAGAAAACAAATCCTAGAGTGTCTGGATTTGATGCAATATCATGAGAAATTATATAGATAATTATATTATATCATTGCCAAGAGTTTCTGTTGGTAACGTCCAACCTACGTATAATGTAATTCATAATTTGTCGCCTACTGTTTTTTTTCCGCAATAATATGCAATGTTCTTTGTTCCAATGTTAAAATATAGGCCCTGTCCTCTATAACTAAGACAATTTCGACAGTTTTTGCCTATTTTAGTGTGTGTAACTATTTTGCAATTCAAAAACTTTGTTAGTCTGACACTCTGACGTCCACCCATTAAAAGCTGCCAGATGCCCGGAAAATGCCTTGTTTTCGGGGATCGCCGCTTTATATCTTCTTCTTCTCCCTGCCCTTATCCCACGTTATGTGGGGTCGGCACAACATGTCTTCTTCTTCCATTCTCCTCTATCTCCCGTCATCTCCTCACTCACTCCTTTCTTCCTCATGTCCTCTTTTACACAATCCATCCATCGTTTCCTTGGCCTACCCATAGCTCTTCGCCCATCCACTTTCATATCTAACATTATTTTGCTTATATTACATTCATCCCTCCTCATGACATGCCCGAACCATGCTAACCTACCACCCTTCACTTTCTCTGTTATTGGTGCTACTTTCAAGCTTCCCCTTATATACTCATTCTTAATCCGATCCTTCCTTGTCACTCCACACATCCATCTCAGCATTCTCATTTTCGCAGCATGCATTCTTCTTTCGTCTGTCACTTTCGTCGCCCAGCATTCTGATCCATACATTACGACAGGCCTTACGATCGTTTTGTAGATTTTCCCCTTAAGTTTAGGGGGCATGCGTGGATCGCACGTTGTTCCAGAGACCTGCCGCCATTTCATCCATCCCGCATTTATCCTATTCCTTACATCACGGTCGATGTTGCCGTCGCCTTGCATTAATGACCCAAGGTACCGGAATTCGGAGCAAACTGGTAGGAATACACCATCTAAGGCAATGTGGGAAAAGCTGGATAGACCACCAAAGTCACAGAACATGTGTTCAGTTTTGGTTCTACTTATTTTCAATCCAACACTTTCCAACTTTTCTTGCCATTTTCCCAGCCTGCTCTGGACGTCAAGTGCATTTTCTCCGACAATCACAATGTCATCAGCAAACAGCATACACCAGGGTGATTCCTCCTGTATGCTCTATGTCAAAGCATCCATAACCAGGAGGAACAAATATGGGCTCAAAGCCGATCCCTGGTGTAAACCTACAGCCACATTGAAATTGTCGGTGATTCCAGCTTCAGACCGCCATTTATTACCGACATATATACATCGCCTGTTTATATGTCGGTAATAAATACTCCATATTTATTTACTCCTCCTTAATTAAAACAATGCGTGCATTACTACCAAAGAGACCAGCGACTCTTGCCGGTGTAAGTAGTAAAAGCACCGCACGCCTCACCCGCCTATCCGACCGCAATAGCACCGAACTATTTAGTCAGTGTAAGTTCGGATGGGCCGATCGGGGCCTGCAGAGTACGTTGCGGCAATTACGGGCTCGCCGCGATTATCGCTTTAAACCGCTATTAACGATGTCTCGCACCATTGTCCATAGTTCTAGCAGGGCGCCAGTATTGGAATACTGAAGTTACACAAAGATTGCCAGTAAGAAAAAGTAGGAGAAAAATTTTTTGGACACAATTTTTTTTGTATGGGACACGTCGTCCCAGCCGGCTAACCCTCCATACAATAGTACATTACTTACCTAGGGCTGTAAAAAAAAGAAAGCCCGAAATCGCAGGTATTTGGGACCCGAGCCGCAGGCGAGGGTTGTAAATATGCGATAGAGGGCTTTCTTTTTTACTGCCCGTGGTGAGTACACAATTTTACGTCCCCACCTGGCCATAATGCGAGTTTTACCGTAAGCGTAGCGAGCGGTAAAACTCACATTATGGCCAGGTGTGACGTAAAACCACTTATTACACCTTGTATTGATAAGTCTGTGTATTTCTGTGGATAACTTCGACAATGAGGGGTTCGGTAATGGTTATGGTAAGGATAAAATAAATCAGAATTTAACGTTCTTTCAGTGATAGGTTTCAAGGAAATGCTTACATTACATTTTCGGAATATTCCTTTAACAATAACATAATTACTTATTAATATTATTAAAAAAATTGCATGTCTAAATATATAAAAGAAGAAACTGACTGACTGACTGACTGACTGACATATCAACGCACAGCCCAAACCGCTGGTTCTAGAGATTCCAAATTTGGCACGTAGGTTCCCTTTAGGGTCTAGGGGTGCACTAAGATAGGATTTTTCAAAATTCACCCCCTAAGGGGGTAAAATGGGGGTCCAAAGTTTGTATGGCGAATCAAGATTTGTTAGATTATTTTATTCGAAACTTCACAGGAGTATTCCTAACGATAAATGAGTAAACACGTGTTTCAGGTTTTTTTAAATTCAACCCCTAAAAGGGGCAAATGTGGTCACAAAGTCTGATAATCAACATGGGTATCGAATCCTTTTTGAGTACTTATAGTACGCGGGCGAAGCCGCGGGAAAAGGCTAGTTTTAAATAAATATTTTACTAAGATACCCGAAAATATGCGAAAAATTAAGTACTTACCTAAATAGATGGGAACACAAATTGAATCGTAATTCTATGTTTTTCTATATTTATTACCTTACCTTATTAAGACTCATAATTCGCAGAGTGTGAGAGTCCTTAAAACATGAGTGTGGTTTTATGAAACGAGCCGCAGGTGAGTTTCATAATAAGATCACACGAGTGTTTTAAGGCCTAATTACGTACAGTTGCATACACTGCTTTATCTACACTCATATTATTTATTCTAAATGCCGTATTCGGAAACCATAGAATGGACGCCATTGCACCGCCATAGCCAACTCGATTGTGCCGGCGGTCGGGGAGGCGCGTGTCGGGCTGTCGGCGGATGCGCGGTAGGGTGCAGGTGTACATTATGTTATCAAAACTCATATCACATCAATAGTTGAGCATGTAAAGTTAAAATTACGTTACTGCCACAGATAAAAAGCTTATCATAGTAAAATCGGTCGTGGTAATGCTAGCCATTGCCTACCGTTTTCGAACACGTTTTAGAGAACTTACAATATGAGTGTAGATAAACAATAATAAACTACAATATTACATTATTAACAATGGATTAATATTTATTATACAAGTTGTAACAAAAATGCTGGTGGTCCTTTTAAATAAGGGTATAATCGGTATCGTATTCTTAGTATGAAATACTAAGGAAAAAAAACGCGCCAAAAAACTGGTTTTGTATGGAGGGTTGGCCGGCTGGGACCACGTGTCCCATACAAATAGTACATTATTGCAGAGGACGGGAAAGATAAATTCGTGGACGAGCGATTTTTTCGGACGAAGCGCAGCTGAGTCCGAAAATATAAGACGAGTCCACGAATTTCTATTCCCGCCGAGGCATATATAACGCTTTTCTCCAAATGTGCGAGGAAATAAAGTAAATTAAATAAATTACATTTTTAGGTTAGCATTAAATATCATGAATTTATGAATTAGCTTCCCTTTACAATTTTTTTTTTGAGTATAGAGCACTACTTATACTGCCAATCATCTGCCAAAGTTCATTCAAATAATATTTAAAAAACAATTTTCGTCAGAAATATTTAAGGCAGTATTAAATATGCTCCTTTCACACAACTGTAAAAGCTTAAACCTTAAAAAAAGTTGTTTTGTCTATGATTATATGAAGCCGTATTCGCACGATCAGACGCGGTGGTCATGCAAGCTATGACACAGAATGAGACAACGAAGGTTTTTGATCTCACTATCTCGCTCTATCCTATAGTTTGAAGGGATTGCCGTTCAGACGGTTGGCTGTTTAATGAAATGTTTAAAAGGTAAAAAACAATGCGGACGACAAGTACAACTTGTCGTCCGCTAAAACAGGACAATAATGATTTTTTTTTTTTATTTGTATTAGTAAATAATGACGAACTTCACGTACTAATTTTACTACAGTAAGGTGAACATTTCCGAGCACATTGGAGAAAAATAAATTTCTCACCTAAAAAAATTCTCTCCTACTTATTTTTAGGTGCAATACGATGCCAATTATGCCCTTCGATGGATCACCAGTATTATTGTGACAATTTGTACTCATTCTTCTGACGGATCTGGTCTTTCATAATTATAAATTATCTACCTCATACTGTAGGGACCATGAAGTTGAGAAGTGCCACTTTTCGGATAATCATAGTAAAGTTCGAGGCAGGCCGCCATTTTAACAGCTCCAACTAATTCTGGTTTCGGAACGTTCTAAAATTATCGTCTAGTAAATATCACTTGCAACCGACTCGCCTACAATTACAAGGAGTGGTACGGGTAGGGTTGTCCTAGAAATACCTAGACTTCTGCCCCGTAGCCTTATTAGACGGAGAGCTTGCCACGTCAAATATGACACAACAATGAGAGCAACGAAACCCCTCCAGTTAGTTTGCTATACTGTACTTATTTCTAGATCCGGATATCTGGCAGCTGTAAAGTGGTAGAGTTTAAAGATTGCAAATAACTTGAAGAAAACAAATCCTAGAGTGCTGGGTTTGATGCAATATTATGGGAAATTATGTAATTAATTAGATTATATCTTATTAATTAATAGTTAGTCACTTACTGTTTTTTTCCGCAATAATACACAATGTTTTTTGTTCTAATATTAAAATATAGGCCCAGTCTTCTATAAATAAAACAATTTCGGCAGATTTTACCTATTTTGGTATTACTTTTTTTCAACTGAATAACTTTGTTGGTCTGTCACTGACCTCCACCCATTAAAAGCTGCCAGATGCCCGGATCTAGCGATAAAGATGGTAAAGCATTCTAACTAGATAGGTTTCATTACTCTCATTATTGTGTCATATCTGACGTGGCCAGCTCTTACTCCATATGGCCCGTATCCAGGAATGACACTTAATGTCCCGGTTTGTTGATTTCGAGACTGGCGGGGGAACTCTACTGACACTAGTGTTCAAATTTAACCGAAAGGCCGCCGAATGTCAAGATTGAAGCATCCCTATTCACCACCAAATAAGGTGCCTCATTTGTTGGTGGTATCATGACCGCCCAAAGAATCGAAATTCCTTAACTCGACAAGCCATATTAAGATAGACTTAACTGCTTTAACATACCACTTCTAGTATAGTGTAAGTTCAACTGACATTAAACGTCCATAGAACAGAAATACAAATTAAAAAAAAACCGGCCAAATGCGAGTCGGACTCGCGCACCAAGGGTTCCGTACAAACCTGTAGGTATATAGGGGTAGTAACTTTAAAATTATTAAAAATATTTTTATTATAATATGTAACTAAAAAATTACGATTTCCGCAATTTTTCCTGTATCTGTGCTATAAGACGTTGCTTCGTACCAAATTTCAAGATTCTGAGTTCACGGGAAGTACCCTGTACCTATAGGTTTTGATTCCCTTGAGAGTTTCGAAAATTTGCGGAAATTGGCGGCATAAACGGCTTTATCTGTTGATTGCGTTGGCTTAGATGTTTGATTTTTTCACAGCTCCAAGGGACAGTAGACTTGAGTATATGATATAAATTTCAGCTTAATACCTCCACGCGTTCCTGAGAAAAACGGTCTTGACAAACGGACGGACGGACGGACAACAAAGTGATCCTATAAGGGTTCCGTTTTTTCCTTTCGAGGTGCGGAACCCAAAAAAGCGTTGCAGTTATGCTGGTTCGCCTGAGTCGAACGCTCGCCTGTGCCCAGTGAGCAAGAGGAACAAAGATCCAGAGCATTCACACCAGAAACTGTACTCCGGAAACTTGACCACGGATCCAATCCAAGTTCCGTGACTATAGCACCTAATTATTTGAAAGTTTTGAATGTATAGTAGGTACGACATTGAAATTGGAAATTTATAGTATTCATTATTTTGAAAAAAAACGGGACTTAGTCGCGTACATTTGCTTTACAATAATGAGTCAAAATCGTGTGAGTTTAAATCAGTAATAAATCTTTCTGTAGCAGTATATTGCTATAAGTTGAAATAAAAAATATGCGTTAATATATACCTAAAGTTTTAGTTAGGATGTAGTCTGTCTATAAGGTGAGGTCGCTATGTAAAATTTCAAGCGTGTAAACTAATATTCCATCCATAATATTCAAAGTAAAATCCATTTTAGGGATTTCCTCTTACCTATCATCATTATTGAATTTGTAACAGTAAAAAATTCAGAAATACACCCGTTGTTGGTGGTGCCTGTGCCTACAAATTAAATAAAAATATAAGAGTCTCTCTACGTTCTCAAAACTTAAATCTGATGATCAAAGAGACAAAATTCCGTATTTAACTTTGCAGCTATTTTCACTGGATATTTTGCTCGTGAAACGTTCGGGCAGCAGCAGGCAAAGGCTGTGACCGTTCAGTCTGTAATCTAGAACGTACATCAATGCGTTCGAGTAGACCCCTTCACTAATTGCTTGTGATAGCCACGTTATACTGACTGTGAGTCTGCTATGCTATGCATACATACAGTTCTCAGTGTTTACTAGTCTAGGGTGTGGAGTGTATGTTATTTTTTATTGATGACGTTCGTTCAGTTTTAAGCCTAATTTGTATTAGGTAATATTTAACTGCAAGCGACAGCAACCCATATATTCTTACGTAAGAATAGTAAACTCAGCAATAAAAGTTATTGTTTATACTGTCCCTACTGAACAGACATTTTATAGATATTTACGCGCGACGAGACGGGGACTAAAAAACTAAACATTAAAAAAAACATATCTGGGGGCACGGCAGTGCCACCCCGCCAAGTCGAGCGAAACATACAACAAAGGCACGGCCGTACCATCCTTTTCCCAAAGCCATTCAGGCCATTCGACCCCCCTCTAATTCTGTTGTCGATAAAGCTAGATCGCTGAAATTTCTGTGACCTCTTGGTCAGAGGCCATAACACAGGGAAGATATATTCCCAATATCATTGAATTTCAACATATACTTTAAGAGCAAGTCAAAATTCCTTAATTTTTTCACTGGCTCACTGACTCACTGATCACGATCATCGTATATCTATACTAGCTTTCCGCCCCGCGACTTCGTCCGCGTATTATTAGCACCTTCGCACCCCTATTTAACCCCCTCAGGGGTTGAATTTTCCATAACGCTGAAAGTACTTTTATTGTATTTTAATAAGTTATCATCGCACAAATTTAAGTCTCTATTAATTTCCCCCATACAAACTTTGCACACCTTTTTAACGTCAGGGGTGAAATAATCCAAAACGCTAAAAGTATTTTTATTGTATTTGAATAAGAAATCGTTCTAAAAAATTAAAAGTTTCTAAATTAAAAAAAAAATGAAATTATCCTTAAGGCTGAAAGTACTTTTTTGTATTTTATTAAGTAATGTTTCTACAAAGTTTGAAGTCTCTATCTCAAAGAAATAAGTTTTTCGCATACAAATTTTGCACCCCTATTTAACCCCCTCAGGGGTGGAATTATCCAAATCGCTGAAACAATTTTATTATTTTTTAAATATCAGTGAACGTACGAAGTTTCAAGTCTCTAACTTCAAATTTTAAATACATACAAACATACATACAAACTTGTAACCCCCTTTTTACCCCTTTAGGGGTTGACTTTTTCAAAATCGCTTCTTATTATTTGTACAAATGATACATGTAACCCGACCTGCAAATTACAACTTTCTAGCTTCAGTTGTTACGGCCTCGCTGTAATACAAACTTTTCAACCCCGTTTCAACTCCTCTGGGGTGGAATTTTGAAAACGCTGAAATTAGTTTTTTTGTTTTTAAGCTAGTAGCCTGCAAACGAAATTTCAAGTCTGTCACAAAAAAAATAGTAATCTCCAAACAAACTTTCAACCCCTTTTTTACCCCGTTAGAGGTTTAATTTCACAAAACGCTGAAATCACTTTTATTATTTTTTTATTATCAGTAACCGTACAAAGTTTCAAATCTCTAACTTTAAATTTTAAACCCCATCCATACAAACTTTCAACCGCCTTTTTACCCCCTTAGGGGTTGAATTTTTCAAAATCTCTTCTTATTATTTGTACAAATTATAAATGTACCCCGACCTGCAAATTACAACTTTCTATCTTCAGTTGTTACGGCCTCGCTGTAATACAAACATTTCAACCCCGTTTCAACTCCTCTGGGGTGGAATTTTGAAAAACGCTGAAATTATTTTTTTGTTTTTAAGTTAGTAGCCTGCAAACGAAATTTCAAGTCTGTCACAAAAAAAATAGTGATCTCCATACAAACTTTCAACCCCTTTTTTACCCCGTTAGAGGTTGAATTTCACAAAACGCTGAAATCACTTTTATTATTTTTTTATTATCAGTAACTGTAAAAAGTTTCAAATCTCTAACTTTAAATTTTAAACCCCATCCATACAAACTTTCAACCGCCTTTTTACCCCCTTAGGGGTTGAATTTTTCAAAATCGCTTCTTATTACTTGTACACATTACAAATGTAACCAGATCTGAAATTTTCAACTTTCTAGCTTCAGTAGTTTCGGCTCTGCGTGGATCAGTCAGTCAGTCAGTCAGTCAGTCAGTCAGTCAGTCAGTCAGTCAGTCAGGACAAATGCATTTATATACCTATATAGATAAGGTACTTCTAGCAGCCCCACAAGCTCCAAATTTTGAACACTATTTAGGCTATAAAGCCACTGAAAATTTAAACATACCGCAATTATATCAGTCGGGTTGTCAAGTTTTACAAACCGCACAGTTAACATTGTAATCCCATATAAATATGTACGATAACAAAGTGATTTTTTCTTTTACTTAAATTTTAGCTATCCTTTGAATATTTGATGTCTATATCTTTAAAATAAATAGAATGGTTTGGCAGTCGCACAGGACATCTATTAATATTACATTATATAATTTAAATCAGCTTGTGTTGTGATACGTATGTTTAGCCGTGCGATGGCCAGGTCATCCTATTTTTTATAAAAATATAGACATCTAATATTCAAAGGATCACAATGAAATGTTGTTAGTAAACTCCGGCACACCGGCTTAGTTTAACATTAGATCTCAATACTTTTTGCTGTAGAAGAATTGCGTTGCGAGACTGGTATTTCTGTACATGTAAATGTTTTTGATGGAATTTTATATTTCTCCTTCACAATAAAGTTATTTTTTGTTTAAAAATCTGTGTCTCACTCTGACAGAAGACAGATTAGTGACGACAGGGCGGCAACGGCACGCCATTTTACTAATTCAGTAGGAAGTTTCGACTTGGTACCGAGTTTTATTGTTTTCATATTTTATTGTGTAAGCGAACGGTTGGTAAGTTGTTGCCTTGTGCTCACTACCATTCATCTTTAGATATATGAGTAAGTCTTTGTCTGTAGATACTACCTAAGTATTACCTACCTGGCGCCCAATTCAAAAATCAAATAATTTTAAACAAAAAAGAACCGACTTCACTAAGCATCCACAACACCAAATGCTCGATCTGCTGTTAAAAAAACTCAAATCACCATAGGTGTGCCTATAATAGTTGAAGAGTTCCCTCGATTTCTCCAGGATCCCATCATCAGATCCTGACATGGTTACAATGGGACCAACTGTGAAGTATACGCTCTCAAACAAAAAAATAATTTTCCAAATCGGTCCAGCCGTCTTCGAATAATCGGTGAACATACTAAAAAAAAAATAGCAAAAACAAAGATCCCGATGAATTGATAACCTCCTCCTTCGAAATCTTGAAGTCGGTTGAAAATAGAAAATACGAGCCGCTTCATTATCACGCTAATTCATAATGGTCCTGCGCCATAGTCCAATCGCGCTTACGTGCCAAATCTGTCATTTTGAAATACAGGGTGTAACGAAAATACTGATGATCCGTTTAAGGGCATATTTGGTAATGCGATATCATTGCACTAAGAAATAGTAGGAGAAAAAATTTTTTGAAGCGAATTTTTTTTTGTATGGGTCACGTCATCCTAGCCAGCCAACAATAAAAAAAAATTGTTTTAATACAATTGCTCAAAAAGTTTAGTTTATGTAGCTGCAAATCGTGCGTAAAGTTTGATTTTATGCACTAGTGCTAAAAAGTAATCTGATCTGCAAATCGTGCGTAAAGTTTGATTTTACGCACGATTTGCAGATCAGAATTTTAAATGCGCTTATAATTATAAATGACCCATCTGAACTACGCGCGATTGGGCATAAAATAATATTATGCGAGACCCAATAGTATTACTTGAAGAACGCGCGATTGAATGAAGCTGTCTTTCGTACACTGACAGAATATAAATGTAATTTTATTTCATTGTAGTTGTTTCGCAATTGTATTAAAAAACGTTGTTCGAAACACGTGCGGAAGTGTCAGTTTCACTCGTCCCGAGTCTTGACCCTCGCCTCTCGGCTCAGGACAAGTAACCTCGGTACTCTTGCAAAATGACATACTTCTCGCAGTTGTATCGAAAACTACTATTTTCGCGCGAAATTTTTTTTCTTAGGTTTTTGTAATTATAATACGATACCAATCACGCCCTTAAACGAATCACCAATATTTTTAGTTACATCTTGTATATAATATTATAACCGGACTTCCGGATACACAGTCATTTTTGCCCAAGCTTTGCTTTTAGCACTCGCTCGGTCATTAATAACGTCACAGGTCAACGGTAGAAGTTGAGTGAAGGGTCTATGGTCGAGTTTGTAAACCACACGGTTTAAAAGTGCTAGTATAGTTACCTCTTGACATTCGTACATCATTCGGTCGAGTCTCTGCTTGGTAATAGTGAAATGTGTGGCTAACTTCGAGCCGAGTGGCTTGTCTATGCGAGTGGCGGGTGTATGGTCGGGTCTCTGGACAACACGGTTTCATAATGTTCTATGGAGTGACGGGTCTATGGTCGAGTCTGTAGATCACACGGTTTAAAAGTGCTAGAATATTTACCTCTTGATATTCGAACACCATTCGCACAGGTCTCGGCTTGGTGATAGTGAGGTGTGTGGCTAACTTCGTGCCGAGTGGCTTGTCTATGCGCGTGAAGCCGAAGGTGAGAGACGGGTCTATGGTCGCGCTTCTAGAGGATGACACGTTGAAGCTCATGTCCAGGTGCGTTGGGGAATTCTAGAAAGTGATACAATGGTACATAACTGATGATGTTAGGATAGAGTTAGAGAGAGACAAGCTCAATAAAATCTTTACATAGTCAAGTGTAAATAATAATTTACCATGAACTATGTAATAGTAATGTGCAAGACAAAAATGTCTCAAGTTCCGTCAAAAACTTACCATATTCTTTAACACAGCAAAGAAGTTATACATAGGATAGGCTGTGAACTCCATGGCTAATTCTCCATACAAATCGTGTCGGTTGACGAGCGCTCGTTCGCTGTATAACCCATCCAGCTTTATTGTTTGTGTCTTATTCTTGTAACTCTGAAATTAAAATAGGTACATTTATTGCATAAAATACTGGTAATACATAAATCAGTACCTAAATGTGTTAGAGGACACAGTTCAGATAGGAAAGTATATCAATCGTTTTGTGAAGCAATCAGATTTGGATTTTATTATTATTATTTTATTTTAATTAAACAATACGTACATTGTATGTCTCTCAAGCTGTTTTGATATGTATTCCTATAGAACTACGCATTATTGTGTATCTATAAGATGCAATACCTATTACTGTATTACTGTTTTGAAAAAATAAGTCCCGCCGAGTTTCTTGCCGGTCATAATACTTCTCGGGTCAGAGATGTAGGGTTAGAACCGGTGGTAGTTTTTTTTTCTCTCCGACGTTCATAAGTGCATTGTAATGTGCCTAAATTGAAGAATTCATATCTTTTATATTTTTTATCTTTTTAAGCCTTAAATACAAAGTGTAATACACTGATTTAAACTTTTCCGGATTTGACACATATGTATTTAAATAGATAGATAGAGAGATTAAAGTCCCGTTAGTACAAATAGATATAACATAATTTTTAAGAAAAAAAAACCGACTTCAATGGGGGTAACCGGAGAAGGATTATTGTAGATAGATGGTGCACTTAGATTCCATACAATGAAATAACTTGCTTAAAAAACGCAGCGGAGAGGACCAATCGCCAAACGTGAACTATGCGTCGTTGAAGAGTTCCGTTCTGATTATCATCAGCAGTTCCACTTCATCAAATGTCACTCTTTTGAATGAAAATGCTTGATTTGTTGATAAAAATACAAAAGTCACTTTATGTATGCCTTTAAGATTTGAGGAATTCCCTCGATTCCTCGTGGAACTCATCATCAGAACTTGAGCTTGACGAAAATTGGTCCTGATAATCTAACTTGCTTAACAAACATAGCGAAGAGGAAGAATCGCCAAACATGAACTATGCGTCGTTGAAGAGTTCCGTTCTGTTCATCATCAGCAGTTCCACTTCATCAAATGTCACTCTTTTGAATGAAAATGCTTGATTTGTTGATAAAAATACAAAAATCACTATGTGTAAGCCCTTAAGATTTGAGGAGTTCCCTCGATTCTTCATGGATCCCATCATCAGAACTTGAGCTGGACGAACATTTGTTCTGACAATTAAACTTGCTAAACAAACACAGCGAAGAGGACGAATCGCCAAACGTGAACTATGCGTCGTTGAAGAGTTCCGTTCTGATCATCATCAGCAGTTCTACTTCATCCAATGTCACTGTTTTGAATGAAAATGATGGTTTTGTTGATAAAAATATAAAAATCACTATATGTATGCCTTTAAGATTTGAGGAGTTCCCTCGATTCCTCATGGATCCCATCATCAGAACTGCGTTTTGACAAAAACGGGACCAATCTGTATATATATACTTCAATCAAAAAAAGAATTTTTAAAATCGGTTCAGACATGACGGAGTTATGGAGTAACAAACATAAAAAATAAAAAACAAAAAAAAAAAAAAAAAAAAAAACATACACGCCGAATTGAGAACCTCCTCTTTTCAAATCTTGAAGTCGGTTAAAAATGACTGTCCCTACCTATATTAGTGAAATAGGTACTCTGACACTCTGGTACATTACATGTGTCAAACAAGTAATGATCAAGGTTGAAGTCGGGCCCCGTATTCAGTCTGGATGCCCTTAACTTGGATCTGAACAACTTTTAAGACTCTTACTAACCACGAAAAATAAAATACCCCACACAGGATACTCGTGTTGCCTAGAAAAGATAGAAAAAAAAAGGCCAGGTGCGAGTCGAACTCGCGCACCGAGGGTTCCGTACAAACCTGTAGGCAGTGTTGGCCGAACATTAGTGTAATTGCAAATTAAAAATTACAGATTGAAACACGTTAGTTAAAATTGAACTCTAATAATTAACATTAAGTTACAATTAATTAAAATTAATTGTAACTAACGTGTTAATCCTTTGCGAATAACTAATAATTGAAGATATTTAATTTTTAGGCTTTCTCAAAAATTTTACCCATTAATATAATTTTTAGTGTAGATTGAATACATAATTGACATTAATAATTAACCTAACTAAACGCGGATTTAGGTAAAGCTACGTGGTTTTGATTTTAGTTTCGATTTTGAATGCGGACTCGGGGGCTTGTATTAATAAGCAATGGGACCGGTATCCTAAGATGGAGGTCATGCTGGACCCTGGGGATCCCTACTTGATCTCGGGTTTGGCGCATCATAGACTCATGCTGTTTGGGCTCATTCGACTTGTACTGATGAGCAGATGGTACCGGTATCAAAATCTGGGAGCTCATGCTGGACCCTAGGGATCCCTACTGGCTCTCGGGTATGGCGCATCATAGATTCATGCTGTTTGGGCTCATTCGACTCGATTAAGTTTTCAAACTCAAACTACAACTACAACTACAACTGCAACTGCAACTGCAACTGCAACTGCAACTGCAACTGCAACTGCAACTGAAACTGAAACTGAAACTGAAACTGAAACTGAAACTGAAACTAAAACTAAAACTCAAACTAAAACTCAAACTAAAACTCAAACTAAAACTCAAACTAAAACTAAAACTAAAACTAACACTAACACTCACACTCAGACTCACACTCACACTGAGACTGAGACTGAGACTGAGACTGAGACTGAGATTCAGTCTGAGACTCAGACTCAGACTCAGACCCGACCCCGACCCCGACCCCTACCCCTACCCCAACTCCTACCCCTACTCCCCTACTCCCCTACTCCCCTACTCCCCTACTCCCCTTCTCCCCTACTCCCCTTCACCCCTTCTCCCCTTCTCCCCTTCACCCCTGCTCCCCTGCCCCCCTGTAAATGAATGTACGAAAAAATGTACGATTTGCGCAATTTTTCTTTATCTGTGCTATAATGGGTTGCTTCGTACCAAATTTCAAGATTCTGAGTTCACGGGAAGTACCCTGTAGGTTTTGATTCCCTTGCGAGTTTCGAAAATTTGCGGCATAAACGGCTGTATCTTTAGATTGTGTTGGCTTAGAAGTTCGATTTTTTCACATCTCCAAGGGACAGTAGACCTGAGTATTTGATATAAATTTCAGCTTGATACCTCCACGCGTTCCTGAGAAAAAGGGTCTTGACAGACGGACGGACGGACGGACAACAAAGTGATCCTATAAGGGTTCCGTTTTTTCCTTTCGAGGTACGGAACCCTAAAAACTAGAAAAATAAACATGAGACATGAGATATTATTAGAGACTACCGACACCTAAACTCGCAAACTGAAGGAAACAACAACAAAGCTCAGGAAGCGACCCGAACTGCCATTTGACGGCATTTATCACCAGGCGCGAATGTGCCTCGATAAATAACTCAAAATTCGCCGGACGACACTACAAATAAGCCGTATAATGGTACCTACTGTTTTTTCGCCTTGTAGAGTTTTGTCAGAAATAAAATACGAAACACATTCTTGACAGCCGACGGACGGGCGGGACTAAAACTAGGTTAGGTTTTAGTCCCGCCAGGTTAGGTTTTTAGGTTTTAGTACCTACAGTTAGGTTAGGTTAGGTATTCGTACTAAAAAAGTTAGGGTTTTTTTCCACCTACAAAAGTTAGGGTTGAATTGTAGCGCATTAAACTCTTTTGGATTATAAGAACATGTAAAACTACCTTTGTGGACATCTAATGAGCATATTTTTGAAAATTACAAATTTAAAATATCTTCTGACAAGCGTCACGTGCCCACTTTGTAACAGACTAACCAAGACTAACAAGAATAAATTTTTTCTAGGCAATCTGCTGTATAATACTTATCGGGATTTAGAAGAAATGGTGCTAGGATATTTTCATAAGTATCTATCTGGTTATAACAAAACGCACTTATTCAATTGCAGTTGACAACTCAAATCTTCTATATGTGTGTTACGTATGTAATGCGTGTGTATGAAGTTATGTGTCAAAGCGTTAGTTGTGACGTCACACGTTTTGCAAAGAAACTTTTTGGCGCGAAACATGTCCAAATAAAGTTTTTAATTTTCCCATATTTAAAGCCCCATTCGAGGCAATACATGAATTCTAGGGAAATAGTTTGCTCAATACAGAACGTTATACTCGTACTTGTGTTTCAAAAAATTGGAAACAACCCTCGTCGGTAACCGTTATCGGTTTCTAAGTCGGGGAAGTAAGCATGTACAGTCGGAAGGTTCGGGCACCGCAAACTTCTCATTTGACTATAATGGACTAAGAGCTGGCCACGTCAGATATGACACAATAAATGAGAGCAACAAAACCCGTCTGGTTAGATCCTATTCCTAGATCCGGCATCTGGCAGCTTTTAATGGGTGGATGTCAGAGTGACAGACTAGCAAAATTTTTGAATTGGAAAATAGTAATACCAAAATAGGTAAAAACTCTCGAAATTGACTCAGTTATAAAGAACAGGGCTTATATTTTAACATATGAACAAAAAACATTGCGTATTAGTACGGAAATAAAAACAGTAGGCGATAAACAATGGTGGAGATACTGCGACCGCCAAACCGCATGCCAAGCGTGGCGATTACGGCATTCACCCCCCATGATGAAAAGGTAGATCCAACTTCGAGAAAGAGGTCAATCGACGAATCCGACTCGGTTGGGCAGCGTTCGGGAAGCTACGGCACATCTTTTTGTCCAATATTCCGCAGTGTCTCAAGACGAAAGTCTTTGACCAGTGTGTGTTGCCAGTGATGACATATGGTACTGAAACATGGTCGCTTACAATGGGCCTCATAAGAAAGCTCAAAGTCACCCAAAGGGAAATGGAGAGGGCTATGATTGGAGTCTCTCTGCGTGATCGCATCAGAAATGAGACCATCCGCAGCAGAACCAAAGTAACCGATATAGCCCTCCGAATCGCTAAACTAAAGTGGCAGTGGGCGGGGCACATTGCTCGTAGAACCGATGGCCGTTGGGGCGGAAAGGTTCTCGAGTGGCGACCACGAACCGGAAGGCGCAGCGTATTGCATCAAACCCAAAACTCTACAATTTGTTTTCTTGAAGTAGATGCATTCTTTGACCTCCACCACATAACAGCTGCCCGATGTCCAGATCTATAAATAAGCATCGTATAGCAAACTGGCTATAGGGGTTTAGTTGCTCTCATTATTGTATCATATCTGACTTGGCTAGCACTCCGTCTATAAAGCACCAAAGCACAAAGCAGAAGTACCTACTTATCAAAGGTTAAAATATGTCATGTCATGGTTTTTCAATTTTTACAACAAGTGTGCAATATACAAGGTGCTAACAAATTAGTCAAGGATATTTTTACCGCTGATAGTACTCGGTTCTCGGAGTATATTTAAGTATGAAACATCATAGATTTTGTTATGTTTTTTTGGAGAAAACTAGGAAACAAATTTCCTACGTTAAAACACCCTGTTAATAAGATAATTAATGAGACCTCTTTAGACCCGAATCATAATGACATTTAAGAAAAAAAACTTTTGATGTGACATGACAGACAGTGTTAAACATCTTGACAGGTACATTATACCCCTATAATGGTTATTTTAAAAATTAATTATAATTTTTTTTTTGTTCGGTAAATGAAAACAAAAAAATTATATACAAAGGTTCCTTAATTACAGTTAAAAGTTAATTGTTTTAATGTAATGTATTATCTCTTAAAATATCCGTGACTAATTTGTTAGCACCTATATACCTAGGTACATAATGCCCTTCTGCCGGGTTCTAATTTTAAAATACATTAACAATACAATAAGAACACAACCTATCTCACACATAACTCCAACACACAACAAACAATCAACCAATATTGAAGTTGTATTGGAGTTGCGTCAGAATATTTCTCAAGCAAATTCTGATATTTCTGATTCAGATGTTTATGCCGTAGCTGTATTGCGTTGTTAATGCATCGGAGTTGTATTAAAGTTGGATCGTGTCTATACGTGTTTTAAAGTTAGAATACGACCCCTTTGTACTATGATTGATGATTTTGACTATGAAATACTCTTGATCTTGATTTTTCCTCGGGTTAAATAGTTAATTAAGTACTTGTCGTTCGACGAAACACAAAGGAGATCGTCAATTCTGGGCCACCTGATATAAACCGTATACAGTTTGTACTGCAATTTAAAATAAATACTCATTTTATTACTAAAGTAGACAAAATATTGCAAAAAAATGAAACGGGAATTAGAAATAGTAAATAAATAAACATTATGTTGATTTTTCCGCGATTAAAATACAGCAAGACAAGTCGTTAACGTCCTTATGGCATTGACATAAAGTTTAACTTCACCCTGGCCTGAAACGGGATTGTTTTTTGGTTTGACACTGTCAATGTATACCGTTACATAATCTGCGTTTTGATACTGTTCGGTAAGTTGGAACATTGTAATATTAAAATAATATACCCTACGAATACGGAAGTTTAAATTAGAAATCGACTGTATTAAAACGCCTAAAGATTGAAAATGCGTATTTTTGCATTTTTGATCGGAGTTTGAATATTAAAAGTGAGTTTCATAATGGCATAATGTCATGCTCCTTCCATAACGAAACGCATCTTTTTTTCAATTTTGCAATGTCAGATACTAGTGGTATCGGCACTTAACGGGGGTAAACCTTATCCCTTCGCAATAGGTGTTAGGAATGTTCAGTTAATAGTATCAACGATGATTTGACAGCCGTCTTTGTTTACCGATATACAGGAACTATAAATACGATCAAAATATGACTTTTTATTATTTCATCTTCCCGTTTTGTTTTCAAGTCCGCTTTTGTACATTATCTTTAAAAAATCGGTACTTTTTTACATTAATCTATAAATCATAGGCAAACACGCTTTCAAATATTGTCCTTGTCAGATTCAAGTTTTAAATGCATGATTTTTTAACTTTCCCATTAGATTTCGCAATATTTTTACCACCGTCCTGATCTAGAAATTATGACGATTTTTAAAGGTATGAACCGTTCCTAAACGGTCCTAAATACTCTGGGCCAGATCACCTAACAAAAATTGACGATCTCCTTTTGCTTTATAAAGCGTTAATTGATATAGCCACCTTTAAGCTTTGGCAAGTTTGAACATCATCAAGTAAACAAGTCAATGATATGCCAGGGCCACTAGCTGGCCGGCACGAAAGCTTTATGCCCTAACGGCTGGGGCACAAAGGCCACCAGCGCCGGACGGCGCCGGCCCGGCGCCGGTGAGCACTTGACGCGCAATCGAGCGTGAATGTGTGAACGCTTGCTGCACGGTTGAGTTGTACTGCTTGTACTGCTTATGAAAACTGTTTGTATGTCACCTAAATATTATATTTTATGAACATGACCATGACTGGAAAAGTTTGAAGTCACTAGGGTTCGTTCGTGGTGTAATTAACACTTGCTGAATCATTTAAATAGGATAGGTACAGTATGTAAATCCAATACGAGCAATATTTTAAATCAGACAAAGGATTCATTAGTATTATCATTAATTAAGATGTTTTTAATTCATACTCAATTATGACCCTTTGTGTGCTGCATTTACATTATGGGCCGTATAATAAACCCTGTATTTTTTTCTTTTACCTAGCAGCCATGTCCAAGCATGATTAAAGTAAAGTAAGTAATTGTCAATGTCAACGAGTTTAATTTGCTTGAGTGTGCTGCATTTACATTATGGGCTGAAATATTTTGTATGGTTAAATTTTTACAAGTTTAAAGATTAAGAGTTACACAGTTTAAAGATTCGCCCGTTTTGGATTTACTGTCACACACTGTATAAGTATGTAAAAAGCTAATCGTTGGTGGCGGTTTAGCCGGATTTTATGGAATTAAACAACAGGGTAAAGCTAATTGTAGGTAGTACTCTGAACGTTGGTACTTTTTCGTAAGAAATCGATAATTCCCTAGCCTAGACAATCAGCTGCCTTCTTTATTAACTGTAGATTATCATAGTGCCATATTATTTTATAGTTTAGTGAATGCCAAATACCAAAACATTCCTACTAGAAATGCATGCCTGCAATGCACATTCCTGATCTTTTCAACTATAGTTCAAAATCTGTAAGAATGAACTTTTGACATTACTTAATTAATGTTACATTTTTTCATATCTTAGTTATTGAATATTTTACGATAACAATTTAGCATGCAAACAGTTACGATCTACGCCTCCTTTTTTTTAAATTTAGTGTTGTAACCATGTCTGCTGTTCCGATTCATATAACATTTCCGTAAGTCGATAAAATCGATCATTTAATCAATAGGCAATATATAATAATAAAACCCAAAACAAAACGAAAAGAAGTACAATGTGAAAAAAGGTCATTACTGTAATTGTATCGGTTTTTTGAGTAATACTTCAATGTTGAATAATTAATAATAAATGACAAAAACGCTCAAAACTTACTGTTGCCATGGACATGGTGGAAAAAAATAATGGGCCCTGGAGGGGAACTACCTTAAAACGTTGAGATAGCTCAGTTCGCTGAAAGGAAACATTCTTTTATTTTTCCTAAAAAGTAAAACTGCATTCACAGTTTTTTCTTAATTTTCACTTTTTTTCCATACACTTACCCATACCCATACAATTTGTATGAAAAGTCTTTTTATTATTATTTATGGCTTCTTTTGAGTCCTAAACTTGGTTGGTATTAAGAAAATTTTATCCTTGTTGGAAATAGGATCGATTGGCATCAATTGTCATAAAAATTGTTTTTGGCAAAAATTACAAAAGAATAGTTTTTTATTGAACTAAACCCAAAATTTTAAATGCATTTGTCCCTTAAAAAAAATTAAAGAATGTTTCCTTTCAGTGAATTGAGCTATATCAACTTTTTAAGGTAGTTCCCCTCCAGGGCCCATGATTTTTTTCCACCCTGTATATGAGAATAACAGAACCCTTGTGACAATGATTATAATTATATTCCTGATCAGGCTTTACAAATTACCAAAGACCGTAATTCATAACTGAGCATAATTATGGAGCATCATAAGACTTTCTTATCATACTGTATTAATTATAGAAATATTATAGTTTTCCTTTTTAGGGTTCCGTAGTCAACTAGGAACCCTTATAGTTTCGCCATGTCTGCCCGTCCGTCCGTCCGTCCGTCCGTCCGCGGATAATCTCAGTGACCGTTAGCACTAGAAAGCTGAAATTTGGTACTAATATGTATATCAATCACGCCGACAAAGTGGTAAAATAAAAAGTGTTTTTTTTATTTTATTAGGGTACCTCCCCTATACGTAAAGTGGGGAGTGATTTTTTTTTTCATTTCAACCCTAACGTGTGATATATTGTTGGATAGGTATTTAAAAATGAATAGGGGTTTACTAAAATCATTTTTCGATAATGTAAATATTTTCGGAAATAATCGCTCCAGAAGTAAAAAAATATGCGTCCCCCCCCTCTAACTTTTGAACCATAAGTTTTAAAAATATGAAAAAAATCTCAAAAGTAGAACTTCATAAAAACTTTCTAGGAAAATTATTTTGAACTTGATAGGATGAATAGTTTTTGAAAAAAAATTACAAAATAATTTCTGAACTAAGTTTGTAATTTAACCGTATAAGCAGGTGTTTATTGTACCTCTAATTTCTACAAAATTACAATGAAATGACGTGCTTTCAAATAAAGTAAAAACGGTGAAAATAAAAATCATCTTCCATACTTTAAGCTCGCGCGCAATAGTTTACTTAATTTGCCGATATATGTCGCTGTACGTGGAACTCTCATATCATAGCCTACATGGCGGTGTTATTAACTCTTAAGTGGGGACACTTACTGTGACGGACGGAAAACTACGGAACCCTACACTGAGCGTGGCCCGACACGCTCTTGGCCGGTTTTTAATTTATTTTTGTATATTGGGCACAACTGCATACAACTCATCTTAACTCATATTCTCGGTGGAATAACTGACTTCCGAGTCACAGGCATCCGCCTAGTTCGGGAGATAGAGGTTCAGTTCCATTGAAACTGTTTCAAACCTAATACATAAGTCTCTCTTAAGCTATTAGCGTACCTACTGTGCAAATATTGCTTATACTTGTATTAGGTTTAAGTCAATAAAGATTATTCTTATCCTCTTATTCTTATTATTTGAGAAGATTTGTGATACTAAATATATAGGCATATAACAAGAAAAAAATCGGTTGAAGTAAAATCGATTCGAACAATTCATAAATAATCGCTAAATTTGACAAACGATACGTCTTAGCCCCATCACTAATTACTTCAATACTGAAATGTTAAAAGTTCATTCTTAGAGATTTTGAACTATAGTTACGCGCTGATAGTTTAGGTATGATCCGTATGATCATTGCTTATCCGCGCTTGGGGCGAGATGATCTAACATTTGCATTTGATTAACGCGACAGCTGGTAATGTCCGGTTGGTACATAGTAGTGTTAGTGTTGTAATTTATGAATAGCATAATGCAGTCCAGCCATAATGTTTTCAGATAGGGCTGAAGAAACAAGAAACAAATTCGAAGATCTCACGGTTTTGACATTGGATATATCTTTTCGTTCGTTCCAGTATAGGCCCCGATTTAACGAAAAAGTGCGATCCCCTTATAACTCGGAAAGTTGTAAAGATATGATATTCAAAAATGACTCAAAAGACTCATATTTACGAGAGCTGTAAGATGCAAAAATAATTTTTCGAGAAAATCAAAAACGAAAAAAGTTATGGCCGGAATAGTGAAAAAAAAATCATTTTTTTCCAAATTTTTGATTTTGGCGTTCGATATTTTGGAAACGAAGAATGATATCAAAAATTTGAGAAGAACTCCTCTGAACAATTTAGTCAGCTACAATTTAAGCCTAAAAAAAAGACGATCGGGTTAAGGGTCTGCCCTGTAGCCTAACCTTTTTGAAAAAAGTCAGAACGACATTTTTCACATTATTTTTTTTTTAACTGACTTCAAGATTTCAAAAGAGGAGGTTCTCAATTCGGCGTGTATGTTTTTTTATTTTGTTTTTTTTTGTTTGTTACTCCATAACTCCATCATGGGGAATCGAGGGAACTCCTCAAATGTTAATGGCATACATGTAGTGATTTTTATCAACAAATCAATCATTTTCATTCAAAACAGTGACATTTGATTAAGCGGAACTGCTGATGATGATCAGAAGGGAACTCTTCAACGACGCATAGTTCACGTTTGGCGATTCCTCCTCTTATCGAACACACATCGGTGTTTGTTAAGCAAGTAAGATTGTCAGGACAAATTTTCGTCAAGCTCAAGTTCTGATGATTTTTTTTTTTTTTTATACCACGACGGTGGCAAACATGCATACGGCCCGCCTGATGGTAAGCAGCTACCGTAACCTATGGACGTCTGCAACTCCAAAGGAGTCACATGCGCGTTGCCGACCCTTTACAAAAAGGAGGATTCACTGTGTTGACGACTAAAGGAACAAGAAGGTCCCTCATCGTCAATACACTGGGTGATGATGGGATCCATGAGGAATCGAGGGAACTCCTCAAATCTTAAAGGCAAACACATAGTGATTTTTTGTATTTTTATCAACAAATCAAGCATTTTCATTCAAAAGAGTGACATTTGATGAAGTGGAACTGCTGATGATGATCAGAACGGAACTCTTCAACGGCGCATAATTAACGTTTGGCGATTTCTCCTCTACGATGTGTTTGTTAAGCAAGTTAGATTGTCAGGACAAATTTTCGTCAAGCTCAAGTTCTGATGATGAGATACATGCGGAATCGAGGGAACTCCTCAAATCTTAAAGGCATACACATAGTGATTTTTGTATTTTTATCAACAAATCAAGCATTTTCATTCAAAAGAGTGACATTTGATGAAGTGGAACTGCTGATGATGATCAGAGCGGAATTCTTCAACGACGCATAGTTCACGTTTGACGATTTGTCCTCTTCGCTGTGTTTGTTAAGCAAGTTATTTCATTGTATAGAGTGCACCATCTACAATAATCCTTCACCGGCTTCCCCCATTGAAGAAGTCGGTTTCTTTTTTGCTTAAAAATTATTTAGCTATGTGGCTACCATTTCTCGAGTTGACTACGGATTTGTAATGTAATAATTTTCTTGTACTTTGAACATTATTATATATCCTGCTTATTAATCTAAAAATGAAATATGTAGGCGCCACGGCGACAATTATTCAAACTTCGATATGCGTGTGGAAATTTTCAATTTGTTTGTTCACAGCAGAGTTGGGCACACTTGATTAAAATCGGTGATCGATTACTAATCATCGCTGATTGAATAATCGCTGATGATGAGTAAATCATTAACGACGGGCGCTGATTGAAACTAAATTAACGCTAATCAACAAACTTGTTCAATGTGATTGACGAATGTATGATTAGAGTGTTCTTAATCTGATTTATATTATTACTTGAATAAGGCGTTTGTTCTTAATTTCACATATTGAACCAGATACATATGTAGAAATTTTCATTATCCTAAATGAAAATGAAAATGAAAATGAGAATGTGAATGAGAATGAGAATGAGAATGAGAATGAGAATGAGAATGAGAATGAGAATGAGAATGAAAATGAGACTGAGAATGAGAATGAGAATGAGACTGAGAATGAGAATGAGAATGAGAATGAGAATGAGAATGAGAATGAGAATGAGAATGAGAATGAGAATGCTAATGCGAATGAGAATGAGAATGAGAATGAGAATGAGAATGAGAATGAGAATGAGAATGAAAATGAAAAGCGCATGTGGAAACCGCAGCTGTGTGATAGCTGCCTTAACTGTAGCCGAAAACCGCAATAAAACCGAACAGGCCGTTTCAAAGTTAAATGGGAGCATTCATTTGTACACTCATACCAAAAACTAACAAAAAAACTGTCGATATTTTGGTAAAGGTAACATTTGCCACTGGCATTTACGCTTTTATTGCTCAATATTGAATCTGCACTATACAACATAAGATGTAAGCGCCAACCGCCAAATGACCTTTAGAAATATTGTCACAAATAGCCATTTATCCTAAATGTATATTATACTCACCTAGGTACCGCCTCTGTTTCGTCTGGGAAAAAAGTGAAGGAGCTAGTAGCTACGCAAAATCTAATCAAAATCTAATCATCTAATCAACTAAATCGTTAGTTTAACTAAGCATACTGTCTTACTAATGTAATTACTTCAGCTAATCATGAGTGAAACTAAAAATCGATATGATTTACTCATGTCGGTGGTCAATCAGATTAGAAAGCTCATGATTGAATTCGTAATCATGTTCATATGATTATGAGTAACGTTCTCATTTTTAAACTTTAGTTTCAATCACGTTAATTTTTGCCCAACTCTGGTTCACAGGCGTTATGTCGAGGATACTTATGTTAATCGAAGAATAAAATAACTATCATTCAACGTCGTAGTTTTATTTTATAACATTTTCCTTATCCCGACTTTCTCGTCGCTCAGCCAACCATATTTTTTCGACTTCCGTAGATTCATTTCCAATGTGCTCGATAGGCGTGTGAGGCACGAAATCTGTGAATTTTTATTATAATAATTGTATAAGCATAAGTATATTCATTTAACTTATTTTTAAAACTTTGTTCAGTGGAGATATTTCGATATGTAACTCATAATTTATATTCTAGTAAATCACGGGAATTCACATAAAACATGAATAATACTTAGCACATTCAGTGCCACATAGTGCTACGTGCTACGCTCGTAGCCCGTAGCCACGTATTTGTCGTATGATGCGCGTAGTAGCTACGAATAGAAAACCCACTTGCTGAATGTGTTAGACAGGTAGGTACTTAGATGTTATTATGACCGCATTTAATATAAATTCAAAGCAAATTGATACAGTTTGTTCGGATCAGAATGAGAACTGAAGAGTGTTAAAATTGTATTTGCAAATATTTCTTTATGTTATACTGAAAGGAAATAATTTATTTTGACTTTGATTTTTGTCGTTGTCGTGGTTTATATGAAAGCTCATACATTCTACGACACTTTTCTTTCCGAACAAGCTCTAAATGCTGTTTAAATGTACAGTACTCTCAGTTACGACCAGCTTATGCAAGTCAAGTCATTATGCTCAAGTTAAAATACGACAAGTACTCTGTAAAAATACCTAAACACAAAAACACGCCAATATTAGTTCCACGTTCGGTAGCTTGCGAAAACCTGTAAAAACAGTGCTACTCGGCCGTTCGAAAGTGACAACTTTGATAGGCGGGAAAAACTGTATTAGAGAAATATAGGGATCGGTAATGTGCGCCCTTAATATGTTTGTTTTCGGAATATATAAGCAGGGTGGACGACGAGGGTAGTTTAACGTCGAATAAATGCGAATTGTGTGCAAAATGGCTATGGAAATGATCAGGAAGGAGCGTCGGTGAGTACTTGTAAAAGTATCTAAATCTTACTCGATGCTAGACCTTTTTAGTTCGATTCAAGGAAGTTTAAGTGTTGACTAGTAAAAACTGAGGAAACGCTAACTCCGTCGTTATATAAAACTTTCAAGCGGCTCTTGACTCTTGCCTCCCGCTTACTCCGTCATTTCGTCATAATTTCTAAATCGATTTAGCAAAATTCCGAAGATATTTTTCTTGACTAGTTTAAGGAATTCCTCAAATCTATTAGGCCTACTCGTATAGAACCATTCATACAGATATAGAAGGTACAGATAGTTTTGCTGCTTTTGACATCTTGTACATATTTATGTATATCCTAGTTTTGTACCTACTGACTATAAATTGCGAATCCGTCAAAAATATTGCTCAATATGTCCGACTGTTTTGATTATTTTAGTAGTGTAGGTAGTGTTTGTCCGAAAGAGATCGCTTTTTAGCGATAAGACCGCAAATTGTTTGACCTCTACTTTTCTGTTTGTACTTGTATATATTTTTGTTTCTGTAATTTGAGGTGTTTTACGTTATAACTTATTAAATTGGTCATGAAACTTATTACAAAAAGATATCTACCAACTCTCACCGCTTCCGTTCGCAATTGGAAATTATATTTTCGTAAAGACTTGATAACAAAATTAGGCTTGAACATTTACATTATTTAAAACAATCGCCCACCCCCGCAAGTACGGCGCTCGCTCGAGGTAGGTTTTTTAGTTTTTACCTATTGGTAGAAGAGCTATTCCAGTATGATCCCCAACTTTAGTTTTCAAATATCTATTTTGTATATTATAGCTTTACTATTCAGAGTTGTTACTTATATTAAATTATGGTGATAGTGTAAGTAAACAAATCACGGTAATTCTTTGTTATAATACATACATGTTGTAACAAAAATAGTGGTGATCCGTTAACGGGCATACTTGGTATCATGTTGCAACTAGCGATGGGCCGGAGGAACGTGCCTCATTCCCGGGAACGTGCCCCAAACAGGGTAAAGTTGCATACAAGGTAAAAACTTCCATAAGTGAAAATTAAAAATGAAATATATAAAAAGCGCATCTCTAAATTTTAAACTCCACCCATACAAACTTTCAACCTCCATTTTACCCCCTTAGGGAGTAAATTTCAAAATCGCTTCTGACTGCTTGTACAGATTATAAATGTAACCCGTCCTGCAAATACCAACTTTCTAGCTTCAGTAGTTACGGCCTTCCTTTAATACAATCTTTTCAACCTCGTTTCAACCCCTCTGGGGTGGAATTTTGAAAAACGCTGAAATTAGTTTTTTTCCTTGAAGTTAGTAGCCTACAAATGATCTTTCAAGTCTGTCACAAAAAAAAATTAATTTCTATATAAACTTTCAACCCCTTTTTAACCCCATTAGAGGTGGAATTGTGAAAAATGCTGAAATTGCCTTTATTGTTTTTTAATTATTAGTAAACGTACGAAGTTTCAAATCTCTAACTCAAAATTGTAAACCCCATCCATACAAAGTTTCCACCCCTTTTTACCCCCTTAGGGATTGAATTTTGAAAAACCCGTTCTTAGTGGATACTAACGTTATAAAAACTACCTATTGTGAAAAATTCAGCTCAAAAAAGTTAATTGATACTATGGTAAAGCTAAAAAATCAATAATTCTACAATCTTTCCAAGACTGATATAAGTGTTGAGTAAATAAAGTCGGATGTAGGTAGCCCTAATGAATGCTAACACTAAGACAGGTAGTTTTAATTAAACTCAAACTACCCCGGATATTCGCGGCGCCGCACGTATTTTACCCGCGTTTTATTGTGCGGGAAATCTTCATTTCATTTACGTAATTTAAATTGTAATTCACTGAATAAATTTTGGGGGAATTGGAATTTTGGGAGTTTTGTTGATACACATAGGGCAGATTTTCTGGTTTTGACCACTTTAAGGAGAGTTTGTCTCAAACATAGTCAAACATACTTACTTTCTCTTTGGTTTATCTATTTCAGACGTCCGTCATTTTCTGTCTATAAGGAATTATAACACTCTTTATTTACTAAGTAATTGAAAATATATTTGGTACTTTATTTAAATGAATTTCCGCTGTTAAATAAGATTCTGACATAAGATTGTTTTTTTTTTCTTTAATGAAATGTCAAATTACCTTTAATTAATTTACGTTGATAATCCATATTACAGGGGCCTTTATAGCGGCAGGCGCTTACTTTGTAGTCCTTAAAGCCCTGTTAAACTTAACTTTTGTTTAGTGTCCTAACTAGCATCCTAATTAGTCAGTATCCTAACTTTTTTTCAATAGTAAATTTACTTGCTAAATGCGGTTAGACTTGACTAAATTTAGAAACTAAATCATTTAGGAAGCTAACTAGGACAAATGTAACAGGGCTCTTATACAGACTATAATTATTATTTTCAAGCAAAAAAGGCGTTATAAGGGCCCTTTCTATATGGATTGTCACATACGTAGAAAGTTAGGTAAATAAATCGTATAGGTACGACACACAAGCATAAAAATAAGTATGTTATGCTTATTGCTGGGATCTGCAGGCGATATACTTAGGTATCGTTCCTACTATTATGGAATAAATAGACAAAGCTGGCCACGCACGTTAGATACAATAATACATCGACATATAATATCAATACGAGTAAAGTCAAACAAACATCATGTGAAAATTGAACCCATTTTCCACGTTTACAAAACTAAAATGTCTTATGTCTGGCTAACCCATCAAATAACTATACTTTTCAACACACCTGCTCGTAACGAGGTTCTTATTCCACCGCTTTTATGCTCATAATCCTAGATATTAAACACGCGTGCATTTCACAATAATTATCCAACTAGTGGAATAATTTAATAATCCGATCAAGTGACGTTTGTACTCTAGTACCAAGTTGTATGTACGCAGACGAATCGTTGTAATTTAGTCGGGTATTACCTTTACTTTTTTTAACTCTTTATGAGTTTACATTCTAAAAAAGTAAAAAAAAGTAAATATAATAAAAATATACACATTTACGATAGAATACAAATTATACAATCCTGATTGTAAATAAGAATAATTTCAACTTATTATATTACTCGTAATACACAATAAATTACGTTTTAAACACGAATTGTCTGTTTTAATATTGGCTGTTTGGCAGATACGTCCGCGCCTTTGCCTCAAGCTGCACGCACATCCAAAAAAGAAAATTGCGCGCTATTTATAAGTTAACCTCAAATCATTGTTTATTTGTTAGATTTTTCTCGTCGTGTTTTATTAATTTAAACAAATTATATTTTCAATGAATAAGAAGACAACTTTAGCGTTAATTTAACCTCTGGATATATTTCAAAATTGTGATACATACTAGTAAAATGTCATCATAAAAATCTAGTGAGCAATACGTAAGAAAAAAATACTATAATTTATTGCACAATGAATGTGAAGTCTTTAATTTTATGAAATGATTTGAAAAAGAGTTCCAGATACTCAATAACATCACAAAAAAGGTTAGTTAAATTTAATTATCTTAGGTTCGTAAGTACCTCTATCCTGTAAACATTCTGACAATTAATGTATTTATCAAAAGTTATTAATTATACTATTCTGTTATTTCCTCGCAAGTGTGTTGAAAAACGTCGTATGAAACGCGTGTGCATGATCATTACAGAAGCTCAGCTTAATTATGCGCACTCACATGCGTTCGTGCGCACAATATCGCTTCGTATGTAATGATCAACTTAGCACACTTGTATCATAATGTACTATTAAGCACAATTTATTGTGTTAATCTTAATGCCATAAAGGTTTCAAGCCATTTCACCAATAAGAAAAGTTGGCTTCTTGGGAGTAGTCAAAATCAATTTGATAATAAATTTATCAACACACTTGCTCGTAACGAGGTTCTTATTCCACCGCTTTTAGGCGCATAGGCCTAGATATTAAACACGCGTGCTTTTCACAATAATTATCTAACTAGTGCAATCATTTAACAATCTGATCAAGTGACGATTGTACTCTAGTACAAAGTTGTATGTACGCAGACGAATCGTTGTAGTTTAGTCGGGTATTACCTTCATTTATTTTTTAACTATTTAGGCGTTTGCATTCTAAAAGAGTAAATATACACAAAATATACACATTTACGATAGAATACAAATTATAAAATCCTAATTGTGAAAAAGAATCATTTCAACTTATTATATTACTCGTAATACCCAATTAATTATGTTTTAAACACGAATTGTCTGTTTTAATATCGGCTGTTTGGCATTATAGGTCCGCGCCTTTGCCTCAAGCTGCACACACATTTGTTAGATTTTTCTCGTTGTGTTTTATTAATTTAAACAAATTATATTTTAAATTAATATTAAGACAACTTTAGCGTTAATTTAACCTTTAGATATATTTCAAAATTGTCATACATACTAGTAAAGTGTTGTCATAAAAATGTAGTGAGCAATACGTAAGAAATAGTAGTTTATGTAACTGTTACGTAATAAGGGTCCTTAAAACATGAGTGTGGTTTTATGAAACGAGCCGCAGGCGAGTTTCATAATAAGATCACACGAGTGTTTTAAGGCCTAATTACGTACAGTTGCATACACTGCGCTTTATCTACACTCATATTATTTATCCAAAATGCCGTATTGGGAAACCATAGACTGGCCGCCATTGCACTGCCATGGCCAACTCGATTGTGCCGGCGGTCGGGGAGGCGCGTGTCGGGCTGTCGGCGGATGCGCGGGAGGGTGTAGGTGTACATTATGTTATCAAAACTCATAGCACATCAATATTTGAGCATGAAAAGTTAAAATTACGTTACTGCCACAGATAAAAAGCTTATCATAGTAAAATCGGTCGTGGTAATGCTAGCCATTGCCTACCGTTTTCGAACACGTTTTAGAGAACTTACAATATGAGTGTAGATAAAGAGTGACATTTGATGAAGTGGAACTGCTGATGATGATCAGAACGGAACTCTTCAACGGCGCATAATTAACGTTTGGCGATTTCTCCTCTACGATGTGTTTGTTAAGCAAGTTAGATTGTCAGGACAAATTTTCGTCAAGCTCAAGTTCTGATGATGAGATACATGCGGAATCGAGGGAACTCCTCAAATCTTAAAGGCATACACATAGTGATTTTTGTATTTTTATCAACAAATCAAGCATTTTCATTCAAAAGAGTGACATTTGATGAAGTGGAACTGCTGATGATGATCAGAGCGGAATTCTTCAACGACGCATAGTTCACGTTTGACGATTTGTCCTCTTCGCTGTGTTTGTTAAGCAAGTTATTTCATTGTATAGAGTGCACCATCTACAATAATCCTTCACCGGCTTCCCCCATTGAAGAAGTCGGTTTCTTTTTTGCTTAAAAATTATTTAGCTATGTGGCTACCATTTCTCGAGTTGACTACGGATTTGTAATGTAATAATTTTCTTGTACTTTGAACATTATTATATATCCTGCTTATTAATCTAAAAATGAAATATGTAGGCGCCACGGCGACAATTATTCAAACTTCGATATGCGTGTGGAAATTTTCAATTTGTTTGTTCACAGCAGAGTTGGGCACACTTGATTAAAATCGGTGATCGATTACTAATCATCGCTGATTGAATAATCGCTGATGATGAGTAAATCATTAACGACGGGCGCTGATTGAAACTAAATTAACGCTAATCAACAAACTTGTTCAATGTGATTGACGAATGTATGATTAGAGTGTTCTTAATCTGATTTATATTATTACTTGAATAAGGCGTTTGTTCTTAATTTCACATATTGAACCAGATACATATGTAGAAATTTTCATTATCCTAAATGAAAATGAAAATGAAAATGAGAATGTGAATGAGAATGAGAATGAGAATGAGAATGAGAATGAGAATGAGAATGAAAATGAGAATGAGAATGAAAATGAGACTGAGAATGAGAATGAGAATGAGACTGAGAATGAGAATGAGAATGAGAATGAGAATGAGAATGAGAATGAGAATGAGAATGAGAATGAGAATGCTAATGCGAATGAGAATGAGAATGAGAATGAGAATGAGAATGAGAATGAGAATGAAAATGAAAAGCGCATGTGGAAACCGCAGCTGTGTGATAGCTGCCTTAACTGTAGCCGAAAACCGCAATAAAACCGAACAGGCCGTTTCAAAGTTAAATGGGAGCATTCATTTGTACACTCATACCAAAAACTAACAAAAAAACTGTCGATATTTTGGTAAAGGTAACATTTGCCACTGGCATTTACGCTTTTATTGCTCAATATTGAATCTGCACTATACAACATAAGATGTAAGCGCCAACCGCCAAATGACCTTTAGAAATATTGTCACAAATAGCCATTTATCCTAAATGTATATTATACTCACCTAGGTACCGCCTCTGTTTCGTCTGGGAAAAAAGTGAAGGAGCTAGTAGCTACGCAAAATCTAATCAAAATCTAATCATCTAATCAACTAAATCGTTAGTTTAACTAAGCATACTGTCTTACTAATGTAATTACTTCAGCTAATCATGAGTGAAACTAAAAATCGACATGATTTACTCATGTCGGTGGTCAATCAGATTAGAAAGCTCATGATTGAATTCGTAATCATGTTCATATGATTATGAGTAACGTTCTCATTTTTAAACTTTAGTTTCAATCACGTTAATTTTTGCCCAACTCTGGTTCACAGGCGTTATGTCGAGGATACTTATGTTAATCGAAGAATAAAATAACTATCATTCAACGTCGTAGTTTTATTTTATAACATTTTCCTTATCCCGACTTTCTCGTCGCTCAGCCAACCATATTTTTTCGACTTCCGTAGATTCATTTCCAATGTGCTCGATAGGCGTGTGAGGCACGAAATCTGTGAATTTTTATTATAATAATTGTATAAGCATAAGTATATTCATTTAACTTATTTTTAAAACTTTGTTCAGTGGAGATATTTCGATATGTAACTCATAATTTATATTCTAGTAAATCACGGGAATTCACATAAAACATGAATAATACTTAGCACATTCAGTGCCACATAGTGCTACGTGCTACGCTCGTAGCCCGTAGCCACGTATTTGTCGTATGATGCGCGTAGTAGCTACGAATAGAAAACCCACTTGCTGAATGTGTTAGACAGGTAGGTACTTAGATGTTATTATGACCGCATTTAATATAAATTCAAAGCAAATTGATACAGTTTGTTCGGATCAGAATGAGAACTGAAGAGTGTTAAAATTGTATTTGCAAATATTTCTTTATGTTATACTGAAAGGAAATAATTTATTTTGACTTTGATTTTTGTCGTTGTCGTGGTTTATATGAAAGCTCATACATTCTACGACACTTTTCTTTCCGAACAAGCTCTAAATGCTGTTTAAATGTACAGTACTCTCAGTTACGACCAGCTTATGCAAGTCAAGTCATTATGCTCAAGTTAAAATACGACAAGTACTCTGTAAAAATACCTAAACACAAAAACACGCCAATATTAGTTCCACGTTCGGTAGCTTGCGAAAACCTGTAAAAACAGTGCTACTCGGCCGTTCGAAAGTGACAACTTTGATAGGCGGGAAAAACTGTATTAGAGAAATATAGGGATCGGTAATGTGCGCCCTTAATATGTTTGTTTTCGGAATATATAAGCAGGGTGGACGACGAGGGTAGTTTAACGTCGAATAAATGCGAATTGTGTGCAAAATGGCTATGGAAATGATCAGGAAGGAGCGTCGGTGAGTACTTGTAAAAGTATCTAAATCTTACTCGATGCTAGACCTTTTTAGTTCGATTCAAGGAAGTTTAAGTGTTGACTAGTAAAAACTGAGGAAACGCTAACTCCGTCGTTATATAAAACTTTCAAGCGGCTCTTGACTCTTGCCTCCCGCTTACTCCGTCATTTCGTCATAATTTCTAAATCGATTTAGCAAAATTCCGAAGATATTTTTCTTGACTAGTTTAAGGAATTCCTCAAATCTATTAGGCCTACTCGTATAGAACCATTCATACAGATATAGAAGGTACAGATAGTTTTGCTGCTTTTGACATCTTGTACATATTTATGTATATCCTAGTTTTGTACCTACTGACTATAAATTGCGAATCCGTCAAAAATATTGCTCAATATGTCCGACTGTTTTGATTATTTTAGTAGTGTAGGTAGTGTTTGTCCGAAAGAGATCGCTTTTTAGCGATAAGACCGCAAATTGTTTGACCTCTACTTTTCTGTTTGTACTTGTATATATTTTTGTTTCTGTAATTTGAGGTGTTTTACGTTATAACTTATTAAATTGGTCATGAAACTTATTACAAAAAGATATCTACCAACTCTCACCGCTTCCGTTCGCAATTGGAAATTATATTTTCGTAAAGACTTGATAACAAAATTAGGCTTGAACATTTACATTATTTAAAACAATCGCCCACCCCCGCAAGTACGGCGCTCGCTCGAGGTAGGTTTTTTAGTTTTTACCTATTGGTAGAAGAGCTATTCCAGTATGATCCCCAACTTTAGTTTTCAAATATCTATTTTGTATATTATAGCTTTACTATTCAGAGTTGTTACTTATATTAAATTATGGTGATAGTGTAAGTAAACAAATCACGGTAATTCTTTGTTATAATACATACATGTTGTAACAAAAATAGTGGTGATCCGTTAACGGGCATACTTGGTATCATGTTGCAACTAGCGATGGGCCGGAGGAACGTGCCTCATTCCCGGGAACGTGCCCCAAACAGGGTAAAGTTGCATACAAGGTAAAAACTTCCATAAGTGAAAATTAAAAATGAAATATATAAAAAGCGCATCTCTAAATTTTAAACTCCACCCATACAAACTTTCAACCTCCATTTTACCCCCTTAGGGAGTAAATTTCAAAATCGCTTCTGACTGCTTGTACAGATTATAAATGTAACCCGTCCTGCAAATACCAACTTTCTAGCTTCAGTAGTTACGGCCTTCCTTTAATACAATCTTTTCAACCTCGTTTCAACCCCTCTGGGGTGGAATTTTGAAAAACGCTGAAATTAGTTTTTTTCCTTGAAGTTAGTAGCCTACAAATGATCTTTCAAGTCTGTCACAAAAAAAAATTAATTTCTATATAAACTTTCAACCCCTTTTTAACCCCATTAGAGGTGGAATTGTGAAAAATGCTGAAATTGCCTTTATTGTTTTTTAATTATTAGTAAACGTACGAAGTTTCAAATCTCTAACTCAAAATTGTAAACCCCATCCATACAAAGTTTCCACCCCTTTTTACCCCCTTAGGGATTGAATTTTGAAAAACCCGTTCTTAGTGGATACTAACGTTATAAAAACTACCTATTGTGAAAAATTCAGCTCAAAAAAGTTAATTGATACTATGGTAAAGCTAAAAAATCAATAATTCTACAATCTTTCCAAGACTGATATAAGTGTTGAGTAAATAAAGTCGGATGTAGGTAGCCCTAATGAATGCTAACACTAAGACAGGTAGTTTTAATTAAACTCAAACTACCCCGGATATTCGCGGCGCCGCACGTATTTTACCCGCGTTTTATTGTGCGGGAAATCTTCATTTCATTTACGTAATTTAAATTGTAATTCACTGAATAAATTTTGGGGGAATTGGAATTTTGGGAGTTTTGTTGATACACATAGGGCAGATTTTCTGGTTTTGACCACTTTAAGGAGAGTTTGTCTCAAACATAGTCAAACATACTTACTTTCTCTTTGGTTTATCTATTTCAGACGTCCGTCATTTTCTGTCTATAAGGAATTATAACACTCTTTATTTACTAAGTAATTGAAAATATATTTGGTACTTTATTTAAATGAATTTCCGCTGTTAAATAAGATTCTGACATAAGATTGTTTTTTTTTTCTTTAATGAAATGTCAAATTACCTTTAATTAATTTACGTTGATAATCCATATTACAGGGGCCTTTATAGCGGCAGGCGCTTACTTTGTAGTCCTTAAAGCCCTGTTAAACTTAACTTTTGTTTAGTGTCCTAACTAGCATCCTAATTAGTCAGTATCCTAACTTTTTTTCAATAGTAAATTTACTTGCTAAATGCGGTTAGACTTGACTAAATTTAGAAACTAAATCATTTAGGAAGCTAACTAGGACAAATGTAACAGGGCTCTTATACAGACTATAATTATTATTTTCAAGCAAAAAAGGCGTTATAAGGGCCCTTTCTATATGGATTGTCACATACGTAGAAAGTTAGGTAAATAAATCGTATAGGTACGACACACAAGCATAAAAATAAGTATGTTATGCTTATTGCTGGGATCTGCAGGCGATATACTTAGGTATCGTTCCTACTATTATGTAATAAATAGACAAAGCTGGCCACGCACGTTAGATACAATAATACATCGACATATAATATCAATACGAGTAAAGTCAAACAAACATCATGTGAAAATTGAACCCATTTTCCACGTTTACAAAACTAAAATGTCTTATGTCTGGCTAACCCATCAAATAACTATACTTTTCAACACACCTGCTCGTAACGAGGTTCTTATTCCACCGCTTTTATGCTCATAATCCTAGATATTAAACACGCGTGCATTTCACAATAATTATCCAACTAGTGGAATAATTTAATAATCCGATCAAGTGACGTTTGTACTCTAGTACCAAGTTGTATGTACGCAGACGAATCGTTGTAATTTAGTCGGGTATTACCTTTACTTTTTTTAACTCTTTATGAGTTTACATTCTAAAAAAGTAAAAAAAAGTAAATATAATAAAAATATACACATTTACGATAGAATACAAATTATACAATCCTGATTGTAAATAAGAATAATTTCAACTTATTATATTACTCGTAATACACAATAAATTACGTTTTAAACACGAATTGTCTGTTTTAATATTGGCTGTTTGGCAGATACGTCCGCGCCTTTGCCTCAAGCTGCACGCACATCCAAAAAAGAAAATTGCGCGCTATTTATAAGTGAACCTCAAATCATTGTTTATTTGTTAGATTTTTCTCGTCGTGTTTTATTAATTTAAACAAATTATATTTTCAATGAATAAGAAGACAACTTTAGCGTTAATTTAACCTCTGGATATATTTCAAAATTGTGATACATACTAGTAAAATGTCATCATAAAAATCTAGTGAGCAATACGTAAGAAAAAAATACTATAATTTATTGCACAATAAATGTGAAGGCTTTAATTTTATGAAATGATTTGAAAAAGAGTTCCAGATACTCAATAACATCACAAAAAAGGTTAGTTAAATTTAATTATCTTAGGTTCGTAAGTACCTCTATCCTGTAAACATTCTGACAATTAATGTATTTATCAAAAGTTATTAATTATACTATTCTGTTATTTCCTCGCAAGTGTGTTGAAAAACGTCGTATGAAACGCGTGTGCATGATCATTACAGAAGCTCAGCTTAATTATGCGCACTCACATGCGTTCGTGCGCACAATATCGCTTCGTATGTAATGATCAACTTAGCACACTTGTATCATAATGTACTATTAAGCACAATTTATTGTGTTAATCTTAATGCCATAAAGGTTTCAAGCCATTTCACCAATAAGAAAAGTTGGCTTCTTGGGAGTAGTCAAAATCAATTTGATAATAAATTTATCAACACACTTGCTCGTAACGAGGTTCTTATTCCACCGCTTTTAGGCGCATAGGCCTAGATATTAAACACGCGTGCTTTTCACAATAATTATCTAACTAGTGCAATCATTTAACAATCTGATCAAGTGACGATTGTACTCTAGTACAAAGTTGTATGTACGCAGACGAATCGTTGTAGTTTAGTCGGGTATTACCTTCATTTATTTTTTAACTATTTAGGCGTTTGCATTCTAAAAGAGTAAATATACACAAAATATACACATTTACGATAGAATACAAATTATAAAATCCTAATTGTGAAAAAGAATCATTTCAACTTATTATATTACTCGTAATACCCAATTAATTATGTTTACGTCACACCTGGCCATAATGTGAGTTTTACCGCTCGCTACGCTTACGGTAAAACTCGCATTATGGCCAGGTGGGGACGTAAAATTGTGTACTCACCACGGGCAGTAAAAAAGAAAGCCCTCTATCGCATATTTACAACCCTCGCCTGCGGCTCGGGTCCCAAATACCTGCGATTTCGGGCTTTCTCTTTTTTACAGCCCTAGGTAAGTAATGTACTATTTAAACACGAATTGTCTGTTTTAATATCGGCTGTTTGGCATTATAGGTCCGCGCCTTTGCCTCAAGCTGCACACACATTTGTTAGATTTTTCTCGTTGTGTTTTATTAATTTAAACAAATTATATTTTAAATTAATATTAAGACAACTTTAGCGTTAATTTAACCTTTAGATATATTTCAAAATTGTCATACATACTAGTAAAGTGTTGTCATAAAAATGTAGTGAGCAATACGTAAGAAATAGTAGTTTATGTAACTGTTACGTAATAAGGGTCCTTAAAACATGAGTGTGGTAAGATCACACGAGTGTTTTAAGGCCTAATTACGTACAGTTGCATACACTGCGCTTTATCTACACTCATATTATTTATCCAAAATGCCGTATTGGGAAACCATAGACTGGCCGCCATTGCACCGCCATGGCCAACTCGATTGTGCCGGCGGTCGGGGAGGCGCGTGTCGGGCTGTCGGCGGATGCGCGGGAGGGTGTAGGTGTACATTATGTTATCAAAACTCATAGCACATCAATATTTGAGCATGAAAAGTTAAAATTACGTTACTGCCACAGATAAAAAGCTTATCATAGTAAAATCGGTCGTGGTAATGCTAGCCATTGCCTACCGTTTTCGAACACGTTTTAGAGAACTTACAATATGAGTGTAGATAAAAAATCCTTGATTTATTATGTGAAGTGTTTCATTTTATGATTTGTTTGATAAAGAGTTCCAGATAGTCAATAAAATCTCAAAAAAAAGTTAGTTAAATTTAATTATCTTGGGGCCTGTTTCACAATGTCCAAGTAAAATATTGGATAGCTAATTAACAAATACATTAACTGCCAGATAAAACTACCTGCAAAACTTAGCACTTTATCTACCAGTTAATAAGCTTATTTGAAGATTGTGAAACGCCAACGATGGCTTTATTCGTCAGATAAATGGCAAGTAGCTTATTCAGGACTTTACTTGGACATTGTGAAACAGGCCCTTAGGTTCGTAAGTACCTCTATCCTGTAAAAAATCTGAAAATGTATGTATTAATCAAAAGTTAATAATTACACTATTCTGTTATTTCCTCGCAAGTGTGTTGAAAAACGTCGTATGAAACGCGTGTGCTTGATCATTACATAGCTTAGCTTCCTTATGCGCACTCACGTGCGTTCGTGCGCACAATATCGCTTCCTATGTAATGATCAACTTAGCACACTTGTATCATAATGTACTATTAATTGGGTAGTGGATACCCGAATTAAGACAATGAAATATGAAGATAATGTAATGAGAAGAGAAGAGATAATGGAGAGAGAATTTTAAAGGAAACCGGCTTAAAAAAACCGACCTACTGAAAAGCGCAAAATAATTGTTATATACCCCACCCCTATCCTTACTCAGTCCTGAAAATTAATAATTGAGGAGGAGGATTTCGCTTCTATTAGATATTTTTACATTAATTTAGGAGACATGTTCTAATTGTTTGGTGGTAGATATACTATTCAGGTACCAGAATGAATTATGTGATACCTACCTATATTTCCTTACAGTAGTTGTGAAAATCACCATATAATGTAATGCTAGGGTGGTTCTTATTTTCCCTATTTAAAAAAAAATTGCGGGGCATCCCCTCATTATGTTATTTGATATTAAAGATGTTAGCTGATTTTTTTTAAATTCTGAAACAGGTTTTAGAGGTCGCTACCGCTTGTGGAAAAAATATAATTCTCCTACTAAGTTTCAAAAAAAATATTTTTCAAGTTTATACTACGCTTGTAGACGTACTAGCGTCTGTCTTTGTAATAGTATGATGTTATAAAGCATCAGTTATTTTTTCATAAAATTTTATTCGGGTTTTACTTGGCAGGCTCCTAAGGTATTTCAGAAATGTGTTTTTCCCAAGAAACGAAAACAAATTTTTTAAAACTCTTATTAGGAGAACTAGCTGTACCCGCGGCTTCGCTCGCGTTTGTGGGAGGTTTTGTCATTTTCATTTACTATATGGCCTGGGCCATTAGTGTAGAATTTACGCGTTCTACATATAAATATCTATCTAAATTTATTAGTTCATGACTAAAAGGCGTGCGTCGAGACCTGCGAATGCTAATGGCCGAGTTCCTCCAGGAGAACATGCTTCGAACAGAGGGTCAAACGCTAAAGGTATCAGCGCGAGGTAGCGTGTGAGCGCAACGTCCCAGCGAAAACTGCTTTTGCAGCAGCAGGCCAAAATCTAATGAGGCCAAAGGCATGAAAGGGTCCCCACAAAACTCAATGGTCAAGTTTTTTGGTGAACCCGAACGCTGAAGCCGTGACGCGGTGAGCAGCAATATCGCGAAAGCCATAGGGCGAGTACCACGCAGGACCCAGGTCCGGAGGATCGCAGCGAGAATTGCTTCATCAGAAGCAGCATGTCAGGGACCGGACATAACTCAATGGCGAAGTGTCTTAGCGAACTCGAGGGCTGCGGACACGAGGGTGAGCGGGAATGTATGTGAAAGTCAAAGGCCGAGTACCGCGTAAGGTTCAGGCTCGGAACATCGCAGCGAAAACTTCTTCATCATCATGACAGGGACCGGACATAACTTGAAGGCGAAGTGTCTTAGCGAACCCGAGGCCGTGCCGTGGCTCGAGAGTGAGCGGCAACGTCTGAGAAACCCAAAGGCCGTATAGGGCCCAGGTCAGCAGCAGTACAAAGACAGGGACCGGACATATCGCAATGGAGAAGTGTCTTAAGGCCCGAGGATGAGTGGCAATATCTGCGAAAGCCATAGGTCGAGTACCGCGTAGGCCCAAGCCCGGAGCGTCGCAGCGAAAATTTCTCCAGCAGCAGCAACATAATATAATCCGGACAGAACTCAATGGCGAAGAAACTTAACTAATCTGAGGGCCGGAGGTCCGAAGGTGAGCGGCAATGTCTGCGAAAGCCATAGGCCGAGTACCGCTAAGGCCCAATCCCGGAGCGTCCGCAGCGAGAATTGCTTCAGCAGCAGCAGCAGCAGCATGACAGAGACCGGACATATCTCAATGGAGAAGTGTGATATGGCCCGAGGGTGAGCGGCAATGTCTGCGAAAGCCATAGGCCGAGTACCGAGTAGGCCCAAGCCCGGAGCGTCGTAGCGAGAATTTATTCAGCAGCAGCAGGCAGCATAACAGAATCCGGACAAAATTCAATGGCGAAGAGTATAAGCAAATCTGAGGGCCGGAGGCCGGATGGTGAGTGGCAATGTCTGCGAAAGCCCTAGGTCGAGTACCGCGTAGGCCCAAGCCCGGAGCGTCGCAGCGAGAATTTCTTCAACAGCAGCGTGACAGCAAGCAGCTAGTAATTGCTAGATTCATGACTACCCTTTTTATTGCATCAGCTATTAAAGCGAGATAAAACATGTTGCTCTCACAAACGGCACAATTTTTGCTGTCGGGTAAATATAAATGGATAAATCTTAACTACTTACCTGTTTTATTTGTTTTTACGTATATTGTAAGTAGGTTTCATGTATTGATAAATAGATTATTTTTACGTTGAGAATAAAATACCTCCAGGTATTAATGGATCACAATATATATCCGGATACTTACAATTACCAAAACGTAGTAACACGTTTTAAAAATATTTAACGCGCAATCCTTAAATTGGGAAAGCAATTAAAAATCCATGGTTTAAACCTCGGCAGAACGCAACAGACCGGATTGTTTAATTTAATCTAAAGACGTCCTTAAATACTGTTTGTATACAGTTTACAGGGTACATATACAGCGCCATCTGTGACCACTTTTGAGAACTATTTTTTTATGAAAATTATGTTTTTAATAAGCAGAATAAAAACTACCCTATATGTTGCTCCGGGGTATAAACTGTTACTATACAAAATTTCGTAAAATTCTGTGCAGTAGTTTTTACGTAGTGCGCGGACAAATTCACAGACAGACAGACGAGAATTCCAAAAATCACTGAAATGTATTCAGTCAACGTTTCTAAGACCCCCCGAATAAGATTTTCTAAAATATCTTCAATGTACATTTTTTTTCTCCTTACGCGTTTATTATATGTATAGATTATATTTTTTCCACAAGCGGTAGCGACCTCTAAAACCGTTTAAGAATTTTAAAAAAAACAGCTATCATCTTTAATAGGTACCAAATAACATGATGAGGCGATGCCCCGCAATTTTTTTTAAATAGCGAAAATAAGAACCACCCTCTAATGCCTCGGCCGAAAACGCTAAAGACGGTCTCGGTATATTAAAGGACCTCCCCTGACGGGACAGCCCTCAAACTCACTCGTCCATCTTTAAGTGGTTTTCCAGCCTCTCCAAAAATGTAGGTACTGTATCCTTCCCAGAGGCTTAACTTTTTCCATGGGTACCTACATAATTTCATCTAAATCATTTCAGCGGTTCAAGTGTGAAAACTAGCAGCCAGATAGAGAAACAGGCACTTACTTTCGCTTTTATAACATTAGTAGGGATAGTATAGGGACCACAGAACCAAACAAAATATTAGTAGATAGAGTTCTAGCGCATGTTAGTACAGTCGACAACAAAAAGATGTATCCACTTTTTTATTACAACGCCATATGGTGAGAAAGCGGACACGTTTCTTTTAGATCAGTCAGCATTTTGCCTTACAAAAGGTGGTGTAGAAAATGTTTTAATAGGAATACCTATATACCAATAGGTAGGCTACAGGCTGGTTATTAAAAATCTAGATTTTAGAACTTGAGGTGGTGGAGCGTTGGGCGCCATCTTGGTTTAAAGGTACCAAAATTCGGTTTTTTAACCTTGACGGTTAAACGGTGTGTATAATTAAAGTGTCTATGGACCGTATAAAGAAGATAAAATTGTCAACAATTTTTCTATACATAATAGATCTGTAAGTACGCTCCCCGCGTTTTTCCACCATCTTGGTTTCAAGGTGCGAAAATTAAGTTATTTAACCTTGACGCTTAAACTGTTGTCAGCATGACTGAATTGTCTATCGAACGTATAAAGAAGTTAAAATTGTCTACAATTTTTGTAGTTTGCGCACGAAGACCGAGTGTGTCGAGGTGAGGATCTCGAAATGTGTAGCTCGCCCTGTGAATCGGATGCGGGGCGTTAAATATATTAGTAAGTTACAAGCCAAGGTTAAACTGCATGGATTAGTGTGTAATTAAATAAAACAAACATTAACAGATCAACAATAAAATGTAATATTCGATATCATAAATAGTCAAAAAATATACCCATTTTTACAAACATAAAGACTATACAACCTACGTATAAGTAATGGATCGAGTCATGTCAGTTTCCTTACTAACACAAATTACCCTAATTATCACGTAACATCAACATGTGCACCTTACGGAAGATAATAACAAAAACGACTATATTTTTTAAGATTTTTTTTTTAGTAGAGTAACTAAATATTTACTTGGAGAATTGACTTGTGACGCGGCTAATAGCACTTCATTTTAAGTATTTATGTGAAAAGTAGATATGATGGGCACCTAACTTCTCTAAATAGTCGAATAGACCCCTAATACCCATTACACATTAGTATCTACGTATATCACAATACAAATTTTCGTCCCATCCACGGCAAACTTCCAAATTGGTCACTTTGACATTTTCGGTCAATTTAAACTATACAGAGTGAAGGCGTCATACAGAATCGACAGATGAACCTAATGATGTTAATGACTTTTTTGTCCCCAATATTATTATTGATAATTATTTCATAATTGAGAGAATGGAAGAATTCACCGCGTCGAGCAAGATTCGAACTTGCGACCTTTCGGAACACCGGTCCGATCGCTCTGACCAACTGAGCTATCGACGCTTACTCAACCTCGGTGAAACTCTCCATCAGTTCCTTCATTGCTTACGTCATAGGGTCACGTCAGGGGTTACGTCAACGGCCTCCTAGCCCAGTCGGTAGTGACCCTGCCTACGAAGCAGGAGGTCCCGGGTTCGAATCCTGGTCAGGGCATTTATTTGTGTGTCTATCACAGATTTGTTCCTGAGTTATGGATGTTTTCTATGTATTTAAGTATTTATCCATATTTATCTATTATATATATCGTCGTCTAGTACCCATAACACAAGCCTTATTGAGCTTACTGTGGGCCTAGGTCGATTTGTGTAAGATTGTCCTATAATATATAATATATAGGGTGACGTGTAGCGACATCTACCGTAAGTGTATATATACACGTTAACGGAATCGAAGTTCCAAGTCATATTGGAATAACATAGATAGCAATGCGCTAACCCATACTAAATTAATGGAAGATTGAAAGAACTGATGGAAAGATTCGCCGAGGTTGAGTAAGCGTCGATAGCTCAGTTGGCCAGAGCGATCGGACCGGTGTTCTGAAAGGTATATTTGTGGCCGCTCCGATATATCTGATGGTGACTGTACAGAATTAATTTTGATCATTATTTTTCAGATAAACCCGAAAAAATACCTAAGTAGAAAAATTAATTTTAGCATACAATTTGGTCACCCTACTCAATGTGACGTCTTGTCGTTTTCCATACAGCGTATGTCAAAACTATTAGGGTGACCATGAATGACTTAGTTTAAGATTATTTAAAAAATATATTCATTCTGTTTTGATCAAATGTTGTCAAATGTGAAGGTGTCACAAAAAGTGATTCAGGATCACGACCCAGATTTCACCCTGTAGAGTTTGTTCTGAAAGAGAAGTGTCGTGGTTTATATCCGAGCTCATTTATTCTACGACACTACTGTTTCCGAACAGACTATATATACGCGAATTTGCTATAGCTAAGACGATATTATAAGATGTTTGTACTCATTCGTTATCTTATTACTAGATAATGTAATTGCAGCACTTGTAGCTTTCTATTAAAACAATGGTTTTCATATAAGATGTCGAGGAAGCACGTTAGCTTGCTTGGAACTGCATTTGCAGCAAACTTGTCCCATTACACTCAACTGTTCATAATATTGACTACATTAGTTTAACTAATACGTATATACAATAAAAATAATTAGTTCAGGCAATAAATTAAAATATAATAATGGAATTTCGATGACAAGTTCGTGAGTGGCTACAAATTTGTTACTAACTAGCCTTTTCCCGTGGCTTCGCCCGCGTACTATAAGTACTCAAAAAGGATACGATACCCATGTTGATTTTCAGACTTTGTAACCACATTTGCCCCTTTTAGGGGTTGAATTTTCAAAAAACCTGAAACACGTGTTTACTCATTTATCGTTAGAAATACTCCTGTGAAGTTTCGAATAAAATAGTCTAACAAATGTTGATTCGCCATACAAACTTTGGACCCCCATTTTACCCCCTTAGGGGGTGAATTTTGAAAAATCCTTTCTTAGTGCATCCCTAGACCTTATAAGGAACCTACGTGCCAAATTTGGAATCTCTAGAACCAGCGGTTTGGGCTGTGCGTTAATATGTCAGTCAGTCAGTCAGTCAGTCAGTCAGTCAGTCAGTCAGTCAGTCAGTCAGTCAGTCAGTCAGTCAGTCAGTCAGTCAGTCAGTCAGTCAGTCAGTCAGTCAGTCAATCAGTCAGTCAATCAGTCAGTCAGTCAGTCAGTCAGTCAGTCAGTCAGTTTGTTCTTTTATATATTTAGATTAATTATACACTTCTTGTTTTTATAAGTAGTGGTAATACATCAAGAGACGGGACGTGGTAGTTTCCTGCTCACATAAGTTATTGCTCCTAGAATTTAAATTATATTTTTTAAATTTAAATCACTGAAATACATGCATAATATGATAGCTAAGGTAACTTCTGCATAGTAAATAAAACGAAACTGTCACAAAACGTTAAATTCGGCTAAAAAACGGTAACGTCCGTCTGTGACGCCGCATTTCAAAATGACTAAAGTCCACGCAAAATTATAACCTAAATATCAAATCAGTTTACAAATACGAGTAGCAACACTCTAACTATACATCGGTGGACCTTATTACAAAAGGCATAAGGTACACCGATGGGCAGTTAGCAGTGTGGGCGATGGTACCGAACTTTGAGGACTTAAGTTATTTACATGCGTCGACACATTGCTAATACCGGCCGACCGTGTCACTAGAACTTAATCCTAAAAGGATTGATTTATGATTTAGCTGACACAGACGGCTGGCAAGACTACACGTCGCTCGCGACATCGTTGAACATTTATTTCTTGCTAGCCTCGCTATTCTCGCTGGCCTTCTCGCTAGCCTCCTTCCCGCCTAGGTAGTGGTGGTTGATGAAGCGCGCGCCCTGCGTGAGTTGTGCGCACTCGTTGGTGAAGTGGCAGGCGAAGAGCAACATGTTGCGCGGCTGCACGCGCCACGCGAAACGCATGAACATGAGGGAGTACAGCGACAGGGCTGCGAACCAAGGCGAGTTTTTATTACACGGATAATGGTACCAAAATTGCACGTAGGTAGGTGTCGTAGATACAATAGAGATATTTTTTTTAACCAAGACTACTTAAAGTTATACTTAGAATATATGATGGCCACTGGAAATAATTTAAATAATGGTAAAGATTGACAAAGACGCATAAAACATTTGTTTAAAATATGACAATTATTTGTAAATCATTGATTTATTATGTATTCTACTAGATGTGACATCTAGAACAAATTTTGTGCGCCATGTTTGGCTGTTGACAGCTATGATTAAATCAAAGAGTAGTCTATACTTGTAGTGATTTTCACTATAACTTTTGGGACGAAAAAAATCTTAGAGATGTCATCTCCTGTTACTCAATGTTGTAAATACGTAGAGTCAGCAGCAGGGACCGGAAAACCCCTTCATTTGATTAATCGTTTCGATAGGGTAACCCTATTAAAGTCTCACCCTAATGATAGGGTTACCCTATCATTGGGTTACCCTATCGATATGGAAATCATTTTGAATAGGCTTAACCCTTTTCAATGTGGTTTCCGAGTCGAATGGGGTAAAGATAGCTTTAATATTTACCGCTTACCCTATCATAGGGCTACCCTTTTCCTGTCTCTTTTCCACGCAGGCAGGCGGTTCTATCTTTCTCATTTGAAATGGAACAGGAGAGGTGGCGGCGGAACAAATTGAGTAAATATAAGATTTGCTGTCGTTTATTCATTCTGGAAAAGTCACACTCACAGTCCAGTCCTCTGCTCACGTACACAACTTTCAATTAAAGAATTTCTGTTAAAGAAATGTGTCTTACGTTCAGTTTATTTTTGCATAGTTCGCACGTACTGATGAGATGGGCAATAATTATTTTGAATAAGAATAAAAACACATTTTTTATTCATATTCTAATCGATTTGACATAAACCAATATTCATCCTCCTAGAGTTTGTCCCGGCTTTTGCCACGGCTCTGTTGAGCCTGTGGTCCGCTTGGCAACCTAATCCCATGAATTGGCGTAGGGATTGGTAGTCGTTTTCAGCTAATTATGGGATATACGATTTTTTAAGCTCACATAGTCATTCACATTATAAATATTATTTGAAACGGGGTATTTACCATGTATATTAGCCTTATTGGGCACCCGATATTTCGGGTGCGAGGTAAATACCCCGTTTCAAATAATTAATATTTATAATTAGGGGATGTAATTTCGAAAATTATTTCTGTTTTATAATCCAAGATGGCGGTTATATACTTTTTACTGAAAAATAGTCATGGTAGTTATTTTCGGTTAATTATTCGGGTTGTATAAATTATATCTGTTTTAAAATTCAAGATAGACTGGTTTTTTTATTATTATTATTATACACGGTGAATCTGAGTAACCCGAAAGATTTCAACCATAAATTCCTGAGGTCATAAGGAGTAATAAATGTTTTACGAATTTAGGTCGATTTCGCAAAAAAAAAATTTTTTTTCATTTTTCGGATTTTTAAAATGCTTTTGAACATAAAAACATAAATGTTATTGGTAAAACTGTCAATTAAAATAAATTAGTACATTTTGGCCACGACCACTCTGTAAAGAGTGTAACGACAAAGAAGAAGAACTCTGAAACTAGGCTAATTCCAGAAAAGTTTATACGACATTTTAGTCTCAGTCAGTTATGTATCAGTCAATTATCAGGAATTTATGGTTAAAATCTGTCGGGATACTCAGATTCACCGTGTATATAATTTTTTTTTTCATTTTATATTAAAAAAAATTCAGTGTATAATATTTATTTTCATTTTATTTTCGTTTTATTTTCATTTTTTTCCGTTTTATTTTCGTTTCGTTTTCGTTTCGTTTTCGTTTCGTTTTCGTTTCGTTTTCGTTTCGTTTTCGTTTCGTTTTCGTTTCGTTTCGTTTCGTTTCGTTTCGTTTCGTTTTCGTTTCGTTTGCGTTTCGTTTTCGTTTCGTTTCGTTTTCGTTTCGTTTTCGTTTCGTTTTCGTTTCGTTTTCGTTTCGTTTTCGTTTCGTTTTCGTTTCGTTTTCGTTTCGTTTTCGTTTCGTTTTCGTTTCGTTTTCGTTTCGTTTTCGTTTCGTTTTCGTTTCGTTTCGTTTTCGTTTCGTTTTCGTTTCGTTTTCGTTTCGTTTTCGTTTCGTTTTCGTTTCGTTTTCGTTTCGTTTTCGTTTCGTTTTCGTTTCGTTTTCGTTTCGTTTTCGTTTCGTTTTCGTTTCGTTTTCGTTTCGTTTTCGTTTCGTTTCGTTTTCGTTTCGTTTTCGTTTCGTTTTCGTTTCGTTTTTTTTTTTCGTTTTCGTTTCGATTTCTTTTCGTTTTTTTTTTCGTTTTTATTTTCGTTTTTATTTTCGTTTTTATTTTCGGTTTTTTTTTCGTTTTTATTTTCGTTTTTATTTTCATTTTATTTTCTTTTTTATTTAATTTTTATTTAATTTTTATTTAATTTTATTTTTTTTATATTATAATAGTAGATTGTACAACAAGTGCATAAAACGTACGATTTTACGCGAGGCGTTTAAAAGTCGAGTGTAAAATGGGTTTTATGGACGAGGGTTACACTCTAATTTTCACTTCATTTGCGAGGAAATTATTTATCGGTAATCGTAAAACAATTTCAAGTTCTAACAAAAATATTACAATGAAAACAAATATGGTTCCAACCAATTAATTTTTTAATATATTTTTTTGAATTTTTAACATGTGAATTTAGAAATTTTCTGCCAAGTCATCAAAACATTTCGGGGCATTTCTAAACTATTATCAACTCCTATTTTATTTGATTTCATTTATTTAATTATAGAAAACACGCAATTCAAATAATTATAGCAATACTCAGATAGAATTAGCCGAAAAATCATAAAAAGTACAGTCAATTCCTATTGGATGGAAAAAAAATTGTTTGTATAGATCAAAGTGTCAGGAATTGATATCAATAAAATTTATAAGTGATCAATATTGGGCGCTAAGGTGCCAAAAAAAATTGTAAAAACCAGTTTTTCGCTTCTAGAGGAAAAACTACGGGTCGGACCAAAAATAGTGAAATGTAACAAATGTGCGCAATTATAAAACCAAGAGAATGAGCTCAGGTAGAGCAAAATCGGTCCAGAGGATCGTCCGCAATTCGCAAAAAAACACATTTTTTTGCAAATATTGTAAATTCAATAACTCGCGTTCCAGAAGTGCTGGAGAGCTGAAATTTGAATATGATGTCAGTTTTGTGGTCCTCTAACTACAGTTAATTGTTCAAATTAAAATATTGTAAACTTTTTGCAAACCGTCGACTTTTGCAAAAAGTGACCTTTTATTAAATCGATTGGGAGGGTATTTTAATTTTCGAAAAACGTTATAATTTCGGTTTCTATGCATTAAGGAGGAGTTGAACTACAAATTTCTAAATTTACAGATCATTTGACAAGGAATAAACTTGTTTAAATAATCTATGAAGATCAGCCACTTTTTGCGCGCGCGGCAGCGGCGCACTATGGCCCAAACGCCCGATCTAGCTGGACAAAATTATTTTACACTCATAGACTAAAATTGACTATTTTTATTATTATTTTGGTATAATTAATGTGAAAAAAATTAACCAGTGTAAGTTGACCTTTGTATAAGAATAATTACTAGGGCAATTAATAATTAACTTAAACTATATTTAAGTATTTTAATTCTGCTATTCTTATATTTTAGGTGCCATTTGCAATAATGCTTCATTTCTCTTAAAATTAAATAACCATGTTTAGTTGACCTCTTCTGCCCTAGTAATTATTCTTATACTAAGGTCAACTTACACTGGTTAATTTTTTTCACATTGCGGACGATCCTCTAAACAGATTTTGCTCTACTGGGGCTCATTCTCTTTGTTTTTTTATTGCGCACATTTGTTACATTTAACTATTTTTTGTTGGAGCCGTAGTTTTTCCTCTAGAAGCGAAAAACTGGTTTTTACCATTTTTTTGGCACCTTAGCGCCCAATATTCACTTATAAATTTTATTGGTATCAATTCCTGACACTTTGATCTATACAAAAAAAAATCCCATCCAATAGGAATTGTCTGGGCCAAAAAGCTTATTCTATCTGAGTACAAGAATATAATAAAAGAACAAGTTTCAGTATTCTACGAAATTTTACTGTTCAATTAAATTGTGCAATATATTTTGACTCTGTTTGGCTGTTGAGCCACATTCTTGGTCTTAGAAGAAAATTTTACTTTATGCCCTAGAGCTTAAAATGCGATTTTATATCGTCCACGCACGATTTAAAGTCGAACTTTACGAGCATGAGAAGTGAAAAGAGTATATCTGCCTACCGTGGATTTTAAAACATATAATTTTTGCTGGGCATAAGGGAAACTACGCCTTATTGGGATTAGGTCCAGTTTCCACACGATGTTTTCTTACACCGAAAAACCCAGAATACATTCTTATACGCGGAACATTATTTAAAATAAAAAGCATGATTAAATAATTCTGTTAAGAATCAATTGTTTTTATTACATTTTCTCGCACATGAATTAGTCCATACGAAATTATTTTGAATCATTTTAACGGGAATACAATCAACATAAGTTTATTCTTACTATATTTTTTTCAATTAATCATTTTATTCTTGAGTGTGCAACAATGACTGATATTGATCGTTTCATTATACTAGAAGTATCGGTGAACGGCGTCACATTTTGCTGGAGCCATTGAAACAAAGTACTACCTATAACTAGAATAACACAAAATTATATATTTTAACACTTCACAATATGCATTTGATTTTGGTTCCTATAAGCCTGGGTCTAAGATTCAATCGACACGAGCCGTCACGCTCGAATGGCAAGAACAAAAACACCGGCACCACACAACGATCTTTTAGCGCACTAACAAGCAATAATAGCGTCTATATCAAAGGCGTAAGTACGAAAACATACGCAAAAAGATTCTTGTTTGTCTGTAGGCTCGCTCGTGCCGCCATATCGGCAGCGCTTAGCTCGTAGGGTGCTCGAATAATAAATAAGCCAAATGCATTGGTCACAGAGTTTAAAATAGCTTAATCGCATTTGAAAAACCCTATCTGATAGGGAAACCATATGCTGGGTTGTAACCACTTACCCGAATTAACTGTATTGACATGGTTAGCCTTTCGTTCGGGTAAGTCAAACGATACGCTTACCGAATTGATAGGGTTTTTAAAAACAACTCTATCAAATACCCAATCTAATACCCCTTTAATGGTTACCGGTTCCGGTCCCTGGTCAGCAGTAGGAATAGCTACTAAGCGAGTGAGGTGTTCAAAAAGACCTTCACACGCTCTTATTCTCTTAACAATAAAGTCGTGTCCAGCTCATTTTGAACACCTCACCCGCTTAGCTACTTCTGCTGCTGACTGTACGAAAACTAATAAAATTGTAAAGCACACATTAGAATTAAATGAGTATACCTTTTATGACTTTTATACACAGTCTATATTATTAGTTCCTAATATTATAAAGTTACCAAGAGTCCTAAAATATAAACAAAGTAATGTTGTATAAAAACAACTCTACACAGTCTATTGCTTCGTGCTTCAAACATGTAGGTATCAGAATACCATAGCGCGGTGTGCCTGTGTAAATCCATTCTTTAATATTTTTATAAGGAAAGTCGCTGTAACTGGGTTTGCACATGACTAACCTTTAAACATTACATACTGTGTACGTGAAGTATTGTGGTTTTCCTAGATAAATCGATGCTTTCGTCCAAAATACCATTATACAATAAATACTACCTACATACCCATACAGGGGTAATCGTTAAGTGTAGCTAGGCGACTATTCCGTAAATGTAACAGATATCAGAAAACTTTAAACTGATATCGAAAGTACATTACCCAATGAATAAAATCACATCAATAACTTTTTTTTAATAAAACCGGTAATATCACAAATTTTTACTTTAAAATGTGTAACAAGTTAATAAATAATGGCTGTGGAATGAACTCCCTGCCGAGGTTTTCCCAGCGGGCTACAGTATGAGGTTCTTCAAAAAAGGAGTGTATAGGTTCTTAAAGGGTAGGCAACGCACATGTGAATCCTCTGGGGTTGCAGGCGTCCATAGGCTACGGTAACTGCTTACCATCAGGCAGGCCGTATGCTTGTTTGCCACCGTCGTGGTATTTAAAAAAAAGTCTAATTAGATATTTTGTTTAAATATGTATAAAAATAGGTTACAATTTTTAAGACTTGACATGTAAAATATAAGTTTTTAATTTTTACCAATAAATGATCTTCTCGTATCTCTCTATCTATCTAATTACAGCCTCAAGGAACGTCGTACTAAATGTATGGGAGCGTATAAACTTTTATTCAAAAAAAGTTATTATGTGATTTTACTCATTGGGTAACGTACTTTCGACATCATTTTAAAATTTTCTGTTATCTGTTATATTTACGGTTTAATCGCCTGGCTATACTAAACGTATAATATGCAACCTGTATACATGCTAGAATGTGAGGCGAATCATAGTTAAGGAAAACCAACGTATTTTACCTACAGAGCCGACAGTAGTAGAAATTTAAAGGTAGTTTTAAAGAGCCATCAATTTCGTTTTCTAAATGTATATAGGAAATGAATTCAAGGAGCGGCTATCTTATTTAGAAAAAAACTGCGGATTCTCGCGCTGGGTACGTTTCGTCTCAGGTATTTAATGTCAGTTTTAACGTTATCTAATTTTTTATCTAATAAGCCGTTTAGGCACTAGATCGTGCCTAAGAAAATGACCTACAAAATGTACATTCAAAAATACGAAAAAATATATATTTCGTCTATATATTAAGATAAAGATATAAACTTCGTGCTGAGTGCATACAATTCATGTAATCGGTTTTATCTTTATTACGGAAAGCAAAGTACACTGCTATAAAAAGGATTACTTGCATGGGAGATCTGCTAATATAAATAATAAAGACTGCCTATTCAACTTAACTGCCACTTTCATCTGGTATTTTTCACATCATCTTGTGATTGTAACAGGCTAGGTATGACATTGATTATTAAGTAGGATCCTAAGGTCATACTCGTACAATCATACTCGTAGATAGGTATATCGAACTTGTTTGAAACGCTGATAGGCTGGCGGTAAGACGTCCGATTTTCAATCCGGAGGTCTCGGGTTCAAACCCCGGCTCGTACCACTGAGTTTTTCGGTACTTGTGTACGAAATGCATATCTTTTGAAATTTAGCAGTCGCTATTCGGTGAAGAAAAACATCGTAAGGAAACCAAACCTAATCCTAAAGAGGCCTAGTTTCCCCACTGAGTTGGAAGGACAGATGGCAGTCGCTTTCATAAAAATTTGTGTCTACGCCATTTCATGGGATTAAGTTGCCAAGCGGACCCCAGGCTAAACATAAAAAAAAACGGGACAAACGCTAGAAAGGTATATTGAACTTGTATTTATTTCAAAGGATCGCACCTTTATGGAGATACAGTCTTTAATATTTACTTTGTCTTCTCCAGTAAATATAAAGACAGGCGCCCCTGTTTACTTAATAATAAGCTTTATTGAAATAGAACAAGGTCGAGTTGGTCGATAACACCGCAAGATACGATGTTATGGACAATATTAGTAGACATCGATAGTTGTTATCTGCCACAAATTTCTAAATTTGTTCCTACATATGATCTTTTATGACCTGAATACTGCCTATTTAAAGTGATTATTTTTATATTTGTATTACCAACACTTGAATAGTTTTTTACAAACAGTTTCAGCTTCGCGGGCTTAGTGGCATTTCGATATAACCGACCTTACCGACATCCAAAACGACGATCATTGCTTATTTAATGACTAAGCAATTTTACGCATTACTAAGTAAAGAATTGTAACTGTTGTGTAAATTATTATTAACAACCAAGAACATAAGCTTATATACCATTCATCCAAAGGAATTTGAACCTTTTCCTGGGTGAAATTTCAAATACAAAACTATAAGATGAACCAATATGTTTGTGTATCACATAGCACCATGCAATAGTGTAGTAAAGACTGTGGCTTTATTTAAAAAAGAGTTTTGTTCTTACTCCTATAATGTTTAAAATTTTCAGGATCTTAATGAGAAGAAAGTGAGTGAAGTTGTTGTTCTATTCTTAAAACACGTTTATTTTTCTTTGGAACCTCGGCCCCATCGCCCCCATTCAACTGTTTCAAGCACTGTTTGCCCCAGTGCTTTTCAATATAAAAATATGCACGGAAGTAATATCCATACACGGCGGGAAGAAGTTGATATCTCGAGATGAAAACTTAAAGAAATTTGAACCTAAATTATAATCACATAGGGTTCAAATTTGTTCAACTTTATCTCGAGATATCAACTTCTTCCCGCCGTGTACAGATATAGACGGACACAAATTTTAGAAACATGGATCTTAGTAACAGTCAAGAATATGTGTTTGTACAGAGTTTCCTCTCCTCTTAATGTAATGTAATATAATATTGTATCTATGTTGAGTAATTTGTTTGTAGTATTCTGAAGTACCCTACAGCTTAAATACACTTGAGATTTATATTGCATGATATTTATTGTTGCACTTGCCTTGAAGGACCATAAATAATTCAAATTCAACGAATAATGAAATATAAATCAATAGTGTATTTTGGCCACCATCCTTTTAACTACTTATTTAAAACAAAATAGGGGTGTCAAAGAGGTTAAAAAAATTGCCCTTTAGCATGATAACACTCACAAATTTAAAACTATAACACAAAAATCTTACCAAATGTCATTTTCCCACTTATAAAACTGGGATCTTTCTGTGTGTCAGCAATGGCTGCTAAAGGAATGCCCCAGTTTGCTACCGGACCCCAGAAATGTGTGCTGGAAACATAAAACACATAAATTAAGTAATGCAATAATTATAAGAGATACATTAGTATTAGTAAACAATACTCTACTGAATATTTCTAGGCTGGATCACTGGGTACCCAATGTCAGTAAATAAAATATCCTTTATAGAATTAATGCCTATCACTTTCTTAAATTCCAAGCACAGTCGCCACGAAGCTTTCTTCAAATGCATATTTTCTAATTAGTTTAACATTGAAGTGAGTATCAATTTGATAAAAAAATGTAGGGTAATTGTGCTAGTTTCCCGTCCAGGTCCAGTTTACCGTCTAATTGATTAAACTACTGCAAATAAATGGGAAAAACTTTTTAAGGTCAACATAGTTTATATTTATAGTTTATTCTTTAGCCGCTTTTTTAATTTTAAGATTTTATTTTGGGAAAAACTTGAAGATAAATGTATAAATAACTATGCCCATATGCAAATATGTAAATAATATATATGCGGCAAGGCGTATCGATACAGGTTCCAAGTCCTGTTGGGTTGATTAATTTTTCAATGTTTTCAATGTTTGTATTTGATTTAAGAACAATCTAAATAACTATGGACGGAAAACTGACAAGAGAGGACGAAAACTAGAACAATCTACCTCCTTAAGTTACAAGCACATCCTTACCTCATCAGGTATTCCCTGAATTCTTTACTTTTTAGTGATGCTAGTAGTTTTGCCATTTTGACTGAAAAAAAAGACCTGCTTAGCATGTAACAACAAGGTATTTTAAATTTGAACACTTTCAAACATACTGGATGGTATTCTGTCTATATAAAGTCGAACAGTCAAAGATAAAACACTGTCAACATTGATCTTGCATAACATATGAGATATTCTCATACACCATATACATTAATAAACTTCGTTATGATAATTTTCATTGAAATAATTACGTATTCCACTGGTTTAATATAATGTCAAGGTTACATTTTATTATTACCACTGGAAATGCAAAGTATCAGATTAAGGCAATAATAAAAAAAAATATCCGGGGATTCAAGGACTAGCTTACCTGATTTTAAATTAGACTTATATTAAAATGACTAATTTCCAGAGTCCGTTTGCCCTTCTAGTGTACACGAAACGACACTAGATTACAGTAGGTTATGTATTCAATGTCACTGTCATGTCAAAATTGACAAAATTCTGATAAATGATAACAGTAGCAGTCCGTTCCACGCATTACTCCTTAGAAATATTTATTTATTTATTTTGATGAGCGTATTTTATGCAGTATTTCTTAAAATTGCTTAGGTATAAAATACGGATACTTTTACTTATAATAATATTGTATCATATTTTCAAATTCAAAATTCAACACTTCATATCACGCACGTGAATGGAATCGTATTCGATTTGACATTGACAAATCTGACACTAGGTTATCCATCTACCCCATAGATCTACGATCTACCCGTTGGCCGTTATTTTTATAAAATTACAAAAGAAAAATGAGCAAGCATAACCAATACATCCACGTTAAAAATCACAAACTTAAAGTAAATATGGACAACAAATGAAAATTAACCATGGAAGTATCGTAAAGCATGGGTACACTCCGCTCCCTTGTCATAATTTACTTATTTATCTATGTTATGTCTTATTTGGCTTTAGTTGGCGCTCTACTGTACGTCAGAAGCTGTATAATGCAGTACGAATTTTCAAGGTATATTGAAATAGGTTGTATTTTGATTTCATATATTTTGTATGCCTTGCCCTTTAGGAGGTATAAGCACAGTCTAACCAATTTGATTCCTAAGCCACTCTAGAACCTTGTCACAATAGCTAGTATGGTAGCGAATAGGTTCCGTTTGTACGTATCCACGGGCAACTGTCATTACGACAAGGTTCTACAGTGGCCTAGGAATCAAATTGGTTGACCGTACATCGACCTATGGCTACAAGGGCGTTGCCAACCTGTTATCGCTATACAAACCAAAACCTTTTTCATTTCCGTGGGTAGTGGCAAAAGATTGTTAGTCAAATTATTGATTTACCTACATACTTCCCCAAATTTCAAAGTTTCACAATTTTATTGTCTTTGTTGCTAGCAACTTGTTTTTTATTATGATTTCTTTTTCAGTCCACCTGAAGAAATATACACGCAACGTTAAGAATGAAACACCTGTTAAGTATCAAAAAATATTTATTACAAAATGTAAAAACTCTCTAAAATGGACGGCTTATGAAAACATTAAGTTCCCTGATATTGGTAATTTAATTGTTATCTATGAGGTAACTTCGGTAACGGCCTAATTTCGAAAATCGCGAAAATGCCCTAACTAGAAAGAAGCACTTTTTTTACTTCAAGATACTTTGGAAATAATAGCATAGCAGAGGCGTAATTATAGCATAGGTCGTGTTGCTAAAGTATAAAGTGCCTTTGCGATTGGCGAAATGAACCTTGTTTCCAAGGTTACCCCAATACACCTTATACAGACTTATAAAGCCTCATATTTAACATGGTTTTTGTATCCATCGAGCACAGATATGTATGACGAATAAATATTGCAATCAATGTGTCTAAAACACATACACTTATCAGGATAGTTATACACCGTGGGCTGGAATAACCCGACAGATCTTAACCACGAATTTCTAAGACCAAAAGAAGGAAAAAATATTATGTGACTTTAGGTCAATTTCGCCAAAAAAGAAATTTTTTTTTCGTTTTTTTTTTTCCATTTTTTGAATGTTTATTGCACATGAAAAGCAAATGTTATTAATAAATTTATCGCCTAAAACAAATTGGTACATTTTTTTTTGAAAAAAATTAGTTACTGCAAAGTTTTCCTTGTCACTGTGATATCTGTCAATAAGAACGTGTAAACTATGTCCAATAGTGGCAACAACGCCATTAGAAAGGCGTTCTGTGATGAGATATAATAAAAAGTGTATTTTTTTTATTGGTATTAACTCTGAAACTAGGCGTATTCCAGAAAAGTTTATAGGACATTTTAGTATCTAAATATGATCACGAATACACTGTTAAAATCTGTCTAGTTTTATGGGCCCACGGTGTATACATAAGGTATATAGGCTTTATACTATTTAATACTAAGCCGTATGAAACTGTATAAACTAGCTATCCAAAATGATGCTGTTTTACGTAATTGATACGACATTATTTAGAATGACACATTAAAATAGAAATGCAATATGGAATACCAAAAAAGTGTAACTTAATAAACTAATAGCTTGCTACTGTGTGTTCTTATTACTAACAAAAGCATAATTCACAGCTAATCTTTGACAATGCTATCCCCCTTACTCATTGGTACTATCAAGAACTAAAATATCAAGTCAAAGGTACATCATCATTGTTGGTTGTGAATAAGGCGTTGCTGCCACAAGTATTCTTTTAGAAATGAACTTTATTAACAACCAACTATGATGTACGTTTGACTTCAAAATGTCACATACAGAAAATTAAGTCCACGACTTTATTATGTACTTCAGGTATTACATAACAATAAAGTCGTACACATTGATTTATAAAAAACAGCAAACAGCATTGATATGTTATAGTAGTTTATGTAACTGTTACATACACTGCTTTATCTACACAAATATTATAAATCCTAAATGAAGTGTTCGGAAACCATTAGAATGACCACCATTGCACCGCAATGACCAACTCGATTGTGCCGGCGGTCGGGCGGGCGCGAGCCGGCGGTCGGGGAAGAGGGCAGATTTTCATTACGTTACCCTAGGTAATGAATTTTTCACCTCAGCAGCTCACTCAAGCAGAACAAGCTCACTTCCCTGCGAATACACAGTGACGAAAGTCGCACTTTCGTCACTCCAGGGAGTGAGACAAAGTAGTTTTTTAATTTAGCGAAGGCCATGAACTGCCACTTCATATTTCGGGGTCTATTACAAATTTTAAATACATATTTTTAACCTTTAATATGTTCTCACTACTGAGGTGAAAAGTTGTATGTGTCACACGAGAGCAAAGTTATTTTACATCTCGTGTTTTTGAGTCCCGAGTAAGCGAAAGAATCTATAATTGAATCACGAGCGAAGCGAGTGATTCTAATTTAGAATCTGGAGCGTAATCAACACTCGCAAGAAAAACCAACTTTCCTCTCTTGTTGCACAAATAACTATTCATAAGTTTTTACCACACTGTCACAGATAATACACTGATGTTACGTTGCTGGTTGCAATAATGGTGGTAATTAATTATATACGGTTTCCGAACGCGGAATAGAGGATTTATCATATTGGTGTAGATAAACGATTTTTCGTAGTTTTCAAGTAATGAGGTCAAAAGTCTAAACGGCCGGTTAACTCCAGAATTAAAAAAAAAGACAAAAATTCATAACTCGAAAACTACAAAAATCGGCTTACATTATTCTGACAGCCCTGGGAGCGGGGAATCTAATTCTTTTTTTTGGACGTCAAGGTTTAGACCTGCCCGTATAATGTTCATTTAAGTAAAATTGATTGACATCTCTACAAGAAAGAAATAATAAAGAATTATGTTCATAAATCGTACAACAAAATTGATACTTAACAATTTAATACATGTGCGATTTTACGAGTTGATAACATCTTTAAACAGTAACGTATTGGAATTATGGGGAACAAAAATATCATATATTTAAATATCATTGCTTGCAAGTTGAATAATATTATTCTTAATATAATTAGCTGCTATTATACATAGCTCACGTGATAAAAGTTAATATGGGAATGTAATACCATCGCCTCAACTTTCGTCGCCAATTTTACAGTCACTCTCTACTCTAATATGGACGGCACAAACAAAGTAAGTAATAAATCTAAATAATAGAACAATTATAAAAAGATAGAAAAATAAACGCTTATCCTGAAAAAATGAAAGTACGAAAAACAAGTAAAAATCAGGTCAAGAAGAATAATTATGTGAAGTAATCATAGATCAGTAAAAAATATCAACTAACTACTTTAAATTAAATGCATAGTAAATGACATGCATATCATAGGTGAGATTCAACAATGCTACATCAGTCTAAATATGGACGGCACTTACGCATCAAATGTCAATAATATTATAGTAGAAAATGTGTAAAACAACTATAAGACACATAAACATATAGATTCATTGTAAATGTTGTAAATACCAAAAAAATAACCTTATGTAAAAACAATAATTAAGATTATAATTGTCAAGCAATTTTTACAGATTTTGAACATATGTATAAGTCGAGGATGATTAAGACATGGATTGCCTATACAAAATCGCGTTCCCATTTCAGGCTAAAGCACTAGCGTCATCTATCGGTCACCACAAACACTAAATTCCTACTTAACCTTTCTGTTAAGCCCATTGGTTGACTGGTAGAGAATGCCTTATGGCATTAAGTCCGCAATTTGTACCATCTTATTTTGTGCAATTATGATTAAATAAATAAATTCGAATCGCTAAACTAAAGTAGCAGTGGGCGGGGCACATTGCTCGTAGAACCGATGGCCGTTGGGGCGGAAAGGTTCTCGAGTGGCGACCACGAACCGGAAGGCGCAGCGTGGGTAGACCCCCGCAAGGTGGACTGATGACCTGGTGAAGGTCGCGGGAGTCCGCTGGATGCGGGTGGCGCAGGACCGGTCATTGTCGCACTCTTTGGGGGAGGCCTATGTCCAGGAGTGGACGTCTTTCGGCTGATATGATGATGATGATGAAATAAATTCTAGTTTCTAATATTTTGTTCGGCGATTAACGCTTACAGAATAACTCGACTCCAGACTCAACAGATGGCGCTGTGGCACTCAGTACCGAAAACAGACGTATAGCCTGAAGGTTCGAGGAACGCGATTTTGTATAGGCATTGTCCATCCATGTCTTAATCATCCTTGGTATAAGTAAACTAACGTATCTACAAGTTACATAATTATTTCATAATATATAAGGCATGTTTTGCAATCATGATTTCGACTGCATTGTGATAACTTAATTAACTATTACTCAAAGTCTTGCTTCCTGAGTCCCTCAATCTTTCCTTTTGTTTTTGGAATTGAAACCTTTTCCAATTAGGTAAAAGTTCAAATTATACATTTTGTTTTGTCCTTTATAATGGACTCTAGGACTCAGGAGGGTACAGCAGTCCGCTGCAGCGCACGTGCTAGCAAACAAAAATGAAAGGATTCAGTTTTTGTCCAGTTAAGTTACCATTATCCATACATAAGCGATATATGGCGGTGTAAGTACTCTACTTAAGTTTAATACAATTTAACAGGATACATACCCAAGTGTATTTTACTCATAAATATCGCGCGCCGCAGTGTCCACTATGAATTTATAATGCACTGTTTACCTAAGCTTATAAACTAAATACAACACAGCTAGCAACACAGCCAAGCTGCTCTGTATGGCCGCTGCGCCCGCCAGCCTGCACTTGAACATGTCTATGCGCGTCTTCTTGTCCTCGATGATGTTCTGGAACTCTGCCTCCATGATCTGCCCGTCGTAGTACGTGATCTCGTCTTCGAACGGGTACTCGTAGCCCTGGAGGCACTCGCACTTATAGCCGCCGGCGTCGAAGCCGCGCCCGAGGATTGGGACACACTGGAATATATAAACAAGGTCAGACACAAGGGATGGTTAAGAGCTCTTTAACGTGTCCTCTAGTGCCACTGGTAAAATATTGTGATTAGTAGAATTAACGAGATATTTAACCTATTGACCGCCGCAGTCGGCTGTGGCCGACATCAAAAAGTTGTGCCATGGACGCCAACGACGGCTACAGCCGACAGGCTTTGTAATGCAATAGGGACCTACGCGGGCTTCCGCAAAGTTCAATTTCGCTTGACAAAACGCGATTACGTGGCGTCGGTGGCGCGTCATTTTTGTTCAATGCTTGGCAATTAATGTGACAAAAATATGTAGACACGACTCTATTAGTAATAGACATTTACCAAGGCGTAAAGTCTTGGATACATGTTTTTGTCACATTAAATGTATCCATATTTTTAGACGTGACCGTATTGTATTTTGTTTTTAAGTACTATTTGAATACATCAAAATAGTTTTTTTAATACAATTGCTCAAAAAGTTTACTTTATGTAGCTGCAAATCGTGCATAAAGTTTGATTTTATGCACTAGTGCTAAAAAGTAATCTGATCTGCAAATCGTGCGTAAAGTTTGATTTCACGATTTGCAGATCAGAATTTTAAATAAATGAGTATTATGCGAGACCCGCTTATAAATGACCCACTTGAACTACGCGCGATGGGGAACAAGACATTTTAAATTGACCAATCAGAACACTTCACTATATTAAATCCACCAATCACAACACATATCGGAGTTAATCGGAACGGAAATAATTTAAGTCCTTAAAAAAAACATTGTATTTAATATCAACCAATCAGAATACAGTAATGTTAAAATCGACCAATCAGGAAACGCAATTTATTTCTCAAAACATGAGGTGTTTTTTAGTTCCTACTTCACAATCATTATAAAAGATTTAATTTTTTGGGAAACACTTCAAAGTGTGTTTAAACTATTTAAAGAGCTAATTATACCGTCGTCTGTGGCATTTATTCGCGGTATTTATATTTTGTATCTATGTCAAAGAAGTTAAAAAAATTAAAAGACCGTCAAGTTATACCATAATTTCACCTTAGTTTAGTTATTGTGCGTAAATAATAAGTATTTTTATGATATTTTCTCGCAATCGAAGTGAAACATTGTATGCATTACTCTGGTCTAAAAGCCATATTACCACTCGAACAATTTTCCCTCACTTCGGTCGGGGAATTAACCACCTGGTAGTAATATGGCCTACTTTAGACCCTTGTCAAACAATCTACTATTATTTCATTGTAGTTTTTTCGCAATTGTATTAAAAAACGTTGTTCGACACACGTGCAGAAGTAAATACTACTATTACGTTGCTGGATTTGTCAATCTATGCATTCAAAGTTATAGATGTGATTTTAAATTATTTCGGCTGCATATATAAATGGTGTGAAGTTGCACGCTCCATCTATACACTGGAAGAGAAGTCCACGGTTGTAGTTAAAAGTGAGCTTTCTGGAACTGCATTAAAGTTTACTATGGCGTGTACTGCATTTCAAGTAATTGACGGCGAAAACATGTAACACAACGGCTAAAAGGCAAGGGTAACCTTAATTATCGATTATTATACTGTAAGGGTTTGATTATGTGCGCTTATGATGTATTTCAAATCAGGGTGTCAATAACATTATTAATTTCTTAAGTTCGCGTTCAAAATCCAACTTCTTACTTCTTTTTTTACTAATATAAGAAAATATAAACTAGGACCAAACACACTACATGCCACAGGTTGTTAAAACGGTTAATGGAGTTGAAGGATATACGGATCATGGGAGAGACAGATAGATAAAGAACATTATCTATCTGTCTCTCCCATGATCCGTATATCCTTCAACTCCATTAACCGTTTTAACAACCTGTGGCATGTAGTGTGTTTGGTCCTAGTTTATATTTTCTTATATTATTATATTTATTAAATATATATGTATGTATGTATTTCGTGGTGCTACACCTATACGTCTTTATTTTGTTTGTATGTAATTTTTTATGTAATATTGTGTACGTCATGAATAAATATCTTGAATCTTGAATCTTGTATGAGCTATGTAAGTTTATTTATTTGTTATTTATATATTTTTCTTTCTTTTATATGTGTAAGTTTATTAATGTTTGGTTTATTTGCTTTGCAACACCTACTTTTCTGTTAATTTACAAAGGTTTCCGCTTCCCAAAGGTTGTCTGGAAGAGATCGCTCTTTAGCGATAAAACCGCCAATTGTTTTGCCTCTGCTTTTTTGTTTGCGACTTGTGTATACTTTGTGTCTATTATTTGAGGTGTGCAATAAAGAGTATTTATGTTTTTGTTATGTTATTTTATAGATCAATGTATGACAAACTACCCCATGAATCAAAGTACCCCAACCCCAGTCTACGGTATTAAAAACTTACGTAAGAAGATAGCCTGTCACATTTGTCTGTCCCCTTGAAGGCGTTGGGCACGTAGTACTTGTCAGGGCACTGGTTGATGTCGAGCGACATCAGCTGCATTGTCACCGCCACTACACCCCTGGGAACAAGGATACTAAGTTGAGCAAGAGGACACGCAAGAACGCGACAAAGTATTCGTTAAAAAAAACAGTTTTTTTAAACATGCCATTAAAAAAATCTGAACGAAGCTGCATTACCAATTACAATTAAGTGATGATAGCTGACAAAGTCTTGATCCGGTTCGAAGGACCATTTTTTAGTACTTTTAAATAGTAAAATCGGATAACAAAATTTTGCGATGCTGTATTTTTCAAAATGAAAATTGACGTGAGTTCTATGAGATAATATTCAAAATTTGGTTTTTCACAAGTTAATAATTATAACTAAGAGGTTGCAGTCTGAACATCTCAGGCACTGGTTAAGTTCCCTTAAAGGGCATTCGAAGGGGTTTTTCGTAAGGCTTTGCTTACCAATACCCGTTTATTAGGCTAAGCACTTTAAGGGTGCGTTTCCACCAGAGATGAGAGAGGATGCGTTGCGAGGAATGTGTAAGAACCATTGTGTGTTTTCTAAACTGCGCTATACGAAGATAAACAAATGAAGTGATTTTATTGGTGCTTAACAAACACATTCCTCGCAACGCATCCTCGCTCATCTCTGGTGGAAACGCAGCCTAAAAAACCGTTTATGCAATTATTATCCTATGACGTAAGTTCCAATATTGAGATTCAGACATGGTGGGTTGCACCCCGCATAACTAACGAACTGAGCATCGTTAAATAAAGCGACGGAGCTGTCATCCCATAGAAAACTGTCAATCTTTTCATACAAGAATTTTTTAACGATGACTTTGACGTTAACAGACTGTTTGGTGCAACCGGCCCTAAGCGGTTCAAAGGGTTTTTTCTAGGAAGTGGTCGATTGGGAATGGTGTCTGGAATCTGGGAAATGTGTCCCTGGTACAATCGCCATCAGATATATCGGAGCGGCCAAGGTGGTCACAAATATCTTAACAACGCCTCTATTGTCAAGACGATAAAGTGCATGTTGAGATATTTTTGAGTACCTTGGCCGCTCCGATATATTTGATGGCGACTGTACATACCTAAAAACCTTGCACCTTGAACCTTATAGTGCACCCTTTTTAACAAAAAGCATAAACTGTACAGCAGAAGATTGTTTCATATATACAGGGTGAAAAGATAAGTCGGGCCCTGGATGGAAACTACCTTAAAACCTTGAGATAGCTCAATTCGCTCAAAGGAAACATTCTTTTATTTTTCCTAAAAACTAAAACTGCATTCACAGTTTTTTTCTTAATTTCACTTTTTTCCATACTAATTGTATGAAAAATATTATTATTATTATTTATGGGTTTTCTTGTGCCAGTTGTGCCCTAAACTTGGTTGGTATTTAGAAGTTTTTATCCTCGTTATATAAAAATTATTTATGGCAAAAATTACAAAATAAATACTTTTTTTGAAAACTGTACTCTTTTCCAAAAATTTTTAAATGCAGTTATGTCCCTTTAAAGAAATTAAAGAATCTTTCCTTTCAGTGAATTGAGCTATCTCAACGTTTTAAGGTAGTTTTCCTCCAGGGCCCGACTTATCTTTCCACCCTGTATAACTTACTTGAACTCCAATTTAACTTTAACGCTGTCCCAGCCGAAGAACGGCGCTGCATACGTGGTCACCCACTGTTTCAGGTGACCTTTACAATCAAAGTATGGTGTCGTCCAATGGCCGTGCTTCAAATTAGCCGCCATATACGACGTCGGGAACCTCTCGTAATGTTTCAAATATTTCCCGAACTCGTCGTCGCGAATCTTCATTTTGAGGAAGAACTTCTCCAGATTGTCGAAGCTGGTCGACCAGCGTTGCTTCAGGAACTGGAACCATGGCTGGTTGGTGTAGAGTTCCTCTGAAAGGTTGAGGTGTATGCATTAGTCGGAAACTAATTAAAATTAATGTTACATGAAACTAGTGAAAAGGGGTGTAAGTCAAATTGGCTCAGTGAATAACGAATCGATTGACACCTTATTCATCAAAATTTAAAGTTTTGGTGCTACTGTGGAACATACGTAAATACAAACATACATACTTAGCACTTACATTCATACTTAGACTGCTAAAATCATAACATAACCCTTCCTTTTGTCTTCGCCGTAGTCGGGTAAAAAGGGCACAAGTGTATGGCACTTGTGTTGTCCAAAACCTCGTTTTGACTGCGTTGTCAGGAGTTTAGTATTTATAGATAGATAACGAAGTAAGCATTTACCAGTCGTGTTTAGTCTAGCAAGATCCTCGAGCTTGTATTTCCTGGTATTGAGTTCAGTCTTGTAAGCGAACGGCGCGAAGAAAGTACGGTTCGTGAACTTGTTCCTGTCCCAGAATATGCCTGCGAAAAGGGTAAGGTTAGTCGCAACGGAATTCTAAAACCTTAAAAGTTTAAATGGAGTTGACCGGTCGAAAGTATTACCATATGGCGCTGGCATAGATTATACGTACGTGAATAGGCGCGTCCACGCCTCACGCACCGCCTCGCGAGGAAATTGCTGCGGGAGGCGGCTCGGCTAGTGTGGACGTGCCTCGCCCGAGGCATTGCGGCCGCGCGTGCGTTTGCCTAGAGCGAGGCACGTCCACACTAGCCGAACTGCCTCGCGAGGTGGTGCCTCAGGTGTGGACCCGCCGTATCCGTTAAGGAGAAACAATTAACAGTTCTTACCGGCAGACCAAATCTTCGAGTCTCCGAGTACAAGGGCCAGGGTTTCGCCAATCATCTGGTCCTCCGTCAGCGGTTTGTCGGCGACGCGCGTGCCGCTGAACACCTCGCGCGGGTCGGACACCTGCAGTGTTGGGTGAACATCACATTATAACCCCCTTATTCATTAAACTTTGCAGGTCTCTATTAGTTATTTATTTTATCCGTTTCTTATCAAACAACTGTGAAAGGTACAACAATTAATACAACACGGACATTAACAATAAGGACAAACAATTATTAGTTAATCGAGGAGTGTAAGAAAATTATGAATAAGGGAATAAGTCTTCTGCCTTAACCTATTGACCGCCACAGTCGGCTGTAGCCGACATCAAAAAGTTGTGCCATGGACGCCAACGACGGCTACAGCCGACAGGCTTTGTAATGCAATAGGGACCTACGCGGGCTTCCGCAAAGTTCAATTTCGCTTGACAAAACGCGATTACGTGGCGTCGGTGGCGCGTCATTTTTGTTCAATGCTTGGCGGTCAAAAGATTAAGGGGCTCCCTAGTACCAATGCCCTTTAATTGGAATCCCTTAGTTTTCATGTGCTTTTACGGCTTATCGTAGGAATCGTATTTCGTCAGAGATATATAAGACATCAAACATTTAACAGGCACCACTCGCTCGGCTCACTTTGGCAAGAGATCGTATTATGACACATGAAGTACAGACTCAAACAAGATTTACTGAAAATATGGCTCTTGAAAATTTGTAACCGGCCAGTCTTATACCGTAATAAGACTGTCAGAGCAAGTGCTGAACAAGTCGTTCTTGCGGCACTATTGCGGGACCATTTTTTGGGCTGCTTGTGTATCTCTAGTATTATTTGATTGGAGGCTGATTGTTATTCTGTGTTATATGAACTGAATGTTCTTGGCCGTAGCTTTTATGTGAATAGTTAATAAGTTTTTAGGGGTGTCAATGAGGACCTGTGTGGTACCTAATCAATCTAATCATATAAATACTTAAGGCAACATTACCTGCAGAAAAGCGCTTATGAAGTTGGCCATGCGAACTGCCATCTTGGCCTGGTTTGCGAACTGTTCTTCTGCTCCGAAAACGATGTCACCATTCAGGAAGAGGTCTGATGGGTTGTATCTGCAAAAAAAAATTACTTTCATTTCTATACAACATATGGCTCGAAATGAGCGCCATTGTAGTTGTGAAACTCAGGGCAGGGCATGTATTAAGACTCTAGAAGTCTTACTCTCTTATTCATAGACGTGTTTTAAACCTCATTTAACTGAAAAATTACTATTGTTTGCCCTTATAATGTCACCTGACAGTTGTGTTTGTTAGAAAAAGACAAAACATAATTTTATGAAATAAGGTTTATAACAATTATAATATAACACACATTTTTTTCCGATGGAACGGATATGCGTTTAGGGTGAGCGGCTATTCGTTAGTTTGTGTCTGTGCAAACAAATGTTCCTATTTATCTCCAAAACGGCTGGTCCGATTTGCTTGCGGTTTTTGGCAAACGTTAGGTTACACAACATCGATGGTAATGTTTTTTTTCATACCACGACGGTGGCAAACAAGCTTTCGGCCCGCCTGATGGTAAGCAGTTACCGTAGCCTATTGACGCATGTAACTCCAGAGGAATCCTTATAAAAATTACTACTACTGAATGTACCTACTTATAAAAATAAATTAAGTCTTGTACTACATTCCCATTAAAAAATTAAATCCATCCATAGTTTGTTAGTAACAAGACAATACTTAAATAACTATATTAGTGAAAATAGATGTCACATACTTCAGAAAAAGTGACCAAACCCTCCGGTGACCGAGGCCAGATTTGAACTGGCGTCTTCAGCTTCCGCGGCTGACGTCCTGACCACTAGACCACCCGGTCACGGCGGAACTTGACAAATTTTCTCATGTATATGCAATGTCTGAATTTGAAACGGCTAGGCGCCGTTGACCATACTCTAAGGGCATGCGCAGTACGTGCTTGCACCTCCTATCCGAATCTCTTACGTGATTCTGGTATAACTATATTAGTGCCTAAACCTAAGTGAAGCGAGGACCAGTGCCTGAATAGGCCACTGTCCCATCTTCCCGCTACTACGCTCAGGAGGCTGTGGCGGCTGTCGCGGACCCTGCGGGGCGTCGCGGCCCAGCGCTTGCGCATGCGCAACGTCGCATGAAAACCGTCAACGTGCACGTCCGCGAACATGCCAGACGCGCTGCAATACCGCGGCAGCCGCAACAGCACCCTGAACGCGTCATTATATTGAACCCGCAATGCATTCAGCGAGCGCTGCGTGTATCTCGACCATAAGCTGCAGGTATACAGTGATGTACAGTACGCACGGAATAGCGTAATTTTAACTTGCGCTGTACACCGACTGAACCTGCGAGCTATCATGTTGGCTCTGATCGCCAGAGCCCTTCGCTCCCTCTCAATATCAGCATCGTCGCGCAAGTCGTCGGTTACCAAGTGCCCAAGGTACTTAAACGAGTTAAGAGGCTGACAACACCCGATGACCTTCAAATTGACTTACTCAAACAGTGTTTCAGCTATAACTACTTGTTCTGAGAAAGTAAAAAAAATGTATGTTAATATTCGTTATATTTGGAATAACTTCGTTGCGTCCGATACACGATTGGACGAAATCGGCTCGATAGAAAATAATTCCAAAGTTACATCTTAAAATTAGCTTTAAACAGTTGTATGTCTTTAGTTTCTTGACTTATACGTCTGTAACTAAGGACAAAATTCCACCACACTAATACTAAAAACTTCTTTGCCTTATATTTCTCAATTAATGCGTCGTTTTTTTTCAATTCATTATTTTGTAAAATTCGCAATGAGCTCCCATACTAATCGTAACACAGTGTTTTTCTTTCACTCGCGCTGAATAAGATAGGGAGGGAATTTAGCTGTTGTCAGCCCCTTAACCCTCTTGAGCTGTTCGCCATTCAGATTGGTGGGATTGTTGGTGGGACATGAGATGGGCACTTGGTTCCCGCCTTGAAAACCATGTATTCACTTTTCGACACATTATATTTCCATCCCTGTATCCCTGTGTATAATATAGCCATAGTAACCCATGTTAGACATATACTCACAGCGAGCAGTTGTGAGGCTGCACGCCCCGTATGAAGTTGAGGATCTCGTACACGTTGGGGCGCTCAGTGTGCAGCGCGGCCGCGCCGGCGCTGGCGTTCACGTACTCAGAGTACTTGTCTAGGTACATGGCCCGGAGGAACGGCAGTGAACGCTCCCATTTCACGGGTAATCGCTGGATCCCTGCAGATATGCAAATTAATCGTGCAACGGGTGTCAGGGTGGCAACTGACGGACCATTTTAACTCATTGGAGATCGCGCGCATGATAAGGTCTATAAATCTATATGTGATTTAATATCTGACACTACTATCCTTAAATGTGATTTAACTCAATATCAAAAGGTATGAAACGAAAGATATTCAATTTTAGCGCAGTCAGTCTCTCTCTAACATTAAGAGCGCAGCGCACACTGACGAGGGAAAATCCCCTACGATGCCACCAGCGCGGCCGGCCGAACTCTACAGTGACAAAGAAATAATAACATGCCCACAAACAAAGAGAAATTAACTGAAGAGATTCCACCTATAATAGAAGAAGAAGTTATTAAGGCCATCAAGTCACAAAAAAAGACGGGATTTTCTAATGAACTGCTTGTAGGAGTAGCCGACACGATCCCGACTCCGATGACGGATTTATTTAACGAAGTACTAGTAGTTACGTGTTTTCGAAGAAACCAACCAAGCTAAGGAATAAGCGGTATTCCGAAAAGACTTTTCCACAATAGACCATATCCACACTAGCAAACATGTCATTCAAAAATGTAACGAGCACAGAAAAAATACCACCTGTGGCGTATTTAATAAAGATACAAGTGACAATTTACAAGCGGTAGTCTCTTTCTAATACATAGGGTTAGAAAGAGACTACAGCTTGTGTAATGTCACTTGTATCTTTATTAAATAGGTAACTGGTATTCTACAACAAGGCCTTCGGCTCACTGAATCATGGTCACAAGGAGTTGACAATAATTTTAAACAAAAAAGAACCGACTTCACTAAGCATCCACCTTTCCAACACCAAATGTTCGATCTGCTGTAAAAAATACTCAAATCACCATAGGTGTGCCTATAATAGTTGAAGAGTTCCCTCGATTTCTCCAGGATCCCATCATCAGATCCTGACATGGTTACAATGGGACCAACTGTGAAGTATACGCTTTCAAACAAAAAAAGAATTTTTCCAAATCGGTCCAGCCGTCTTCGAATAATCGGTGAACATACATAAAAAAAAAAAAAAAAATAGCAAAAACAAAGATCCCGACGAATTGATAACCTCCTCCTTCGAAATCTTGAAGTCGGTTGATAAATACATCCGCCTGATCAGCAACATCTACAGGGATATGCAAGCTAAAATTAGAACAGAATGTACAGGAGAATACTTCCCTATTAAAAGCGGCGTAAGACAGGGAGACCCCTTGTCACCCAAATTATTTTCTGCTGTCCTCGAACATGTATTCAGACACCTAGAATGGAATGAACATGGCATCAGAATTAATAGTAGTACTAAACCATCTACGTTTTGCAAACGATCTCATCCTCCTTTCTGAAGACGCTGTAAAACTAAATGAAATTATTGAAAAACTAGTTTTCGAAAGTGAAAAGTTGGATTAACAATGAATACAGGAAAAACAAAAGTAATGACAAACCACATCAAAACCCTGACCAAACCCAATAATAATCAAATAGAATATGTGGAGGAGTACACTTATCTTGGACAAATAATAACACCAAAGGAAAGGATCTCACAACAAAGGAAGTCAACAACAGGATAACTATCGCGTGGAAGTGATACTGGTCTTCAAGGAAATAATAAAAAACTTCATCTTTCATCTTAAAGCTAAAAGAAAAGTATGTAACACTTGCATTCTACCTAGCAGTGTTGGGCAAAAAGTAATTGCATTACGAATTAAAATTGCAATTACAAAATGTAATTTGGATTATGAATTGAATTTGAATAAATTATTACGGAAATGTAATTTCTAATTGCATTAAAATTTCACTGCATTACAAAATGTAATTCGCAATGCAATTAGAAATAACATTTTGTAATTTTAATTCATAATGCATTACTTCACGCATTACAAATTACACTCACTTAGCAAAACATTTTCATTGTTTTTATATAGGATGCTATACTTGTTTGTGGGTTTGTGTTTTAATTTTATATGTTAAGGCCAAATTTTGCAACTCAATTTTAAGGAACTTATCCTCAAAATTTTCAACAATTTTTTTTTACATACTTTGTGTAAGTTTTTTAGTGCGTGTTTTAGTTCTTACATTCAACTTTGGACGCTATTTGTATATAGGTAGGTTGAGTGTTGTAAATATATGTTTAATAAGTTTTGCTTTATGATAACTATTATCTAACAATTCAATTTTCTTCCTGCACCAACTTACAAGTCTCTGTTTGGCCCAATGGTTGACTGGTAGAGAATGCCATTTGGCATTAAGTCCGCCATTTGTACATTTTCACTTGTTGTGCAATAAAGTTTAAATAAATAAAATAGTTAGGTATATGTTTCTAGATTTATATCCCTTAGATAACTCAATTTCCGCCACAAGGTCCCTTTTGTTTAGGACTGACACATATATGTACAGTTTTGCAAATTAATTGCATTATGCCCAACATTGCTACCTAATACATATGACATAGTAATACAACTGATTACAACTTACATCCAATAGGCAGACAGTCAAAGTTGTTAAAGTACTGATCGGAGGTGGCTCGTTCGATGATCTCCCCCAGATATGGGCGACGCACGATGCTAGGCAGGCGGGAGCCAGGCTTGCAGCGGCATTGGTAGCCGCCGCGCCGGAAACCCCAGCCGTGGAGAGGCTCGCACTAAAAAACAAGTTAGAAAACCATACAAGTGCAATATGTAAAAAGTAAATGAAAATAAACAATCTATTTGGTTGGATAGATATGTCAAATCCATACATTTATGGTAGTCTCTACGCCTATGTAGGGCAGAGCCTAATTATACAGGTCAGTTAAATTTTTGACACCTCGTGACGTCAGTGACCACACTGACGTCATCAGGGAACGATGCGGTTCTCAAACTTTTAAAATAGGGAAAATTATTTAATAGAGGATTACCTCTATTATTAGTAATTATACTAGACATTATAATAAGAATGCAAATTAAATGCCGTGCCATTAAAAAACAAGTCATTGGGTATATCTAAACGACACCATACCAAGGGTGTGCAAGTGTGCATCTCTGTCAAAAAAAGTGAGTTTGACATTTAGTATCCGATACGTTTCAACTTGTCATGCGTTAAGAAGGGACAACATGATTCGTAACATCAAAGAAGGAGCTCTGTATCAGGAATATTACGGATACTGATTTTTTGACATCCGCGGATGCGGATATTAAAAGGCTCACATCCCTGGAATACGGATGCGGATGTAAGATAAGTACACAAAAAAAACAAATATTAAAGTTTTGTACTACTCACATCATACAAAGCCCTTCGCCCTACAATAGCATTTCAACACTAAAATCAAAACAAAAGAAACTCGTCATTTCTTGTCGCTATCCGTCAAGGACATAGAGCTCGATCGACGAATCACGAAAATGTAACAATATTCCGATTGGGTAATGGTGAAATTACCTACATACGTTACTTTAGGTACCTAGCACGTGCGCCGTCGCAGAGACGTTCCTGTACCGACTTGTTCCACATCTGCATCCGCATGAGCTCCGCATCGATTTGATGCGGAGGCGGATGCGAATTTTGAAAATGACTCGGAAGATCCGCGGTTTCCACAAACCACAATTTCCACAAACCGTAGACAATTTTCCGCACAGTATTGAATATTATCTACTTATGGTGTCCCTATGACGGAATTCATCGCCGGCCATAAACTGTTATAGTTTTTAAGGGGCACCACACATTAGAGCGGAATTTAGCTATTCGAAAACAAAAGCGGAAATTGGGCTATGGTAGCGGAAATTTGTCTATGGCCTCCATACAAAAATTCAGCCTACCATAGACAAATATCCGCTCATAAATATGTTACTAAAGATTATAATGTAATTCCATTACAATTACAACGTAACTTATAAAATATTTTAGCGTAATTCCACATTCAGTGCGTTGGTATGAAGTTTTACACGCAGTTACACTACACCAATATTTATTACGAGCAACTATTATTATATACATTATATATCTATCAAATATTTGGGAATCTCAGACAAAAATGAAACGGCGTGATAAGTTTAAAAGAAACAGAGATAATACAATATGGCAGTCTGTCAGTGTAATACTCGCCAAATAGTTGTATTGCCACTATGTTAAAAAAAAGTCCTCATTAAATTACATGCCGTAAATGAATTGCCAACTAAAAGTATTATATTAAATTACCTAAATTTATATGAAGCTTATTTTAGGTATAAAATAATTAGAAAACACAAAATAAACTTAGTAACGGCACGCTAACATTTTTGAACATGAATAGTGTATTAATTAAACTCCCTGACTGAATTGAAGATGTCAACGAATGGCATCATTATGTGACGTAGGTGAGGTCTTTTCGACGAGCTGTCAAAAATTTGAATGACCTTTATAATTAGGCCATGATGTAGGGTACAAAAATTTAAATACGGTATGAACCCTTTATCTGTGTATATTTTACCTCATTTCCTCACAACACTGGAAAACCTAGCTCAGAACAGAACCCATAGTATAGCCCTGTTTGTATTATGTATGTGCTTTAATGTAAAATATTTCATTACAAAATTTACTTGAATGTCGACCTAACTAAAATCTAAAATTAGCAAAGACTGTGATTTGGGTTCTATCTATGAATTTTCCACCATCAATACCTATCTAGTCGCCATCAAATATACCGAAGCGGCCAGGGTACTCAAAAATATCTGAACATGCATTTTATCGCCCTGGTAATAGAGGTGTTGTTCAAATATTTATCACCACCTTGACCGCTCAGATATATCTGATGACGACTGTACAGTAAACATCAAGATAACTGACCAAGTGACCATTAGTTATCTTGTTGCAAAAGGCACACAAATGGTCAATTAACTTGTTGGTGATGATGCATTCTTTAACCTAACACAATGGGTGCTAAGTTTTGAATTCCATTTCTGTAAGGTGAAACTTGTTTTATAAACTGAAATAAATCTCATATACTTAAGAGAAACCCTCCTCTGTCCAAGTTTAAGTTTATCAAACTCAACTAGTTTTAATTTACCTCAGTCGTTTCATTTTTGCATCTAGCTGTAGCTTTGAACCGATTTGGCTTATCGTTGCCCTGACTCTCGGGGCACTGGTTGATATCTATCCTGTCAAAGTCCATTTCCATCACCACGGCAGCGGTATATCTAAAAAGTAAAAAACATGTTTATCACAATATCAGCCAAGCCCAGGTCAGGTCCAGTTTGACCTTTTTGTATTATGTACACACACACAATAAGACAAACATGATAATAATTTACATGCGCGTAAAATGTTTTTCTCTTTTTTAAATAAAACAACCTTCTCTGTTTTACATCTTTTTCTTAGCGACAAACTGGACAAAGAGCTGGCCACGTCAGATATGACACAATAATGAGAGCAACAAAACAAGTCTGGATAGATTGCTATACTATCATTATTGCTAGATCCGGGCATCTGGCAGCTTTTAATTGGTGGAGGTCAGAGTGACAGGCAAGCAAAATTTTTGAATTGGAAAATAGTAATACCAAAACAGGTAAAAATTGTTGAAGTTTTGTCAGTTATAAAGGACAGGGCCTATATTTTAACATTAAAACAAAGAACCTTGCAAATTATTACGGAAACAAACACAGTAGACAACAAACTATGAATAACATTATATGTCGTTTAGCATTACTAGAGGCCTATACCTCGTAAGAGGGTTCTGGTGTGTTTCTTTACCCAACAAATTTTAGCTTAAATTATCCTAGACTAAGTTTGCAATTTATATTAGATTCATTTTCTTGCACCCAGAAATAAAAGGCTTTTTTATTTTTTTTTTATTTAGTAGCACTACTTTTCCCCAACAGAAACTTTTCGCAATGATATAATCTAATTATTTATATAATATCTCATAATATTGCATCAAACCCAGAACTCATTCTTTGACCTCCACCACTTTACAGCTGCCGGATGTCAAGATCTAGAAATAAGCATAGTATAGCAAACTAACTAGAGGGGTTTAGTCGCTCTTATTATTGTGTCATATCTGACATGGCTAGCTCTCCATCTAACGGTGACAAACAAGCATACGGCCCTCATATGGTAAGCAAGTATCCAGAGGGCCCACATGCGTGTTTCTGACCCTTTAATATAAAGGAGGATTCACTATGTTGACAGCTAAAGGGACAAGAGGGTCATCAACACATTGCATCCTCTTTGAGCTGTCTCTTTGTTAGAAACGTTCAACTTTAACGCTTGATTTGGGCATCAATGTGTCACAAAAACAAAACAAATCAGTTGATGAACCAGCAAGCTACTACTAGGTGCATTATGGTTGTGCATTGTGCATATTGTACTTTACAATAACGGACCTTTCTTGTATGTACCCTTTGTAATGTCCAATGTTATAAATTGCTCAACAATTACAGTGACTGTACATGACATGAAATGGTGCAGTGGATAACTCTTTCTGACGCCACATTTTAATAAGACCAAATATCATGTCCATGTCATGTGCAATTTACTTATAATGTTGTGCAACATTATAAGTAAATTTTTAATAATAATAACACTGGTTATCTTAAGACCAAACTATACTATACTACAGGATACTTGACGATTGATGGAGCCACTAAATGGTTATGTTATTTAATTTTTTTTTTTTTAATTCACTCACTTGGGATATTCAATATGTCTGAACTGTGTGTGTCGAGGGAAGATGTCTGCAACTGGTGAGACTGCAGCAACCAGCCACTTGTTCAGTCTTCCACAGTCAAAATAAGGGCGCGTCCAATTCACGGGGCCAGGGACCTAGTTTAACAACCAAGATTTAATTAAATATACAAAATATTAATATATAAACACATACTAATATACAAAATATTTACAGAAAATATTTAAAATATTTAATATATTAAACCAAGATGATATAAAACATGCTTCTTAATTTGAATTTGTATCAAATAGAATGCATTATCAATATAACAGCACATCCAATTTGGTGATGCTGTGATTACATAAAAGATAAACCTATTTATTCTTAAATTTTAAGGCACATTACAATGCACTTATGAACATCAAAGTAAAAAAAATAAAACTTCCACCGGTTCACATGATGTATTAATTTCTTGGTACTTACAAAAGCATTAAGAGTTTTTAGAATTATTGTGATTAAAGAATGTTTTAAGATTCTTATTTGATTCTTAGTGTACAATTTTCATATAAGTCAATAATTGTAATATTACAGAGTTAATACAAACCTCATCATTACCAGGTGGTCCATGGAATGTAAATGTCTCATTAGTATTATTGGCATATCTTATTTCAACCTGATAAGTTGTCTTTGTGTCATGTCTTTCCCCGACCCTGTCAGGAAGCCACTTGCTATACCACTCATTAGTGCGGTAAAAATCAGATGTATAATCCTTGGACAAGCTTTCTGGGTCGAATGCCCCCAAATCTTCCGCAATAAATGTGTTCATGGTTGAAATCTTCTGTAGATGCACAGGGTCATTAAAGTCATCAGATCTGTAGGCCCTAGGAGCAAATCTAGGCATAGTCTTATTGAAGAATCCTCTATAAGAAGACGTGTAGGACATATTCGGCGAGAAGTAGAGAGCACTGGCGTTTATGTACGGGTTGGCGGAAACATCTGCCACTGATGAAAGAAAGTAATACATCATACCGGGATCATATGTATCATTGATGGCCGGTCGGATAAACCTAGACTGTAGGATATAACTCCAGAAAAACGCTCGATTCATTGCCATATTGTGTAAATGAAGCATCGCCGTTCGATTAGGAAAGACAGGGTTAATGTTGATCTCTTTTACGTCGGGATGATGAGAAACAGAGTCCGTCGGAAGGAACAGATCATCAAGATGTGTAATGAAGCAGTTATCTGCGGAAACTCTGTCCATTCTTCCCCTAATTTCATCGAAAGCATCTCTCAATTGCCACTCGTATTGGCCGGCCACACCCCATAACAAAGCGCAGAGGGATATCAACAGCAAAGTGAAGTTTATTTTCTCCATTTTCACTTGTATACTTAACGAAGCTTACACACTATTTAATCAATACATTTTAATTAAAAAACTGATCAATTCTAATACAAAACTTTATGAAACACCAAACAAGCTGCCATAACCAAAGTAAACTAAAAACTAAAGTTAATGTATAGTTTTGTCGAGTTATTGAAAAAAACGTGTCAAATTTCAAAAACAAGTCGTTTTAATGTTCCGCTTCTACAAAAACACGTCACAATGACAAATGTGATACTCACGGGTGATACTACGATTTTGCATCTCTTTTGCATTGCAGACGACCAATATAACTGCAATTTTTTATCTTTTTTTTTACTTTACGTGCTAGACAGTGACGAGTAAACTATATTGTCCAAATCTCATTAATCTCGTCAATAACTCACTAAGTCCACCGAAATTATAAAGTGTGTGCTGCCCTTAAAGTACGCTATTTGAAACTCTGGTAAAAACGAGCGTGGTTATCATTATGTTATGTGTCAATGTCAAATTAAGTTATGTCAAACATGGAAGGAATGAAATTGCCATAACCTCAAAAAGCCTTAAAGCTTCTGAAAGGTGATAATAATATAAATGGAAAAGAAATAAATAAGCTCATTGAAACATACAGTATCTACATTTATTAGCAGTCATGGCTGGAACGTTATTCCGTTAGTTAATTGATAAAACGATTACAATTGGCCATAGTTGTTTGAAGTTTTAGTATTCCTAATAAAACATTGTTTTGTTTTAGGTTCTGTGTTAAGCACTACGTTGTCGGCTTATAAGGCAAATTCCACTCATCTAGTAAGTCTTAAAACCATTACTTCCATTATGGCTTTTGGATACACAACTACTACATATTTATAAATAGCACACTAATTAATAGTTTTAAATGAAACTCATTATTAATGCTTATTTCATGATCTTATTTCTTCTAGCGTACTATTCACAGTTCAACTATTTTCTACGCAGCCCGTAAAGGTACTAGAGCAAAGGCCCGTGCCAAGAAAGTCAAAGTTGAAATTACAAAAGTAGGGTTTATTCCCCATAATCAGAGAGGTGCCAATAAGTGAGTATTACAATCTCTTCTTACAATCAAGTCATATTTTGAGTGTCAAATATATCGTTTTACGTATATAGTTCATTTATACAATTTACAGTTTATTTTTCAATAGTATACAATTTATTTTACAGCAAAATGTGTGGTTTTAATTCAATCACAAAATTAGTAAACAAAATGTATTCTGGCAACATCAACTCCGATATAGTCCCCGTCCTTTTCGGTGCCAACCTTATCGCCTTAACTAAGAAAGATGGAGGGGTAAGACCAGTAGCCGTTGGTACAACACTTCGGCGTCTTGCATCCAAAATAGCAGTGCGACACATCAAAACAAAACTACAAACTCAGTTCGAACCCATACAACTAGGCTTTGGCACCAAAGGTGGTTGCGAAGCAGCCGTACACTCCCTACGCACCTTCCTGACTAATACGACGTCCGAAGTGTTAATCAAAATTGACGTGAAAAACGCGTTTAATTCGGTAAATAGGGACACCCTACTGACTGAAACAAAACACATTATTCCTGAAATCTACAATTACCTTCTTCTCTCATACGCCGATCCCACTAAATTATTGTACCGAGAAAACGTCTTATCATCCGAAGTAGGCTGTCAGCAGGGCGATCCTCTCGGGCCTGCAATTTTCTCTTTAGCGATTAATCCTGTTATAAAAAAATTGAAATCTAAATTTAATGTTTGGTATTTGGACGACGGAACCCTAGGAGGTAATGTAGACACAGTTTTATCTGATCTTGCAATAATTAAAACAGAATTTAAAGACATCGGCCTAGAGTTAAATTTCAATAAATGTGAGTTATACATGCCAAGTTCCTGTCCAAATTATGATGAAATTCAACAAAAAATCAATACACTGACGCCTAACATTAAAATAGTAAATAACAACTCTCTTTACCTTCTAGGGTCCCCCGTTCTCGAAGACTCCTTTTCTGACTTCATTCAAAATTCCATTTCTAAATTCAAAAACTATTCAGACCGTCTACTTGAAATAAGCCCCCATTACGCAATATCCGTCCTCAAATTTTGCCTTTTCGTCCCTAAATTAACATATGTTCTTCGCTGTAGCCCTTTTTGGAAATTTACAAACTTTCTATCACCTTTAGATGACCTTATAAGATCTACATTAGAATCCATTTTAAACATTCAGCTCAGCGACCAGTCTTGGACTCAAGCATCCCTACCCATCAGACATGGTGGGCTAGGGATCCGAAAAATTTCTAGTGTGGCCTTACCAGCTTTTCTGTCTTCCATCCACAGCTCTGCTAGTCTCATAGGTAAAATCTTACGGGATCTTCCCTCAAACTATGAGACTGCGGGTTTGGTCGAGGCCAGAAAAGCGTGGTCAATTGCTTGCCCGAGCAAGGATTACCCTTCACATCCAAATTGTCAGCGGAGCTGGGATGATACAATATGCGAAATTTCGTTCAATTCCCTCCTGAGCCGAAGCACTGGCTCTGAACGGGCCAGATTACTAGCGTCGGGGGCGAGGGAGTCCGGTGATTGGCTCAGGGCTTATCCGTCGCCAAACATTGGCACCTTCCTCGACCCAGACACCCTTCGCCTGGCCACATGTCTTCGACTTGGGGTCCATATCTGTGCTCCACACAGGTGCCCCTGCGGCAGCGAGGTTGACGAGCTGGGACACCACGGGCTTTCATGTCAGAAAAGTGCCGGCCGCTTTTCTAGACACGCCGCACTGAATGATATTATCCGCCGGTCTCTTGCTACCGTCAACGTCCCCACCTTAATGGAACCAACTGGCATAGCCAGGGACGACGGCAAGAGACCGGACGGCATGTCCCTCATTCCCTGGAGTGTGGGAAGGGTTCTAGTGTGGGACGCTACTTGCGTGGACACACTGGCCCCTTCCCACATTATCGGGACAAGTAAGCAAGTAGGTGCGGCGGCTAAAGCGGCCGAAAAACTAAAGATCTCTAAATACCGGGGACTCGGCTCCGCTTACTTTTTCATGCCGTTCGGAGTCGAGACCCTTGGTCCGTGGGGTCCCAGCGCTCGTCAACTTTTCAAAGAGTTGTCGAAAAGATTGATCGACTCTACTGGTGACCGACGAGCTGGCAGCTTCCTCGCGCAACGCATCAGCATTGCAATACAGCGGGGAAATGCTGCCAGCATCCTTGGCACCATGCCGCGGGCACCAAATTTTTTTGATATTTTTTAGGTTTTATTTAGTTTTAGTTTTTAGTTAAGTTTTACTTTAATTAGCATTTATTTTTAATTTTAGTTTTAATTTATAGGTAAAGCTTAGTTTTTTTTGTTATGTATCTTGTTTTCTGCCAATAAATTGTTTACACATTGTATATTTCAATTTCGTACTTTAAAAAACACTTCAAATTTTTAAGCTTTGGGACCTTACTGCAATCTTCGAAAAACAAAATTTCGTTAAATATCTCCATCTCTATCATCTACAAGTGCAATAGAGACGGAGATGCAGAAATTTCGGTTGTTATTCGTTGTAGGCCTACTGGTATCTTAGAATAATTTCAATAGATTTTTTAAATTTAAAGTTTATTAAGATATCTATTTCTCATTTTAACATGTGTCATCATCCATATTCCCTATAAATTCTCTATTTTAACTTTAAAATCCTGTGAGACTTATGACATAACAATTTTATGGATGTTGGATTGGAACATATATTTTAATTTTTGACAGGAGGTACAGTCAACCAATTTGATTCCTAGGCCACTCTAGAACCTTGTCACAATAGCTAGTTTGGTAACGAATAGGTTACGTTTATACATATCCACGGGCAACTGTCATTACGACAAGGTTCTACAATGGCCTAGGAATCAAATTGGTTGACCGTACACCCGCAACTAGAGAGTGAAGTTCCTGCTGCGGCAACTCATTATAAATATATTTTAATTTATGAGCTAACTTATGAGTAAATAACATTACAGGGCAGCAGCTAAACTGCACACACCTAAACATGTAGATGACTCCCTAAAACTAGTTTCCAAAGATGATGTCTATCCCATGAAGTATTACCAGTGGGTGGTGTACTCTGCAGAGGATGCGGTTCGGGCCCACCAAGAGACACACCATGCCACTATGTACAATGAGCCTAATGCTTTTGTGTATGCCAGGATTGAGATGAACATGGAAGCTGCAAAGAAGGTCTGTTGACCGTGATTTTCTGTGATTTTCACAGCAAACACAGTGCAAGGCAGGTCATAGAAAAATAAGGTCTTTCAAAATTAGGTTAAATGCTTATTTTAGAAGTTTATAAAGTACAAATAAAACACATGTGCTGTGATATACACTTATCCGCTAGCTACTAGTCTGTAATTAAAATAAAAAAAATACAGAACCATTCCTTTTTTTTAACTGCTGAGTGTCCAGGAGGCGTACTATCCCGATAGTAAGCCAGCCTCCCGAGGTTAATTAATATTCTTCCCAATCTTCCTTTAATGCACATGTTGTGCAATTACTCGTATTTTTATAGATGAACATGTTACATTTTCTCTACCACTGTCTGCAATGGTAGAGTATGCTGCATACCAAATAAATGGTGAACAATTTGACTAAGTGTTCCTTATATCCTTATATACACAACATTTCTGCATTAGCCAAGAATAACCAAACAACCATATTGAATGCTTATCAATTATCAACTGTATGACTCTCACAAGTAGATCCAGAACATAAACCACTGTATTTCAGAACCGTTTCGTGGATCCATTTGTGAGGTTGGCACTACTGCCCCACCACTTCCCACGTGACGAGGAACGCACCATCCTGGCTTTCTGCAAAGCTCCCGAACAAGTCAAGCAGGCCAGTGAAGCTGGTGCCACTATTGTGGGAGGGACTGACTTGATTAAGAAGATACAGGTATTTTTCTGTTTTTTCTTTAATATCTTGATCTACATAGCTACGAGTTGTCGTACGCCTGCGCCCTAGACTCCCCTATCTTAATTTAAAAAACACTACAATGATTCAGTTCAACTTAAGTGGGGGGTAATAAGTGCAATTATTTTGGTAAACATTCGGAGGCTGGTATGTCAGCATATAACAGTGAATCTGTATAAGGTACGATATAAGCGCCGGCCTCCAAATGTCACCTTTACCAAAATAATGACACATAAATCTTAAAAATATAGCGGGCCAGATTAGCTACTCGTAACGTAACTGGCGCTAGCATAGGGAATGCAAACCGGTTTTTAGTACGAGAATGCTTGTCATACTAAAAAAACCGTTTTTAATTAGATAATCTATACATATAATAAAGCTGAAGAGGGTCGAAAGTCTGTACATGGAAGATAATCGAAAAAAAGTTGGCTGGGGATACTTAGAATCGATAACAGAACACGTTCCAACAATTTTTAGAATTTTTGTCTGTTTATCTGTTTATCTGTTTGTCTGTTTATTTGACCGCGCATCACGTGAAAACGGCTGAACGGATTTTGATGAAATTTTGTATAGAGATAGTTTGAGTCCCGGGAAAGGATAATATATAGTTTTAATCCCGAAAATCAACCCTGGTGGGGTGAAAATGGGGTTGAAAGTTTGTATGGAGAATTTTTAACCGCTGATACGATTTAGATAGAAATGAGTATGGAGATAATTTGAGTCTCGAGAAACGTCATAGGATAGTTTTCAAACCCTTGTGGGGGTGAAAAGGGGGTTGAAAGTTGGTATGAGGAATTTTTTACCGCTGAACTGATTTTGATGAAAATTGGTATAGAGATAGTATGGGTCTCGAGAAAAGACAAAGGATAGTTTCATCTTCAAAAAAGCCCCCCCCCCCATTTTACTTTAGAATCTTAGGTCCAAAAATCTATCTTATCTATACATATAATAAAGCTGAAGAGGGTCGAAAGTCTGTACATGGAAGATAATCGAAAAAAAGTTGGCTGGGGATACTTAGAATCGATAACAGAACACGTTCCAACAATTTTTAGAATTTTTGTCTGTTTATCTGTTTGTCTGTTTATCTGTTTATCTGTTTGTCTGTTTATTTGACCGCGCATCACGTGAAAACGGCTGAACGGATTTTGATGAAATTTTGTATAGAGATAGTTTGAGTCCCGAGAAAGGATAATATATAGTTTTAATCCCGAAAATCAACACTGGTGGGAGTGAAAATGGGGTTGAAAGTTTGTATGGAGAATTTTTAACCGCTGATACGATTTAGATAGAAATGAGTATGGAGATAATTTGAGTCTCGAGAAACGTCATAGGATAGTTTTCAAACCCTTGTGGGGGTGAAAATGGGGTTGGAAGTTGGTATGAGGAATTTTTTACCGCTGAACTGATTTTGATGAAAATTGGTATAGAGATAGTATGGGTCTCGAGAAAGGACAAAGGATAGTTTCATCTTCAAAAAAGCCCCCCCCCCCCATTTAACTTTAGAATCTTAGGTCCAAAAATCTATCTTATCTATACATATAATAAAGCTGAAGAGGGTCGAAAGTCTGTACATGGAATATATTCGAAAAAAAGTTGGTTGGGGATACTTAGAGTCGATAACAGAACACGTTCCAACCATTTTTAGAATTTTTGTCTGTTTATTTGACCGCGCATCACGTGAAAACAGCTGAACGGATTTTAATGAAATTTTGTATAGAGATGTGAGAATGAGTGTATAGTGACAGTGAGAAGTGACAAAGTGAAAAAAGTAAAAAAAGTCGAGAACCTGACAGTAAAAAATGCCGAAAATTTCAAAAATTTCAAAAATTTCATAATTTCAAATATTTCAAAAATTTCAAAAATTTCAAAAATTTCAAAAATCTCAAAAATCTCAAAAATCTCAAAAATCACAAAAATCACAAAAAATTTCAAAATTTCAAAAATTTTTAAAATTTCAATTAAAAAAAATACAAAAAAAAATAAAAACTACAAAAATTAGGCAAAAGTCAAAAATGAAATAAAATGAAATAACATAACTTCGTTCCAACCGAAACGCACTCCGGTATTTTTTTTTTCTCTGACGTTCATTAGTGCATTGTAAATTAGTGTATTCCGCGTTCAGAAACCGTATGTAATTACCACCATTAATGCGATCAGTACAGTCACCCCCCCCCCCCAAGTACACCTCAAATAGAAAAAAACGTTACTGACCCCCTTAAAAAATCATTTCTGCATTTGTGACCCCCCCCCCACCCCCCAAATTTCAACCGCACCTGTTCTTACCTTTCATGCTTAGACTGATTTGACGGGAGGATCGATTTGGAAAAGTGGTACTGTATCCGATATTCACCTACTACTCTATGTCGTTTAAATCATGCCAAAAAAGTATTGATTTTTGAGTGTAGTTTCATTTAGTGGTAATTGTAAAATATTCTATCAGGACTACTGTAGCGTATCCATCTGTCAACTTTACTTCAAGTTCCGCCTCCAGGGTAGCGGGAGAGAAATTAGGGGCAAATTAGCCACTTACACAGACCGAATTCCACGCGGGCGGAGCCGCGGGCACAGCTAGTAAATAAATATTATAGGACAATCTTACACAAACCGACCTAGTCCCACAGTAAACTCAATAAGGCTTGTGTTGTGGGTACTAGATGACGATATATATAATAGAGAAATATCTGTGATAAACACACAAATAAATGCCCTTACCAGGATTCGAACCCGGGACCTCCTGCTTCGTAGGCAGTGTCACTACCGACAGGGCTAGGAGGCCGTTTACGCTAATCTAATTATACGCTAGCGATATATTTGAATCCAGTAACTAGTCAGCAAGAGGCATCGTGTCAAACAATTCAAACATACGGTAAACATTTCAGGAAGGCGCCATAAAAGTAGCGGAATACGACTTCGTAATAGCCCACCCAAACATCCTGACAGAGCTTGTGCCTATTCGCGGGCTGATGAAGCGCAAATTCCCGAACGTACGCGCCGGAACGGTCGACACCAACCTGGTGGATATGGTCCGCAAGTTTGCGGCTGGTGTCCAGTATAGGGTGACTAGAGACGAGTACCAGCAGAACTTTGGCACCTGCGATGTTCCCATTGGCAGGGTAAGGTTTTTATTTAGTTTACTGGAGCATTGTTTCCCACCTGTAACGTGCGCCCCATCACCATCAGATCCAGATTTAAACTGTATAAGGCCGGTACCGCGGCGTGGCCAATGCCCGGTTTAGACTTCCCGTTGAAACACAGGGTGGCGTAGTATTTTAGCATTACGTTGGGTGATGCGCATAGGGTACAAGGTTTGGAACGACTGTACTAGAGCTTTATACATCGTTTTTTTAGGGTTCCGTAGCCAAATGGCAAAAAACGGAACCCTTATGGATTCGTCATGTCTGTCTGTCTGTCTGTCCGTCCGTATGTCACAGCCATTTTACTCGGAAACTATACGACGTATCTGAATAAAATTTACACATAACGTATATTCTGTATGCCGCTACTTAGTTATGTATTTAAATTTGAAAAAAAAAAAATTAGGGGGGGGCGCTCCATACATGTAACTAAATTTCAAAAAAATTGTTTTTACCAAATATCAACATGTGACACATCAATCGATAGGTCGTCTTTAAAAATAATATTGAGGTTTCTTTGATCATTTTGTGATTAAGTGAATATTTTTTGAAATAATCGCTTCGAAAGTCAGAAAAATTGTGTCCCTCCCCTGTAACTTTTGAACCGTAAGTCCAAAGTCTTATCATATACTTTCTACGAAAATTGGTTTGAACATTATCGGTTTAGCCATTTTTGAGTTATCTCCAAAAAACTTCTTCCATAGGCATCAGATACGACCTTTTGGCATTAGTTTGGTTCTTATTCCATTGAAGGTACGGAACCCTCCTATGCGTGGTCCGACACGCACTTGTTTTAAATTAGATAAATCCTACGATCTCTGGGAAAACTATTATAAAACTTGCTATTTTGCCTCTTATTGGCTTTGTGTCCTATCACTTTTATAATGGAAACAAGTGGTTTAAGTTTTTCCCTGATTTGGTTGAGAAAATAAGATATATAGGGCAAAATCAACCGTTATTTTTCTAATAAAAAGAGGTATAATTACGAATCCCGAGTTCTTTAACCACTTTTTTTTAAACGACAGGAGATTTTTGGGATTAGAGCGCTCGATTGCAAGAATGTATTTCTGAAATATAAGCGATAACCATTTAGAATAGTGGTTACTCTATACATTTAACGCAGCAGTAACAGCATTAGGGGTAATTAGTCAGTGTTTCGCTTTTCAATAACAAGAATCCCAGCATCTCCACCATGGCGTCGCGTCGTCCTCTATATGTAAACTACAGGATGAAACTTAAGTCGTGAACAGTAATATGTTTTTCTAACTCCATAAACAACAAGCAATTTAATGCCCCAACTCTTACTAAAAACAGACAAGATTTTTTTTATTTTTTTTCATATTTTTTGTCGTTTATTTTACTTTTAGCAGTGGATTTAGGATATTACAACGGCTTGTTAAGATATTTAAATTAGTAAATTGAATTGATTCTTTGAATCGGAACTGACATTGACATCAAATTTGTCATTTGTCCTAGTTAGAAATGAAATTTACTTAATTTTTCATCTGAAATATCTTATAAAGCTGTTTTAATTCCACATGATCACATTTAAAAGTAAAATAAACGACAAAAAATATGTAAAAAAAAAAAATCTTGTCTGTTTTTAGTAAGAGTTGGGGCATTAAATTGCTTGTTGTTTATGGAGTTCGAAAAACATATTACTGTTCACGACTTAACCCAAGTAACACAGGAAGCATTATAACATATGAATAGTTAACTTATTTCGAACTTAAGGACCGTATAAACTCTTATATACGTTCACCGAGCAACTTGTCGCATTATATGATGCTTTGAGCTGTATAACGGTTGTATAATGGCATATCTAAATGCTTTTGTAAAGCCTTTAGCTTTAGTGCAGCAAACCACAACGCAACTGTACAGATTTCAGCTGTTTAAAAGCACTTAAGTGCTTTAGGTTCTACAAAAGCATTATATAATGCTTTAAGCTGTATAACGGTTGTATAATGGCATATGTAAATGCTTTTTTAAAGCCTTTAGTTTTAGTGCAGCGAACCAAAATGCAACTGTACAGCTGAATGCTGTACAGTTGCGTTTTGGTTTGCTACACTAATGCTTCGGTGTGGTTTAGTGCCTTAGGTTCTACAATAGCATAAATAAATGCTTAATGCTGTTTATGAGCATGAATATTAGCCATTATAATGCCACGTAAATTCGCTATACAGCTTTTAGCTATTTTTAATGCCTTAGGGTGTACAATAGCATTTATAAGTAGGTAATACATTCCTAATGCTGTATAATAGCAATAATATAAACCATTATAAAGCCAAGTAATTCACTATAAGGGGCTGTTCATAAATTACGTCATTTCAAATTGGGGGGGGGGGGGGGGGGGTCTGGACATCGAATGATGGTAGCATGACGTAGGATGGGGGGGGGGGCGTCATTCCGAAGATCACATCATCTCTCGCATCTTTAAAAAGTGTTTCAATGTGTAAAAAAAGGAATGAAATTCGTGTTTCTATAAACTTTTAATGCTATAAAATATTATCTACTAAATAGTTTTTTATTTTACAATTAAGCTACAAACGCATTTTTTTAAATGACGTCACTTTATTGGGCAGGGGAGGGTTGGATTATTTTTAGGGGGGGGGGGGGGGTAAAAAATCATCAAAAATTGATGACGTAATTTATGAGCAGCCCCTATACAGCTTTTAGCTGTTTTAGTGCCTTAGGGTCTACAATAGCAATTTTAAGTAGTATGTAATGCTTAATGTTGTTCAATAGCATAATTATTCACGTGTAATTTATAACCTGGCATTAATAACATTTTTTTAAGCGTCATTGAGCTGCTATTGGACTAAGAGCTAGCCACGTCAGATATGACACAATAATGAGAGCAACAAAACCCGTCTGGTTACATTGCTATACTATTCTCATTGCTAGATCCTGGCATCTGGCAGTTTTTAATGGGTGGAGGTCACAGTGACAGACTAGCAAAATGTTGTAATTGGAACATAGTAATACCAAACTAGGTAAAAACTGCCGAAGTTGTCTCAGTTATAAAGGACAGGGCCTATATTTTAAGGGGCTCCCTGGCGCCAACGACCTTAGATCTGATTACCTTAGTTTTCTAATGATTTATATTATATAGCTTATCATATTATCAGTAACGGCTTTAAACAAGTAAATATAGTATTCTATATTTACTTCAATATTCATTGTCTTCGAGATATTTGACATCAAAGTCGAACCGGTTTACGCTAAAAAAGTGGTTTTATGGTCATAAATTTTGTGTTAATTAGTTAAAAATTAAAAGCTTTCTACAGTTTTTAGAGAAATCAAAGAGGAACCCTAATATGTAGATTACTTATATGTAAGATTTTTTACACCATTCGAATATCGATAAAAGTGTTTTTTTAGACCATATTTTAAAAATATCATAAAAAAATAACGGCTCATTTATTAAAAGATTCAAGAACCGATAGTCGTTTGCCTTATAATTCTATCTGTAGTGAATATGTTGGAATATCGACTCAAAACTGGTCAAAAATCGATAAAAAACGTTAGACCAAAAAATATTGTGTATTATTACGGAAACAAAAACAGTAGGCGACAAACTATGAACTATATTATACACTGTTTGTCACTACTTTCCCCCAACATAAACTTTTGTATAATTTCTCTTAATATTGTATAGTATTTGTATAGTTTCTCATAATATTGCATCAAACCCAGATCTCTAGGATTTGTTTTCTTGAAATGGTTTGCATTCTTTGACCTCCACCACTTTAAAGCTGCCAGATGTCGAGATCTAGAAATAAGCATAGTATACCAAACTGACTAGAGGGGTTTCGTTGCTCTTATTATTGTGTCATATCTGATGTGGCTAGCTCGCCGTCTATATAGACCAACGCCATTTTGGAAATAATTTATAAACTAAAAATAAAATCATGCGGACCTATTTATACAAGGAAAATACCTATATAATAATGAAATAACTTAATTTAAGACTGCTCAACCAACACTATTATGTTAATAATGCAAAACTCGTTCTATACGAGGATTACACAATTGTTTTGTTTATTTGACGCATATCTTTTTAAAATATTTTATAGCAAAATCACAATAAATCAAAGGCGCGTGAAAAATTTCAATGAAACTTATATACACATTTACTGTAAACTACATTGCGCAGTAATATTTGAAGGATATAATAACGTAAAAGTGTCAAAAACTTTTATAAATTTTGTTACGATGCAAACAAATATGACGTGTCACTCATTCAGTTTTTTGTACCGTCTTCGTCCATTTTATATTGCGAGACAAGGTAGTTAAATCACAACGTTCATTGTATTATAACATTTGTTCCGTCGGTATTAGAGACGGTTTTGCATTGACGTAAGGTTTATTTTACTACACTCTTATGCTAGTAAAATGCTTTTGTATTGCGATTGGCAAGTTAATCGAGAGTAGTAATGCTTCTTTACTGCGATTAGCAAGTTTTTTGGCCGTATTAATGCTTCTTTAATGCGGTTGGCAACTTAATAGAGCGTACTCATGCTTATTTAATGCGATTGGCACTTTCCATGAAAACGATAATGCTAATAGCGCAGACATAATGCGCCTGTAATGCTATTAAATGACCTGTATAGGATCTCAAGCTGGGTAATTTGTGCCCATTTAAGACCTATATCAGCACTATAAACGTTTATAATGCTACTATAAAACGAACTCAAAATGCTAAAAGCATACAGATATGCTGTAAGACGGCCGTTATACTGCTTTGATGTGTTACTTGGGAAGTTTCACCCTGTATACTATAGTTGGTTAACTATAGTATGGTTTACATACAGGTTGTAACAAAAAAACTGGTGTTTTTTTTATACCACGACGGTGGCAAACAAGCATACGGCCAGCCCGATGGCAAGCAGGTACCGTAACCTATGGACGCCTGCAACTCCAAAGGAGTGACATGCGCGTTGCCGACCCTTTACAAAAAGGAGGATTCACTGTTTTGACGGCTAAAGGAACAAGAAGGTCCCTCATCGTCAACATACTGGGTCCTCTTTAAGCTCTTTGGCAACCTTACTCACCAGCAGGAACACAACACTATGAGTAGGGTCTAGTGCTATTTGGCTGTGGTTTTCTGTAAGGTGGAGGTACTTCCCCAGTCGGACTCTGCTCCAGATTTGAGCGAGATGACATTCGCTGAACGTGCCCTACCACACTTAGCGAGATGCCATTCGCAGTGCCCATACCTCTCTTTTTGGCGTAGTTTAAGGACATACCCAAGTCCGGACGTAGTTTAAGGACATACCCAAGTCCGGACGTAGTTTAAGGACATACCCAGGGTCCGTTTAAGGGCATAATTAGTATTGTATTGTGACTAAGAACAAGAAAAAAAAATGTATTGAGCACATCGTCCCGGCCGGCCAACCCTCCATAGAAAACCATTTTTTTTGCGTAAAAAATATTTTTTCTTAGTGTTTCCTATTATAATATTATAGAATACGATACCAATTTTGCCCTTTAACGGGTCACGGGGCATTTTTGTTACACCATAGAGGATGTCGCGACGACAAGAACTTTTGTGCGTGATTATTTTCGACCTTAATTTCTTTGATTTAAAGCGCTCGAAAGTCAAAAATTACCCCTCTGTGTACCTATTAGCATATCTAAAGGTGTACTCTATTTCTTTTATTCAGCTAAATATGGAGGTGAAACAAGTTGCTGAGAATATCGCAGCGCTACTAAAAGATATACAGTCTGTAAGGCCTAAGAGAGATGGACTTTTTATTACCAAGTAAGTATCAGTCCTCTTGTTAGGTAGGGTCTCTATTCACCTCGCCTCGCAACAAATCACCTGGAATTTTCAGTACATTACGGCATTTGTTCCATCGATTGATTTAGTTGCACCTGCCTTGACGGCAATGTACCGGAGCTTGAATGCGATTTTTGTGTCGAAATTGCACAATGTATACATTAAATTTAAACTTTCGTGAGACATACTAAGGGTGGGTTGCACCATGCGCAATTAACGGACTCATCAACGTTAAATATGGCGACGGAGCTGTCATCGCATAGAAAACTGTCAAACTTTTCATACAAGATTTTTTTAACGATGGCGTTGACGTTAACTGGCGGTTTGGTGCAACCGGCCGGCCCTAACACTATAAAATAGAACCATATGGAAACCTAGGCTCTCCGAAACATGTCGCGCAAAGTGACTAAAGTGACGTGAGTGTAAAAGCCCTGTTACACTTGTCCTAGTTAGCTTCCTAAATGATTTAGTTTCTAAATTTAGTCAAGTCTAACCGCATTTAGCAAGTAAATTTACTATGAAAAGTAGTTAGGATTAGGATCCTAATTAGGATGCTAGTTAGGACACTAAAAAAAGTAAAGTGTAACAGGGCCTTAACGGTTATATTTTATAGTGCAATGTACATATTTAGTTTTTACCCGACTGCGCGACGCAAAGGAGGGTAATGTGTTTTACTGGACGTTTTCGCAAATCGACATCCATCGAGCCTAATTTAGAATATCAGTCTCCTGATGTAGGATTCACAACAAACTGTTTGACTATACGCGCGCCTTTGCAAGATTCGAAGGAATTTGAACCTTCTACGCAGCAAATACATTCCGTTTTTAGGGTTCCGTAGTCAACTAGGAACCCTTATAGTTTCGCCATGTCTGCCCGTCCGTCCGTCCGCGGATAATCTCAGTGACCGTTAGCACTAGAAAGCTGAAATTTGGTACTAATATGTATATCAATCACGCCGACAAAGTGGTAAAATAAAAAGTGGAAATTTTTTTTTATTACGGTACCTCTCCTATACGTAAAGTGGGGAGTGATTTTTTTTTTCATTTCAACCCTAACGTGTGATATATTGTTGGATAGGTATTTAAAAATGAATAGGGGTTTACTAAAATCATTTTTCGATAATGTAAATATTTTCGGAAATAATCGCTCCAGAAGTAAAAAAATATGCGTCCCCCCCCTCTAACTTTTGAACCATAAGTTTTAAAAATATGAAAAAAATCTCAAAAGTAGAACTTTATAAAAACTTTCTAGGAAAATTATTTTGAACTTGATAGGATGAATAGTTTTTGAAAAAAAATTACAAAATAATTTCTGAACTAAGTTTGTATTTAACCGTATAAGCAGGTGTTTATTGTACCTGTAATTTCTACAAAATTGCAATGAAATGACGTGCTTTCAAATAAAGTAAAAACGGTGAAAATCGGTTCACGCAATAAATAATTATTCCATAAAAATCATCTTCCATACTTTAAGCTCGCGCGCAATAGTTTACTTAATTTGCCGATAGATGTCGCTGTACGTGGAACTCTCATATCATATCCTACATGGCGGTGTTATTAACTCTTAAGTGGGGACACTTACTGTGACGGACGGAAAACTACGGAACCCTACACTGAGCGTGGCCCGACACGCTCTTGGCCGGTTTTTAAATGACAGTTAGCACCGCGAGTTCTTGCTACCATTTGCCGCTGCTATTTAAATTCGAAAACTAGTTTCTATATCTACAATGATTTTGGGGTCGTGGAGCAAGTGAAAGAGGTATGATGCAGAATTTAAAAATGAACCGATGATGTTGGTCATTAATCTTTCATCGCTAATGGGCGTAGTAAGGGCCTAATTACGTACAGACGTCCACTGCTGGACAAAAGCCTCCCCCAAGGATCTCCACAACAAACGGTCATTCGCCGCCCTTAACCAGCTTTTTCCCGCGACTTATCTACACGCATATTTTAAATCCTAAATGCCGTGTCCGGAACCATTAGAATTACCGCCATTGCAACGCCATGGCCAACTCTTTTATGCCGGCGGTCGGGGAGGAGGGCTGGATTTTCATTACGTTATCAAATACGATGTTCCAAATTTGAAACTCATAACTTAACAATATTTGAGCATGTAAAATTACGTTACCCACAGATAGAAAGCTTATCATAGTAAAATCGGTTGTTGTAATGCTTGCCATCCATTGCCTACCATTTTTGAACACATTTTAGAGGACACAATGTGAGTGTAGATAAAGACATTTTTGCATACAATTTATTCACCTTATTCAATGTGCGTCTTGTCGCATCCCTTACAGCGTATATCAAAAGTTATAGGGTGACCATGATTAATTCTGTTTTGATCAAATACTACTATATGATAAATATTCATCAGTTACAGAGTCAGAAAATGGTTTTGGATGACGACCAAGAAATTTCCCTTTATATTTTACCCTTTTTTTCAGGTGTTTAATCAGTAGTCCCCCATCGACAGAGAAACTGAAAATAGACCCGTTCGTGCACGTAGACCGGACGTTGGCTCAGGAGGTCCGAGATGACAGCGATGACGAGGACGAAGCGGCGGCAGTAGCCCAGTGATTTTTACACTGTGTAGAACGTAGGATTGATTTAATGTAATATAAATTATAATCTGGCTGGTTGTTTTAATATAGGTTGGTAAACATAAATAAATAAATAAATATTATGACTGGTATTCGGCCTGGGTTGCGTTTATAAAGCTACAATCGCTCAAATAATGAACACGAACGCGCGCGTGGGCGCATCAGAAGATGCAAATTCTACAGGTTTCCACTTTTTTGACAGTTTTTCGTACAAAAGAAAAATTTATGGTCACTATTTTTTTTTTATCCTAATTCACGCAATACAAGACCAGTGAAGGGGGGGGGGGGGGGGGAATTTACATAACGACTTTTGCATCACATAATTCACATATATACACCATGGGCTGGAATAACCCGACAGATCTTAACCACGACTTTCTAAGACCAAAAGAAGGAAAAAATATTATGTGACTTTAGGCACAGAATAACTAATTACTACCTTTAGGTTAATTACGCCAAAAAAAATTTTTTTTTCGTTTTTTTTTTTTCATTTTTTAAATGTTTATTGCACATTAAAAGCAAATGTTATTAATAAAATTATCGCCTAAAACAAATTGGTACATTTTTTTTTGTAAAAATTTAGTTTCTGCAAGGTTTTCTTTGTCGCTTTGATATGTCAATAAGGACGTGTAAACTATGCCCAATAGTGGCAACAACGCTATTAGAAAGGCGTTTTGTGATGAGTTATAATAAAAAGTGTATTTTTTTTAAATCGGTATTAACTCTGAAACTAGGCGTATTCCAGAAAAGTTTATAGTACATTTTAGTATCTAAATATGATCAGGAATACACTGTTAAAATCTGTCTAGTTATATGGGCCCACGGTGTATATGACAATATGGCTAGTTATATTCTGGTCTGGAACTCCTCAGATTAACTACCAAGTACCAAAACTTGGTCAGTCAGCTAATCACTGTTTAAATGAGGGTTTACGCGATCGAGTTTTTCACTAGACGGCAGCACTGTGCCGAGAGGTAGCTGTCATAATCAACCACTCATGTTTAAACTTTTTTTTGATTGGTGTACTTTGACAGCTGCTGTCAAAAAGAAAAAGACCTCTCGCCACGGTTCTGCCATCTAGTGAAAAACTCGATCGCGGAAACCCTCATTTTGACAACTGTAATAATTTTAAACAAAAAAGAACAGACTTCACACTTAGACTCCACATTTCTAAAAGCAAATTCCCATAAAGCTCTATAAATGGAGTACGCTTCGCCTCATCTTTCCAAACAAAAAAGCTGCCAAAATCTGAGGGGGGCGATGTAGCACGCATGTGATGTTTTCAATCAAAGGTGCATCGTTGTCGGTTGTTAATACAGTTTATTTCTAAATGATTTTTAATGGCAGCAACGCTTTATTGACAACCGACAAAGATGTACTTTTCACTTAAAAACACCAAACATATTTGACATATTCTTTTTATACTTCGTAACACTAAATGGAGCAATAGATAGTCGACTGTACATATGTTAACATACGGTTCATTATTGGATGCAGTCTTTGCAAATGTCAAACAAAAAGCCAAGGATCATTTTTGATTGCATTTTCAAACAAAATATAGAAGACAGCAATCCTTAAGTCCGTTAAATATGGAGAAGTATCATACGTCAAATAGTTACTGCCCGTCAGAAAGAAAACGATTGTCTTTGAATCGATTCTGTAAACGAAGCTTTATTTTCGATTTAGGTTAAATCTTTTATTACAGAAGTAATGATAAATAAAGTAAAACTGTACTTACATCTGAAATGGAATTTCATCTTTTTGTAAACTAGACGAAATATAACATTTTTTGCATCCAAAAACAGCGCATAAGGGCATTTTCACGGAGCTTGTTATCCATTGACAGCGATGACGAAAATGCGTGACATCGATTATTGAAATAGTTTTTATAGATGTACTAGATTTTCCTGCCAATACTTTTGACAGAGGGGAAATGATACCTAAGGCCTCTCCTGGTTTAGAACTCTCTGCAAATTCCCGAGCTAGCGTAAAAAATACTTAAATCGCTATAGATAGGTGTGCCTATAATATTTGAAGAGTTCCCTAGATTTCTCCAGGATCCCATCATCAGATCCTGACCTGGTGACAATAGGACCAACTGTGTAGTATACTCTCTTAAACAAAAAAGGAATTTCCCAAATCTGCCCAGCAGTCTTTGAATACCTAATCGATGAACATCAAAGACATACATTAGACATAGGATGCATAAAAAATTGCAAAAACAAAGATCCCGACGAATTGGACGATCTCCTTCGAAATCTTGAAGTCTGTTGAAAATATTTCTTAAGAAAAACAAACCGACTTCAACGGGGGAAGCCGGTGAAGGATTATTGTAGATGGTGCACTCTTAGGGCCGGTTGCACCCAGGCGCGGATACAGGGTGGGGGGGGGCAACAGGGGCAATTGCCCCCCCCCCCCCCCCCCCCCAACGCAAACCTCGTATACTACGGGGCCCATAAATGCGGACCGCGACATTTTTTGTAAAGGTAAAGTGCCCCCCCTGAACGAAATCCTGGAAAGTGCCCCCCCTGAATGAAATCCTCGAAACTGCCCCCCCCCTGAACGAAATCCTGGATCCGCGCCTGGTTGCACCAAACCGTCTGTTAACGTCAAAGTCATCGTTAAAAAAATCTTGTATGAAAAGTTTGACAGTTTTCTATGGGATGACAGCTCCTTCGCCATATTTATAGAAAACTGTCAAACTTTTCATACAAGATTTTTTTTACGATGACCTTGACGTTAACATAGTGCTCGGTGCAATCGGTCCTTAGACACCATACAATTAAATAACTTGCTTATGCCGGTATTACACTTGCCTAAATTGGGCCCTTACGTCAAGGACGCCGCAATACGTTAGACACGTTAAGCAATATCTCCAAACGTGTCTAACGTATTGCAGCGTCCTTGTCGTTAGGGCCCGATTTAGGCAAGTGTAATACAGACATCAACAAACAGCGAAGAGGACTGATCGCCAAAGGTGAACTACGCGTCGTTGAAGAGTTCCGTTCTGATCATCATCAGCAGTTCCACTTCATCAAAGATCACTCTTTTGAATGTAAATGCTTGATTTGTTGATAAAAATACAAAAATCACTATATGTATGCCTTTCACATTTGAGGAGTTTCCTCGATTCCTCATGGATACTATCATCAGAACTTGAGCTTGACGAAAATGTGTGCTGAGAATCTGACTTGCTTAACAAACACAGCGAAGAGGACAAATCGCCTAACGTGAACTATGCGTCGTTGAAGAGTTCCGTTCTGATCATCATCAGCAGTTCCACTTCATGAAATGTCACTCTTTTGAATGAAAATGCTTGATTTGTTAATAAAAATACAAAAATCACTAATGTATCATTTTAACATTTGAGGGAGCTCCCTTGATTCCTCATGGATCCCATCATCAGAACTTGAGCTTGACGAAAATGTGTGCTGAGAATCTGACTTGCTTAACAAACACAGCGAAGAGGACAAATCGCCTAACGTGAACTATGCGTCGTTGAAGAGTTCCGTTCTGATCATCATCAGCAGTTCCACTTCATGAAATATTACTCTTTTCAATGAAAATGCTTTATTTGTTGATAAAAATACAAAAAATACATGTATATACCTTTAAGATTTGAGGAGTTCCCTCTATTCCTCGTGGATCCCATCATCAGAACTTGAGCCAGCCAAGAGGACAAATCGCCAAACGTACACTATGCGTCGTTGAAGAGTTTCGTTCTCATCATCATCAGCAGTTCCACTTCATCAAATGTCATTTTTTTGAATGAAAATGCTTGATTTGTTGATAAAAATATAAAAAAACAGTATGTGTATATCTTTAAGATTTGAGGAGTTCCCTCGATTCCTCATGGATCCCATCCCATCATCAGAACTGCGTTTTGACAAAACGGGACCAATCTGTATAATAATATATTATATTAATACAATCTTTACTTTCATCAAAGCATACAATAAAAAAAATTAAAAATTGAAGTAACAAATATAGGGTTATAAGTCTATGTATGGTCTATGTCAATATAAAAAAACATACAAGCCGAATTGAGAACCTCCTCTTTTGAAATCTTGAAGTCGGTTAACCGGTATTAGACCAAAAGAATATAATACTCACTAGGAGAAGAACGGTAACTACATACAAAAAAATGTCCCGTCACTAAAGTTCGTTTATACTACAGCGCTCCCGTGTAGATCGCAGTAACTAATTTGACAACCAGTTTGGCCTCGTTGGTAGTAGACCGTCTGTGAAGCGGATGTCCTGGGTTCGAATCCCGATACGGGTATTCTTTTTGTTTTTTTTTTTAGGATTATTGGGTATTTATTATTTATTTAGCATTATTCAAAAATATTTTTTAATTGAACTAATTGTGTGCTATTTTTGTAATAAAATAGTTAAGTTATATTTTATGCAAAAAGTAATAAAGCAAGTAGGCACATTTTTGGTCTAACAAGAATTCAAAACCTTCAATTCATTAGAAAAACCAAAACTAAATGTATAACTTATATGTAGGCTATTTTATTTATTTATTTTTAAGTATTAAAAGAACTGGGTTACTGCGTCGAAAAACATACAATTGGCATAAAACATATGATTATTAGAAACTACCTACATTCATAGAAATGCTCTATTCGTTCCTAGGCTTAATGGAACTATAGGACTTCAAGAATGAAAATGAATACCTGTAGGTATATATTAAGTATATTCATTTATTTGGTTTTCTACAGTGTGAAATGGTACTGGAGATGTGTAGGGACACTATGGACGCATGTTGCGTTCAGCCGTTCATCACGCAGACAAGTTCCCTGAAGTCGCAGACGCTATAGATACAGTTGGCATTGCTTCACTTAATGCATCCTTTAATCTTCTTATTATCCTGCACAACAGAAACATAATATATCTTTAATGTTGATATCCTTTTACGTCGTTATCCTCTGCTTGCTTGTCTCTGCCAAATGTGTTAAGTACAACGCGTTGCTGCATACATAAGATATTCTGCTAGTATACATGCTTACTAGTTCCCTTTTTACCTTTCCCTACCTTGCCTTCCCTTCTTTCGGTATCACTACTGAAGGTACCCCTCACTTTGAGGTAACAATTTATTTACTGTTGTGGCTGGTGATAAAGGTATCCTCTATAATTATGTGCGCGTAGTTCATGATTAAGATAATAACATTAATGTTATGTAAATAAGTTAAATTTTCAGGAATAGGTAATAATATTATGATAAAAATGCATGAAATACCTATATTTCTTACCTTAAAATATTTGCGGTTATCGTTGTAGAAATTGATGAAACTTAAGTAAAATAAATAATCTTCATTGCTGTTTCTCCCTTTGCAAAGGCAAAGTGGTAGTAGCCCTATTTTTCCTAATTTCAACGGTTGCGGACCGGCACTTAATATTACCTATACAATATATTTAACCAAATACATTTCAAGTAGGTACGCTATAACGAAAGCAAAAGCCAAAATGCAACTATTTTTTTTTACATGACATTTATTTTGAATTTAGCGGTGATTGACAGCATAATCCATAGACAGCATAGACAACAACCAGTACTATACTTTACAATTTCTCGGGCCCGATATGTAAGTTAGAGAGATGTAATAAATGATAGGAAACTTAGGGAGTCGAGGGAGTGAAGCAAGGCAGGGTGCAAAACTGATTAAGCCCGAGAAATTGCAAAGTATAATATCGTTTAAAGTCGGTTCTAAATGTTGCTATATTTAAAAACATAATGTTTTAAATACTGGTAATAATTGTTATAAACCGTACGCACACATATGCAATTTAAGAAGAACACACTTTTGTTAAGAAGTTACTAGGCCTTGTATTAGACATAATAAATTGTAGGGCCCAATCTGTCAGGTTGGGAGGTGTAATAAGAGGTAGGGCCCTTAGGGAGCTGAAACAGGGAAGGGAGAGGCAGGGTACACAACTGATTGGGCCCTACAAATTACAATGTCTAATAGCCGTTTAAAACGAGTTGCCTGCTCTCCCTGCCCCTCCTTCAGCTCCCTAAGGGCCGTAAATCTTATTACACCCAAGCCCAATCTGTTGTGTACCGTCAGTGTACTCTGCTTCCCCCCCCCCCTCCTTCGGCTTCCTAAAGGCCCTGTTACACTACTTTTTTAGTGTCCTAACTAGCATCCTAATTAGGATCCTAACTAGTTTTCATAGTACATTTACTTGTTAAATGCGGTTAGACTTGACTAAATTTAGAAACTAAATCATTTAGGAAGCTAACAACAGAGAGTTCTAAACCAGGAGAGGCCCTGAGTATCATTTCCCCTCTGTCAAAAGTATTCGCGGAAAATCTAGTACATCTATAAAAACTATTTCAATAATCGATGCCACGCCATTTTCGTCATCGCTGTCGATGGATAACAAGCTCCGTGAAAATGCCCTTATGCGCTGTTTTTGGATGTAAAAAATGTTATATTTCGTCTAGTTTACAAAAAGATTAAATACCATTTCAGATGTAAGTACAGTTTTACTTTATTTACCATTACTTTCGTAATAAAAGATTTAACCTAAATCGAAAATCAAGCTTCGTTTACAGAATCGATTCAAAGACAATCGTTTTCTTTCTGACGGGCAGTAACTATTTGACGTTTGACACTTCTCCATATTTAATGCGCTTAAGGATTGCTGTCTTCTATATTTTGTTTGAAAATACAATCAAAAATGATCCTTGGCTTTTTTGTTTGACATTTCCAAAGACTGCATCCAATAATGAACCATATGTTAACACGTGTACAGTCGACTATCTATTGCTCCATTTAGTGTTATGAAGTATAAAAATAATATGTCAAATATGTTTGGTGTTTTCAAGTCAAAGGTACATCTTTGTCGGTTGTCAATAAAGCGTTGCTGCCATAAAAAATCATTTAGAAATAAACTGTATTAACAACCGACAATGATGTACCTTTGACTAGAAAACTTCACATGCGTGCTACCTCGCCCCCCTCAGATTTTGGCAGACTTTTTTGTTTGGAAAGATGAGGCGAAGCGTACTCCATTTATAGAGCTTTATGGCTAACAAGGACAAGTCTAACAGGGCTTTAAGGGCCCTAACTCTTATTACAGATCCAAACCTGACAGTTTGGGCCCCACAAATTGTAATGTCTAATGCTGATTACACTTCGCCTATGCGGACAAATATTCGTGTTGCGTCTCTTTCTTATTGTATAGAATAGGAAAGAGACGCTTCGCATAGGCGAAGTGTGGTGAGCCATGATATCGCTTTCAAGGGAGCGTTCAGAAATAGCAAAGCTTAAAATCAAATAAAGCAAAGCTTGAAATAAATTAGCAAAATGTAATCCTATGGTAAAATAATCAATAATTATTCGTATTTGTGAAGGTATAAAACTAGAAAGCAATATTTTATGACCACAGACTTGAATGCAAAATTCGAATTGATGATTTAATTTAACTATCAAATCTTTTTTTTTATATTTGAACGAACTCTGAATATGAAGAAAACATCTAGTTGTCAAAGTTTCTAATCTGACCAATCATAGCACTACATGAAAATCAAAACTATGCTTTTATTGGCTGTTGCGTAAAAAATCATAAAGGTGTCGTCATTGTACTAAAACGCCTTTGGCCACTGGTCGTGAGTGAGTGAACTGAGTGAGGGGGGCGTAAAGTAATCCGCCATTTTGTCCCTAAGACAATTTAGTTTTATAATTATTTTAAACTTGTGTGAATATAATTAATCCTTGTATAAAAGTGATAATTCGCAGGCTGTGCAGTGTTTAGAGGAGCTGTGATATTTGTGTGTCCAGTTATTTTTGTTTACTTTCTTCTTGACGTTTAATAACTGACCGATTTTGACGTCGTATAGAGCTCTAGATAATCAAAATGGGCACAAGAGAGGACGAATACGATTATTTGTTCAAAGGTATGTTCTTGAGAATAATGTAATCCTTTACCTAATATTAGTAGGATATACCCCTACAGAGTAAAAGGTTTTTAGAAATTGCTTTGAATCCATTGTCCTATCACTAGATCACTACGTAGGAAATTATCATAAGTCATATAACAAATCTCTTTGTATTTTATGTTAACATATTTCTGGAAGTCAAAGGAGTAACTTAAAATAGATAGTAAAGTGGTAGGATCGTAATTTATCGTTTGTATGCAAGTTAGGATATCAGCTGATTTGGGCGACAACAATCGATTTTACTTAAATTATTGAAGTGAGTCACCTTCGAAACGGTACATAATGGTAGTTATGATTCAATTTAACGTTGAAACACGTAAATCTAAATCATTAATCGTATGCTTTTGTTCCAGTGGTCCTAATAGGAGACTCTGGCGTCGGCAAATCCAGTCTTCTATCTCGTTTCACTAGAAATGAATTCAATTTAGAATCCAAATCAACAATAGGCGTGGAATTCGCAACAAGAAGTATAGAGGTGAGTGGTTTTGATGTGAATCAGTTTCTAAGGCCATATGTTAATTCTATGATAACATAGAGCTTCTATTGTTGTTGAGTGGAAATATTTCTTTGTGTGACAGAGTTATGCTTAAGTACAAATTGTAACTAAGCTCTTGAATTTTATTTTTGCTAAATAAGTAATGTCAATATTTAATTTTTACTTATTACTCTATTACACCACTGTCTATTTGAACCAATTTATGGGAGATTAGACAAAGAATTTTGTTCCAAATATTTATCATTATTCTAATATACCTATTATGGTGTTTCCAACCAACAATAATTCTGTTGAATAATCCAACTAATACCAACATAACAAGTTTTTAATATTTATATTTTAACAGTTGACCACTAAAACATGATTTCAATATTGTATAGAAATAATTGTATTGTTGATATTTTGAGTATAAAGTACATTATTATTCTTCCTAATAGCTTTATATATAACATTTTCCCTGTTTATTGCACTCCAAGAACATATCAATTTAAAAAGTGGTGCAGTGTTTTTTTTATGATTAATTTTTTATACCACAACAATGGCCAGCAAGCAAGCAATCAATATGTAGGGAACACCATAAAGTACAAAGTACTTTAACAACTAAGAAATAAAATAAAATCGTAATTCAATTTCCTAACTGATAAAGCTCTTTGAATTAAATATAATACTTACATCACATAATCTATAGCACATAATTTGTAGCTTGATAGATTAGAATTTTTTTAGATTGTCATATCTGAATTAAAGTGTTCATACCTACATTTAGAGTTAGAACAGTTAATACATAACTGTCATCACTCCTTATAAGTAACAATGATTTAATAAGTAGGTATTTGGGTCAATTGTGCTATCTAAGTGTACTACAATGGGCCCCTATAAAAGCAGTGCAGATTTTTTTCATTGTAGTGTATCAATTGCCCAGTATTCATGTTTTTTATAGTGTTAAATAAATAATGTGATATGCATCTATAGCAGGGCTAACCAACCAGTGGGGCGCCCCACTTGGGGGCGTGTACTGATCCAAAGAGGGCGCACCAAGCGGCTCCAGTACAGTTTCCAATATTTCGGTGCAGAGTAACTGAAGTTGCTCCGTGATATCCACATACCATAGCGATCTACCCTCTTTTGAGGCTTCTTTTGTCCATTGTCATTGCTACTACTACCTGCATTCTCACTTAGAACTCGATCATGGTTATGACACACTACACCTAAACTTCAGTTACTCCGTGATAAGTGATAATGGCGTATGTAACTGTGCCTAAATATCGGAAACTCTTACATGGGTAATACCCTGTTTTAAATTGTTTTTGTAATGTTAATCACCATGTTAGCTTCACCATATTCATCACCGTATTAATTTGAAATCGAATTTTAACTTGGTGTTTTTAGAAACCTACAACTCCTATCTTTTCCTTCCTTTATCCCAGAATGATCCTAAAATTAGTGTTGCTATGTCAACGCTATTTTGCTTTTTTCCTGTGTAATGCCTACCACATTATGACTCCGGGCACCGTCCGTGCCGTGGTACAGGCCTTATCAAGTTTAAATCTGCGCCCCCCCTTGCACTGCTCTATGCCCCGGGGCGCGTACAACTAGTTGGGAAACCCTGGTCTAGTCCAACTCCATTCCTGCATGTGAGCTCTGCTAGGATGACTTGAAATGCTGTGACTCTAGTGACAAGAGGTATAAAGGCTTGGCCAGACACACGCGTTTTGTTAGCGTGGCGGTAGCGGAGCGCGATCGAAGCGCGATGCGAGCGGCGCCGGCGGACGCTAGCCGGAAGCTCGCGTCGCGCCAGAAAAACGCTTTCGTCGCGCCCGCATCACGCTCGCATCGCGCCGGCATCACGCTAGCGTCGCGCCAGTATCACGCTCGCGGCCCGCCAGCACCGCGCTCACAGCCCGCGCACTTGATCAATCAGCTTTCATTGAAACTCTTTAGTTATTTCTAAAGATATATCAAATGGTTTATTGTATAATGTATCATACCTGACACTGGTCCAGTTTTATTGATTTTGAGGGTTCCGTAGTCAGATTCAATATAATTTTCAAGTAATATATAGGACATCAAAATGTTTATGTAAATTATTTGGGTGAGGATAGTGGCAGAATCAAAGAGACATTTTTTAAAATAATTTTCAATTATTATTAAAATAAGTCACGAACTTTTCGCGTATCATGAAGGCTTCCCGAGATGCTTGATCTTGACTCGTGGCGCGACAATATTTATTATTGTTTAACAATTACGTATTGTTCACCACAGGGAATAAAACACTTACATAAATATACATACGATAGTACCTATCCTATACCGGCTATACCTACACGCGCTTATGATGCTTTTGATTAGGTATCACTATTTGGTTGAGGCACAGATTATATAATAGTTCTTACGAACAGATATGAATCACTCATAGAAAAAGCAAATACCTACGGTTTACGTACCTACGCAATAATACAATGGAGCGACCTTCAACGCGCGGCACCCCGCACCTCCCGCGCACCCGCACAATTGCTAGGGTCGCCTAGCCTATGTTTGGAAATGTTTTATAGTTAAGGAAATAGGTATTTTGCATTGATTCAGTGTTTAAAAGTGGTTCGCATGGTGCATAACAATTATAGTTACATGAGTAATATTGATTGATATTTTGTTGCCGCGATGAGAGTATGATTAATCTTGACAGATTTGCCACACACTGTCAAAATTAATATGGATTGACAGCTATATCAATCTTATTCTAATCGCCTTTTAGCAATATCATCATAGTTATTTGAGAGATTAATAAAGATAACATGTCTATTATTATTATAACATAAGTGAATCCTCCTTTTTTGTAAAGCGTCGGCAACGCGCATGTGACTCTTTTGGAGTTGCAAGTGACCATAGGTTACGGTAGCTGCTTACCATCAGGCGGGCCGTATGCTTGTTTGCCACCAACGTGGTATAAAAAAAAGTTTGTACCATTCCCCATCTGTCGGCAAAGCGAAAAACGATAAGTTTTTATTAGCTTTGCTATTTTTACTTCCAACCACATCGCAATAAATTTTTTTTTTCGTGATGACATTGTTCCGAGTTCCGAGTAGCGTCGCGCGCGGTACGACGTGCGTTCAGTGAGCGCGTTGGTAGCCCACTGACTTTAGCTCCCTCGAGGGAGGCGCAAAACGTAGGTATATAACTCGCTCGCGCGGGCATGATTCATAGGCCTGGCTGAGGACTACAACAATGTCCTCCGTCCTCCATCATCTTTGTGAAATGAAAAGTTTAAAAAATAAACAAATTAAAAAGAGAATATCTATACGCACCATCCGAGTTTAATTCCCGGCCTATCTTCTCCCATGCTAGATTTTTTACCAATATATTTTTGTAATTTATATTTTTTAAATATTATATACACGCGTTACTTTTAACTAAACTGATTAGCTTTTCAATGTCCATACGCTCCATCGTGTCCGCTCGCTAGCCGCGCTGTGTTGTGTCTGACTGCGCGGGCGCGATCAAAGCGGGTGGAAGCGCGCGGCGCGCCGGCGGGGCGCTGCGTCCAAGCGCAGATCGCGCGTCCATCGCGCTCGCATCACGCTTTCATCGCGCTTTCGTCGCGCTCTCATCGCGCTCCCATCACGCTCCGCTACCGCCACGCTAACAAAACGCGTGTGTCTGACCAAGCCTTTAGTCAAATTGCTTCAGCAAAATAGGTTATACATTTTATAGGACTTGTGCTCTTTTTCACTGAGCCAATTTAACTAATACTCCTTTGAACTATAGTCACAGAATGTATGTTGCATGTATTTGCGTACGGCAATGTAAGTCATACTAGGGGTCTGGGTGGGGTGGGATGGCTGTAACTTTAGTGAATGGTGTTAAATAAAAGTACACATTGTTTCCAGAAAATGCTCTTATCATATACAAGATATCTCTATACTCCGCTTTGCGCGTTATTTCTTTGAAACCTAAGCTGCCAAAAAAAGGGGGTGCGGGAGGGGAACACGCAATGCTAGACAGGGAACGCGCGATTGTTCCGTGGGGCGTAAGAGAGAGTCAGACATTAATGGTTGCCATGGACACGTACTAAGTTTACTGTCACTTCTAATAATTTGAGTCTCACTATGGAGTGAAATTACTTCTAGCGTGGCAGCGGGGGTCGCCCGGCTATGCGTGGTCTTGGGTTAATTAGTCTATGGCTCTTATTTACTGTTCAGTTAGGCATTGTATTACCGTGAGAAGTAGTACACAAAAAGTTGGTATTGATTTGATTTAGAAACATAGTAGCAGCATTTCACTGCAGATACTTGAACTTTCTATGTGTCAACTCACTGTCAAGTAACTACTAAAGTTTCTAATTTAGTTTGCTCTTTTCATTACCAATGATCGGAATCGGATCCACATGCAATTTGGGGTGAATGACCTCAACATTATACTTAACGTATTATTATTATTATTATACTTAACGTAGATAGATGTGTTTTGGGAGTCCAGAAATGGATTAGTTCTGGAGAGTCAAATTATTGAAATAATATAAAAATGTATGTTATCAATAAATAGTCTTTTTTATATGTATGTTCAAAAATTACGCAATACGAGTAATTTCACTGTTTATTAAATCAAAAAATATAACATGAGTCTTAGATTAGGTAGTTATAGTTATATTTCACAATTATAACAAAGAAGTGAAAGTTTGTGGAAAGTATGTGCATGTACTGTTGTTGGCACTGACACTATTTACATCATTATATTGGTTTACCAAAATAACAACAAATGGGTAATTCCACCGTAACTGACGTTACATTTGAAGCGAAGTTGCAAGTTTCAATTAAGGATATAATGTAATTATAAACTTTAAAAAATGAATAATAACTGTAAATGTAATATAAAAAGGCCCTTAATAATAGACACTCAAAATTAAAGCGAAGGCTTTTATAAGTTTTGTAAAATATTGAATTTAACTGTCGTAACTGATGTTACAGTAAATAGACACGTAAGTATGAAGGATTCAGGACGATGTTATTTTCTCTGAATCGAAGTTTGTTTAAAGACAGGCTTTAATTGATAAAAATCGATTATTAATTAATGTTTATTATTATCATAATAATAAGCAAATAAAAAAGCACACATTCTAGAAAATCGACAAAATATACCGTAACTGGCGTTACCGGAAAATCGTAACTGATGTTACCATCAAAATCAGCAATAGCGTACTACATTAATTATGCGTATATATTAATGCTTTTATCATAAATTTGCGTTTTATATGTTTCTTAACCGTGCCAGTGGAATATTGTCTTCATTTTCACTGCTGTCGTCGGTATCTGTTGGTATTTTTTCTGGTGCTAAGACCATCGTCAACTCCATATTTATCTCATCGATAAAATCATCCGATATCAATGATTTATTTAACTTGCCATCGAGCCAGAACAGTATATGGCATTTCGATATGCCGGGTAAAGCCGGAGCATTCGAGAAGGCTATCCACGGCTTGTTTCTTCTTTGCTCTGCTTCTTCGACATTCTTCAGTTCTTTTTTTTATAATCTTCATATTTACCTTCCTGCTTTAATTTTTCTCTTCTTTTTTTCATTCTCTCTGCAGCAGTAAGCGGCATTTTTCCTAATATAACACAAAAAAATTAAGTAACTGACGTTACAATCAGTGGGTAACATCAGTTACGTAACTTACGTTACATATGTTTGACCTGACATATTGATTACACTATTGAATATTTACGAAAAATAGGACCACATAGGTTTTCACCCTTGTGTAAATTCATAGAAATAAAGACATGATATTTTTTTTCCTCAATTGTAAAAAGTTATTGAAACTAAACTGTTAATGTCGTAACTGGCGTTACAAAATTAGTATACATCTTCTTGTTTTGTTTTAGGTGATAAACTAACAATTTAAACCAAGTTGAATGAACTTAAATCATAGAAAATTATGCGTATTACAAACTTTATAAACATTAGGGGGCGTCCATTAATCGCGTCATACGATTTTGGCTTGTTTTAGACCCCCCCTCCCCCATGGTGATCTTTGGTGATATTTTCAGGACCCCTCCCCCCCTATCCAATATGACGTGTAATTTTTTGCTAACTAAAGTAAGTACAGTTGTCTAACACGTGAACCTACTTACGTACACGTAAAGGGTAAAAAAATGAAACTACATGTATACCTACATATAACATAAAATTATCTTTAATTGAAAAAATCCGGCCAAGTGCGTGTCGGACCGCGCGGTTTCGTACCTACTATCGAAAAAGTAATATGAAAAGGTCGTATCTGCCTATAAAATAGGAGATAACTCAATAATTCCTAAACCGATAATGTTCTCAATTATTTCATATTTTTTGGATCTCCGGTTCAAAAGTGACAGGGGACACAAGTTTTTTAGACTTACGGGGTGATTTTTCCTTAAAATATTCACTAAATAAAAAAAAAACAAAAAGTCCTCAATGTTATTTCGAAAGACCTATCGAGTGATGTGCATCATGTCGATATTTGGTAAAAAAAACTTTTTTGACAAATAATTACATGTATGGAGTAGTGCCCCTCCTTAAAATATCTTTTTCAGCAATTATACTACAAAACTAAGTAGCGGCATACAAAAACACACCTTATGTGACTCACACACACCCTATCAGATTTGGATTTTATTATTATTATTTTATTTTAATTAAACAATACGTACATTGTATGTCTCTCAAGCTGTTTTGATATGTCTTCTAATAGAACTACGCATTATTGCGTTTCTTTAAGATATAATATTACTGTATTACTGTTTTGAAAAAATAAGTCCCGCCGAGTTTCTTGCCGGTCATAAATAATACTTCTCGGGTCAGAGGTGTAGGGTTAGAACCGGTGGTAGTTTTTCTTTTTCTCTCTGACGTTCATAAGTGCATTGTAATGTGCCTAAATTGAAGAATAAATATCTTTTATCTTTTTATCTTTTATAACGGACGGACGGACAGACGGACATAACGAAACTATAAGGGTTACGTTTTTGCCACTTTGGCTACGGTACCCTAAAAACCTACTTTACAAAATAATATGTCAAATGCCATTAAAAATAATTTTCAATCATAGTGCTAGTGCAATTTTACTCTGCTTTTGACAGATTGATTCATTTAAAAGTTGATAATTTTTATTTTATTGACCATAATACAGTATAGCACAAAGAACAAAAAAATTACACGTGATATGTGTCCAGACCCCCCTCCCCCCTGTGGTGATCATTGGTGATGTTTTCTTGACACCCTCCCCCCCCTATACAATATGACGCGATTAATGGACGCCCCCTTACTCACCTGTGTGTTTGTATATAAATAAGATAGATTTTCGATTGTAAAAACACGCTTATCACAACCGTAAATCAAATGACTGCAAACGCTTTCGGCAAACGAGTGTAATTTTGTAGCAACCGCACTAAAATCATTCCAATTTGGGTTTGAAATATACTTCTACCCTCAAAGCAAATTATAAACACAAAAAATGTTGCTATCTCGCATGTTAAGTTTCGTCTCATCATGTCCCTATTTACGTGGAGTTACCCAAATGTTTTTTACTTGACTGGCAGCCAAAAAATGGTAGCGTTACTTTTCTCTTGTAAAATAGCATCAATTCTCTTCATGAAATTTTGTATAATATGCAAATTTATTTCATCTCTTCTTACTGTTACCTACCTCATTTTGATCTAATCTTATTATGAAAGTAATCTTATGTTTTAATTAACATTACATCTATTACCAAATGAATTATCCTTTCACAAGGCATACATCATCAATAAATAAATGTAAAAAATTGTTTGACCAAATGAATCGTCTGGAGGCCCGTGACTCCACTCTAACTCCACAATAACATAAAACTGTTTGTCAGAATTGTCAGTATCTCTTACTTCAATCAGTTAACCCTTTGATGGCCAAGCATCAAATGGAAAAATCGTGCACCAGCGTGCGCGAGGCAACTCCCTTATATTTTGGACGTGATATCACGTACTGGCACTGAGGGCACGACCTTCCGTGCGCGTGATTTGGCGTCTTTGGCGGTCAAAGGGTTAATCGGCGTGAAATTTTAATTGTCTTTTTTCTTCCTCCTAGAGTTTGTCCCAGCTTTTTTGTTTCTTGACCATGGGGTCCGCTCGGTGTAATCTCAGGAATTGGCGTAGGCACCAGTTTTTACGAAAGCGACTGCCATCTGACCTTCCAACCCAGAGGGGAAACCAGGCCTTTTCGGGATTAGATCCGGGTTTCCTCACGATGTTTTCCTTCACCGAAAAGCGACTGGTAAATATCAAATGATAGTTATCCTGGGCGTTTTTCCGCAAGTCGTCATCCAGTGTGCCTATTTTGCGTAATTGTAATATCAAATGATATTTCGTACATAAGTTCCGAAAAACTAAGTGGTACGAGCCAGGGTTTGAACCCTAAACAAATGTCATGGGGCTACAAACATATCAATACGTAAAACAAAATAACTTAACATTCTGATAGCCAAATATAACTTGACCTTTTAACCTCACATTGAGTGATAGATGTTCTATAGCGTATTGTAACCTACTTCACAACTTGCTACATTCATCAACATTAATGAAAAGAAATGAAGTGTGACATATATTAGTTGACCATCAGTTTTTCAGTACAATACAATTTACAAAGAAAAACCTTGTCTTAGTTGTCATGTTATCAAATGTATGTATTGTTTTAACAAACTTGTCAAGCACCTGCTCGTTTCTTATCAGAAACTGTTTGAATGCCTCTATATGCTTATGTCCAACTGTTTATACATTAAATCACCATAAAACAACATTAAGTCCTATGTAAATGTCCTGTGTAATCAGATATTTTTTGTTTGATTTTTTTAAGTTGACTTTATGATTTGCATTAAAGTGTCTGAGGCTATTTTTATGAACGCTTGTAACTTTGAACAAACATGGAAGTCTCATAAATCTTAAATTTTGATGTATAATCGTTTAAGAGCTTTTCTTTTTAAGGACTTTATGTGACTACTAGCTTGTTCCCGCGGCTTCGCCCGCGTACTAAAAGTACTAAAAAAGGAGGTTCTCAGACTCGTATGTTTGTATGTAGGAATGTATGTTTGTCCGCGATCATCTTGCGTTTCGCTGAACCGATTTAGAAGCGGTTTTCGGAAAAGTATTCGTTACATTCTGGAGGTTTCGGTATACCACGTTTTGAAGACGGCGGTTCCCTCATTTTTTATTTTAAAGAAATTATTGCAATAATTGTTTAATTGTTACGCCATCAACGAATACTGAGATATTATGATTAATACAGATTTCTTCTCTTGAATAGAAGCTTTTCCCCGCGACTTCATTTGCGTGGAATTAGTAATCCACCCTCCTTTTTACCCGCTCAAGGAATGACTTCTGGGATAACAACTATTATATATCCTTCCCCAGAACGCAAAATATCTCCATACCAAATCATCTAAATAGGTTCAACGGTTATTAATTTCCCATACAAACTTTCAACTCCCGTTTCACCCCCTAGAGGGTTGATTTTCGAGATAAAAACTATCCTATATTATTTACCGCGACTCAATCTATATAATATGTACCAAGTTTCATTTCAATCGTCTGTTCAGCGGTTAATAATTCGCCATACAAACTACCAACATGTTTTCTACCCCTCTAAGATTGATTTTCGGCTTAAAAAATATTCTATTTTGTTTCCTGGGACTCAAACTATATCCACAACAAAATTATCTAAATCGGTTCGCGGTAAAAAAATCTCTATACAAACCTCCAACCCCCATTTCACCCCCTTAAAGATCGATTTTCGAGATAAAAACTGTCCCATGTCGTTTCCCGGTACACAAACTATCTCTATACCAAGTTTCATCTAAATTGGTTCAACGTATAAAAATTCCCCATACAAACTATCAACCCCCATTTCACCCCCTTAAGTGTTGATTTCGTAATCAGCGACCCGATAAACCATAGAAACAATACCCATATTGATATTTAAATTTTGTCACCACATTTCTCCCTTATGGGTTGAATTCTCAAAAAAGCTGAAACACTTGTTTTCTCATTTGTCGTTAGGAATACTCCTGTAAAGTTTCGAATAAAATAGTCGAACTAATCTCGTTTCCCATACAAACTTTGAACACCATTTCCCCCCTTAGGAGGTAAATATAAAAAAAATATTTCTTAGTGCATCCCTATGCCTTATGAGCCTACGTACCACATTTGGAATCTCTAGAACCAGCGGTTTGGGATGTCAGTCAGTTTCTTCTTTTATATATTTAGAAGATTGCAATTTGGCACAAATACTTTCAAGAATTTTCATGTCCACAATATTAAATTTCAAAATCGATGCCATTTTCTTAATTAACGTCCCAAAAAATCACAAAAACGACACCCATATGGATATTTAGACATTTCAACCCCATTGTACCCTAACAGGGGAGATGGTATTTCACGTCCGCCACGTCGGATTTTAAAATCGTTGTTGTTTTCGTAATCAACGACCCGATAAACCATAGAAACAATACCCATGTTGATTTTCAGACTTTTTGACCACATTTCCCCCTTTTAGGGGTTGAATTCTCAAAAAACCTGCAACACGTATTTACTCATTTATTGTTAGGAATACTTCTGTGAAGTTTCGAATAAAATAGACTAACTAATCTTGTTTCCCCATACAAACTTTGGACCCCCATTTCACCCCCTTAGGGGATGAATTTTCAAAAATCCTTTCTTAGCGCACCCCTAGACCTTATAAGGAACCTACGTGCCAAATTTGGAATCTCTAGAACCAGCGGTTTCGACTGTGCGTTGATAGATCACTATGTCAGTCAGTCACCTTTGAGTTATATACATAGGTTGCTACTTATATATCCGGAAACAAAAAAACAAACAAACGTACACGGTTGAAAATGGTTTTATTGTTTTTCAAAGTATTCCCCTTGATGATCTATGCACTTTTGCATTCGCGTGAACCAATTTTTAAAGCACTTCTGCCACTCCGCCTGAGGTACCTCCATAACGTGTTGTTTGAATGCGTCGACAGCATCTTCAGCGGTCGAAAATCGTTGACCGCGTAATTTATTCTTTATATTTGGAAATAAATAAAAATCGTTGGGTGCCAAGTCAGGGCTGTACGGCGGATGACCCGTTAATTCCACATTTTGACCCTCCAAAAATAGAGTTGTTTCGCGTGACGTATGACAGCTGGCATTGTCATGATGAAGAATGATTCTTCGTCGCTGGTTAGTTTTACGAATTTGTTCAAATACTTCCGGTAAGCAAATGGTCGTGTACCACTCTGAATTAACCGTTCTACGGTTTTCTAGTGGCACTGTAGCTACATGGCCATTAATACCGAAGAAGCAGGCCACCATTTGTTTCAATGTACTTTTTGCACGAGTAACTTTCGTAGGGTTCGGCTCATTTTGAAACACCCATACCGTTGATTGTTGCTTCGTTTCGGGATCGTATGCATAGATCCAGGATTCGTCACCTGTATAGATGTTATAAACGGCTTTTGAGTCACCACGGTTATATTTTTTTAACATTTTATTGCACCATTCGACGCGAGCATCTTTTTGCTCTTTTGTTAAGTTGTGGGGTATCCAACGCGAACAAATTTTATTTACAGCCAAATAATTATGTAATGTGCTATTAATGCTGGTCATAGAAATACCCAGAGTCGCCTCTATCTCGCGGTACGTAACATGTCGGTCGTCCATTATAAGTTTTCGCACAGCCTCGATATTTTGTTGTACAACGACCGATTTCGGGCGACCTGCCTTAACTTCGTCCGTAAGCATACTACGTCCACGATTGAACTCACTAAACCAGTGATACACAGTAGTTTTAGATGGGGCTTCATCACCAAAAGTTGAAGTTAGTTGATCTATGCACTGTTGTTGCGTTAAACCACGCCGAAAATCATAATAAATCATAGCACGAATATTTTCACGAGTGAGTTCCATTCTTGCTGCGAGATGACATTTAAAACCCGTCAAAAACAAAACACGAGCGTTAATAAGAAAGAAAAAATATACCGGCCAGTACTTAAAAAAGTTCAAATTTTACCATGGAGGTCAAATATGCTATTTAAGAAGATTGTAATCCCGGTTTCCGGATATATAAATAGCAGCCCTCGTATATAGGGTAAATCGCCAGTTACTGGCCACTGTCCAATAACTGGCCACCTCATACTAAAAACGAACTCTGCGTACCTACAAACAAAATTCATTTTAGTATAACGTGGCCAGCTATTGAAACCCTTCAGTTTCTACTTCAGCTTTGTTTGTAGGTAAACAGAGTTCATTTTTAGTACGAGTATCAGGTGGCCAGTTATTGGACAGTGGCCAGTAACTGGCGATTTACCCTATATGACGTTAATTTCCGATTTACACTAAATATTTTTTTTTTCAAAGATTTTTTGTGCCAACACTTCTTATCCTTGTTTACTTGTCACTCCATTATATAAGATACAGTATTTGTTATATCAATCATGCTATGATTTTGTTTGTCCTGTGCACAAGCTCTGTTTAGTGGACTTAGGACAATAATATTAGGTAAACTAGTGCCTGCCCCAATTCATGGGATTAGGTTGTCAAGCGGACCCCAAGCCGATACAAACGCTAGGAGGAAGCAGGACAATAATATTAGGTTAAGTTATGTAGCCTTTTATTAATTTTATTGAACAATTACTAATGTATATAAACCATAACGGACTTTTTATGGTTTTAAGCTTTATAAGCCGTTTTCTTATTTGACCCATTGAATTGTCCTCAGGTGGACGGCAAAACCATAAAGGCCCAGATATGGGACACGGCCGGTCAGGAGCGGTACCGTGCGATCACGTCCGCGTACTACCGCGGCGCGGTGGGCGCGCTGCTCGTGTACGACATCGCCAAGCACCTGTCCTACGAGAACGTGGAGCGATGGCTGCGCGAGCTGCGCGACCATGCTGACCAGAACATCCTGATCATGCTCGTCGGCAACAAGAGCGATCTCAGGCATCTTAGGTGAATACATATCTAACTATGTCATTGATAATGTATGCGTACTGGCGCTATTGGTGCGCTGTGCTTTTTGACCCTTTGACCGACAAGCATCGGACGGAAAAATCGTGCCCTCAGCGCCAAGCGCGCGAGGCAACTCCCTTAATTTGACGTTTTTGGCGGTCAAAGGGTCAACTGACTTATAAATCCAAAGAGGAGGTTCTCAATTTGGTTGTTGTTTGTTACACGATTACTCCGTCAATAATGAAATGATTGTTTATTTTTGAAAATAAAATGGCCTCTTAGGTGGCCTTGGATTTTGGTTCTGATCTGATGATGGGATCCATGAGGAACAGAGGGATTTGCTCAAGCTTCAGTAATTCAAGCATTTTTCGTATCCTTTTTGAAGTCTCTCGGGCTTCTTTTATTAGGCGCACGCAGACGCACCGCCTCGCGAGGAAATTGCCGCGCGAGGCAGGTCGACTAGTGTGGACGTGCCTCGCCCGATGCATTTCGGCCGCGCTTGCTTTTGCCTCGGCCGAGGCACGCCACAACCGGGTGTTGATGTATTCAGATTATAAGATATATGACAAAACCATTTAAGGTAACCACTAGATAAGCCTTACAAGGCGACTTGGGGTCACCACACGTTTGAGTAAAACGACTTAAAAATTGCGCGGGCGTCCGCCGTGCCGTTCAGTTGCGACCATGTTTTAGACCTGCACGTAGTGTGCGTGTATGCAAGAACAAAAATTGAATACGTATGAAAACTATTCAAAATCCAGGCATATTGTAGTGTAAGGTGGCGTGGCAAATGTTTTTAAACGTTAAGAATCAAAAGAGTTGGAATTACTTTCCACTTTTACTTCAAAATTTTTTTTTTACTTTAATATGTTTCTAGCCAGCGAAGTTCATTTAGAATTAGTCAATTGAGAAGTAGTTAGTATGCCCGTCTCTTTTTATCATGTTAAGAATGTAATGTGCTATTCCTTTCTTACGGAAGCACGTGTACGATAGTGATGTGCGGATGATGTGTACTGGACTTATATACCAGCACCACGTACTTTCGACTTAACAAATATACGAAGTACCATGGAAAACAGGAGATCTTTGTTTTATTTTCTTTTTTCTTTTAGTTTGAGTAGTTGGTAGAATTTAAAGATTTATTCTATCGGTAATCTTTCTTTTCATATAGTTATAATAAATATGGGTATTAACGGTGCCACATGAGCGTTGCTTCTATAAGATACTTTCAATGGGTGTCACATGAGCGTTGCTTCTATAAGACGCTTTCAATGGGTGTTATATGAGCGTTGCTTCTATAAGACGCTTTCAAAGGGTGTCACACGAGTGTTGCTTCTATAAGACGCTAACTAAAACACAATGGGAGTCACATGGGCGTTGCTTCTATAAAACGCTTGTAATGAGTGTCACATGAGCGTTGCTTCTATAAGACGCTTTCCATGGGTGTCACATGAGCGTTGCTTCTATAATACGCTTTCAATGGGTGTCACACGAGCGTTTCTTCTATAAGGCGCTTTCAATAGGTGTCACATAGGAGTGGCTTTAAGGAACTATTAATGTGTGTCAAATGAGCGTTGCTTCTAGAAGACACTTTGAATTGGGTGTCACATGGTAGTCGCTCCTAAAAGTACTTTCAATGCACAGATAAGGTAATTTCAGATTAGTCTATAAGGCGACTAGGTAAAATTTATTGGTAATACGTTTTTAAAGTAGGGCAAATACATTTTGCATTATTGTTATTTGTTATCAATTTAGTAAACAGTAAATACCTCAATTAAGAACAACAAATTACGGTACGGTACGGTACAGTACCGTTTACTTTAGTACACATGTCTCATCACTACGCAACCACGTGATAGCGCGCGGTCCTTGAAACGACCAATCGCAGCGCCGCTATCACCCACCCGCCCCTCACGTCTTCCGCAAGACTTGGTGACTCGCGGCGCGAACAATATGAGCAACATTATTACTCTATAGGCTCTGTGGCGTGTCCACACCGGACGCACCGCCTCGCGAGGAAATTGCCGCGCAAGGCAGCTCGGCTAGTGTGGACGTGCCTCGCCCGAAGCATTGCGGCCGCGCTTGCGTTTGCCTCGGGCGAGGCACGTCCACACTAGCCGAGCCGCCTTTCCTCGCGAGGCTGTGCGCCTGGTGTGGACACGGCTATTGTCACACAATTGATAGAATCCTATAAGTAACCTACAGTGAAACTGTTATTTACTTATTTCTTTGTGAAAATTATACGTTAGGTTTCATTTACAAATTATTTACCTTTTAAAAATAAAATTTCCAGATCCATCCCAACAGAAGAGGCAAAGGCGTTTGCGGAAAAGAATGGACTTAGTTTTATTGAAACTTCCGCTCTGGATTCTACTAATGTGGAACCTGCATTCCAGAATATCTTAACTGGTAGGTTTTCAAAAGATACAGAAAACAATTCTAACACAGTTACACTAAGCCGTCATCATCTAATTTTTTTTATGACACAATACAGTACTTTTTTTTTTCGTGTGGAAACCGGATCTAATTCCAAGATGTTTTTTTTCCGTCCTTATTATAGTCTATAAACTGATTTGTTTTAATTTCAGAGATCTATAGGATCGTATCGCAGAAGCAGATGCGGGATCCGCCCGAGGGCGACGGCGCCGTCATCCGCGCCGACGCCGAGCCCGCCGAGCACGCCGCCTCCGACAGCGTGCGCCGCCAGTGCTGCCAGTAGACAGGTCAGCATCCACACTCTCAACCTACATCTAAGGTCATCCGCGCCGACGCCGAGCCCGCCGAGCACGCCGCCTCCGACAGCGTGCGCCGCCAGTGCTGCCAGTAGACAGGTCAGCATCCACACTCTCAACCTACATCTAAGGTCATCCGCGCCGACGCCGAGCCCGCCGAGTATCTTGCGCTCTGACGGCAAGATATATAATGAGTAGATTGTAACTATTTAGGGAAAACATAATTAAAAGAATTTCCCGTAGCATTCATTCAAAACCATTTAATTTTGCGGTCTTTCGAAAAACGGTGGATTCCGATATCGAAACAAACATTGAATACTTGAATGAAAAAATACTTCCCACTATTTAATTCTCAGCTTGCTAAAAAATTTACTTACCATAAATCATCGTTTGGAATGTCCTTCTCCATCCCACACAGAGCGGCCAAATCAATTCCAATGATAAACTTAAATTAATAAATCCATGGAAGTATTTGAATATCTTCGTCTGTATGTTCACTAATTAGCTGTAAACATTTTTTTTTCCTTTTTACAGAGTGTCCAGTCAATATAGAAAAGCCGGAGAGAAAACAGTTGGAAACACTGAACGCAAACATTATGAATCATTCCCAGACAGTGGTCTAACAGTCGCCCACTCGATCATCATCACAACACGGCACGGGTGTCTCACGGCCTTAGCAGAGGAAAATAGGATGTCGTCGTACTAACAAAACTTCTTTGACCAGCCTCTTGCGTCTAAATAACCTGTATTTCATAATCATGTCGTTCTCAGACTTCAATGTACCACTTTCTTGGACATATATAGTGTCTCAAGACATCACAATTTCTCAAAGGAGGATTGTCATTTAAACTTACGGATGATTACTATAACCATTCTTCATTGGTTAAAGCAAGCTGGCTACAACTTATGATCATGATATCAACTTGATTCATCTTACAATAAGACTATCGAGACAGATAAGAAGTGACCTATTTTTCTCCTTTTGTGCAGCCATATCACAATAGAAGTAATTCTAGTCGTATATTGACTGGGTGAATATCGATATGGTGCTCAATGCACAGCGTGCGTGATCAATACTCTGCTAAAATGACTTGTATTGTGGCCATAGAGTAGAGCTTTCGTTTAGCGATACAATGTGAAGCAACCCTAACAGCATAAGAGTGGCGCATGTCGATAGCTTGTATAATTGTCGATTTATCGGTATCTAAGTATCTAGTGTCCGAACGAAGATATATATTGTTACAGAATTTCAATGAACTAGGAGCTTCACTTAGCACTTAATGATTTGGCGCTCTTAACAAGTGATTTAATATTGGATTTAATGTTTATTTAAGGGTGCAACGTTTTTCTTTGGAATTTAGTTGATAGTTCATGTTATATCTATTTATTTAGTTAATTAATGCATAGTTATCTCAACCAGATTTATTTGGCGTCATGCTACTAGATATATTGACATTTCCCTTTATAATTATAAACAGAGCAATAAATTCGGGAGAACGAAATTTATAATTAATGTTTTAAAAAGAGTAACTGTTAAATAGCACACAAATAAATAGCTTGATATTTAAAATGTCTTATTGTTTTCGTATTACACTAGCTGTAGTAAATAGCTTTTTTAAATGGTCATTTTTGTTTACGGATAGTATGTGCCTTGGACATGGCTGGTCATGTACATTTTTATTGAAGCTTTTAATTATTCATGCCCTTGTTCTGTATAAGACCGGGTGGCGGGTCGTTGCAGGCCATACACGGCAACATTCAACATATCACAACAGTATTTAATCGATGACTGATGCTTTATTAAATTCTGTTCATACTTTACTTATTATAAATCAATGCAAATTATAAATAACAGCTGAGGCAGACTCTTCTGTCTAAAGCAAAATCTGCTGATTCAATATGGTGTACCAATTGTTAAATGTGGCCGTGTATGGTGGATGACAAAGGGAGTTGCAATAAGGAGCTGCATGGGTCTCGCGGGCGGTGCAACAAGGGCTCTTCCCATCTGTTACTAGCTAACTTGTTACTACTGGTAACAGGTGGGAATAACTCTGCAATACTCAGCCGGCGACCACCGCCATATGCAGGCCGCCGGTGCATTTCACCCGTCCGCTAAGGCTGGTCACTCTTTCAACACGTCTAAACACCACCGCCAGTGCGCGAGAGACCTAAGAGTGGTAACATAATCACTTTATATCTTTATAAATGGGTACATGAAATGTGGAGACACACAATCAATATCTTACCCTCAACGCATCTCCATTCCATCATATGTAAACGTTATAAATTGTAATATCAACTTTATTGAGTTCCCAATAAGGTCAAAATTTTAAAACTAGTTCGAAAGAGCGGCCCGTTGACACCTCGCGGCTCCAAACGCCGTTCAGCCATTTGTGGCTTGGATTATTTTCGATACATGAATATGCGGTGTTCGTATTAAGAAATATATAATTGTATTATGGTCTTTACATATGCATGGTTATTTTTTTAGTGCCTATCTGTAATTACTTTATTAAAGACAAAGATAATAAAATATAATGTAAATTTCTTGGCGTTTGATTTTGTCACATTTTCCTTTTGCCATAAAGCTATCATTTTAAACTGAAGTATACTCTAGAGGGTTATCTAGGGGTCTCGTTTTGACTAAGGAGGTAATGGCGTCATCAGAACGACTGATTTTCTCGGTAATAACTGTAATAAGGTTCAACTGTGGTTAGGGAAAGCGAGTAATGTCCGGTTTCTCTCTTGGTCCGTGCCTTTTGCCGCCACGTCAATACCTGTCCGTTCAAAAACTATGAAATATCACTCCTATAACCATAGAGTTATACATGTAGTAAAAGTACAGTCTCAAACAAAATTTACCAAACATGGCTGTTTTGAAAATCTGTAATCGGCCAGTGTTATACCATAATAAGACTCGGAGAAACTGCTGTACGAATAGTTCTTGCAGCACTAATGTGGGGACATTTTTTTTTGGGCTGATAGTGTATCCGTTTCTTCATTAGATATCGGTGCCTATAACAGAACCCTTTATGATTTTTGGCATTATTACTTAACTTAGTATCTAATACGTAGTATATATTATATCTTCTAAGTAGTCTGTTCTGTGGGTATCAATTTTTTTGCTTTGAGAAGAATAAGTAAGAGTATTTTGACAATATTTGTGGCTGATCTTAGAGATTTCAGAACTTGCTATGCGCATGGAATACGGTACACGGTCCTACCCGGTGATCACAAAATTCAATTCTATTTTCCATTAATTACCCGACTGCCGAAAGAAAGGAGCGTTATGTTTTTCGAGAGTTAATATGTGCATGTATGTCCATTTCTTTGGCACAGCCTACAGCGCTTGACGGATTTCAATGTATTCGCTATGTGCGAAGTGCATGGTGTAGCCCACCCAATAAAGGAAAACTAAGAGGAAATAATTCGTGTATAGCCAAATTTTGGTGTAGTTGTAGGCAAAGGTATCTTACACAACATACTAAAAGTACCGGTGGATGGGGGTGCCGCTAGCGGAAAGGGGGGGTTGTAAAGGTCCCTAATTTTGGTTTTTCGTAAATAACTCGGTAACGGTAGCTCATACGAAAAAATGTTATATTGCTCAATTCATCCACATCTAATTTTCTATAAAAAAGATTCTCTGCAATTTTTTGCTAGGATCAATGTTTAATGAGATATCGAGGAAATACGATAAACACTTTTTTAAACTTTCGGAGCTAATATTTACGAAAGTATTAGTTTTATCCAAAAGTGGTTTCAGAATACCCTTATTTTTTTAAAAAGACCTATCTAATGATACCCCACACATTAGGGTTGGAGTAAAAAAAATATTTACCCCCCACTTCATGTGTACGTGAGGTACCCGAAAGAATAATATTTTTTCACATTTTGTTTTAAAACTTTGTCTGCGTAATTAAAACACATACTTATACGAAATTTAATTTCTCTAGTACTAGCCATCACTGAGCAGGGTGAGGAGGGGTCCTACCCTTGGAGTTTCGGCATGTCCGTCTGTCCCCGTCTGTCCGTCCACGGCTTTGCTCAGTGATGTTTAGTACTAGACGTCTAGACGGACAGATGGGGTCAGACGGACTTGGCGAAACTATAAGGGTAGGAAGTGAGGTAGCAGGGTGAGCAGCCTGCTCAGTGATGGTTAGTACTAGAAAATAAAAAAATCGTGTGAGTATGTACTTTATTCACGCCGGCAAAGTTTTAAAACAAAATGTGAAAAAATATTATTTTTTCGGGTACCTCCCGTACACATGGAGTGGGGGGGTAAATATTATTTTTACTCCAACCCTAATGTGTGGGGTATCGTTAGATAGGTCTTTTTAAAACAATAAGGGTATTCTGAAACAATTTTTGGATAAAACTAATACTTTCGTAAATATTAGCTCCGAAAGTTTAAAAAAGTGTTTATCGTATTTCCTCGATATCTCATTAAACATTGATCCTAGCAAAAAATTGTAAAGAATCTTTTTTATAGAAAATTAGATGTGGATGAATTAAGCACTAGAACATTTTTTCGTATGAGCTACCGTTACCGAGTTATTTACGAAAAACCAAAATAAGGGACCTTTACACCCCCCTCTCCCCGCTAGCGGCGCCCCCATCCACCGGTACTTTTAGTATGTTGTGTAAGATACCTTTGCCTACAACTACACCAAAATTCAGCTATACACGAATTACTTCCCCTATCAGGCAGTTAAGCGTCTTCGTTTGGTGAGCTAGTGGGGGTAACGTGAACGATCGTAGTGCACATGTGACAAGAAATTAAACTGCAGTCAATATCAAATTTCAAAATATTTGACATCACCTATGTCACCTCAACTCGCTCAACTGTCAAAATAGTGAATCAGCTAGAGACATTTCATTTACGCAAGGAGTACAAGCCACTCAAAAAAAAAATTAAACCCCTGCCCAAGAGATGGCGCCACAATCATGCACACAGCGAATAGGTACGATGTCGAGATTGGTCTGAGTCGTGGGAGTGACATAGGGTACCTACAGTGTTTTCAGGAATTCCCACGGAAACGGGAATTATAGAGGAAATACTGATATAGAATAGTACTAAACTTCGTAACTCGTAAGAATCGTCAAGGCAGTTGATTTGGTGCAGATGTAGATTAGGTCTTATCACAGAGAACCTCCTATCTATTTGGTATGGGTACCATTATTATGCACAATAGGTAGAAACCTATGCCAGAATCCTATGTCCTATTTGCTATGCACGCGTGGTATATAGTGTTACTTCAGGCTTCTATCCAGATAAAATTTAACTAGATCCACTATTAAAAAACAAAGGCCGAAAACCTTTTCAGAGCTGGGAACCCGTTGCACGGTTACAATAGGTCGTCATGGTCCTTGGGCCGCCATCCTTGGCTGTCGGCTGACAAATGAGAACCTGAAGACATTGGCTGACGGAAGGTCAACGTCTTGGTAAAGGATCGTGATAATTACGATTCTCATCATGGTTTTTAGGGTTCCGTAGCCAAAATAGCAAAAACGGAACTCTTAATAGTTTCGTCATGTCCGTCCGTCCGTCCGTCCGTATGTCACAGCCATTTTACGGAAACGGAAACTATAAGACGTATCTTGATTAAATTTAGACATAAGGTGTGTTTTGTATGCCGGTATTTAGTTATGTAGTTCAATTGGAAAAAATAGGCGGGGGGGCTCCATACATGTAACTAAATTGAATAAATACCTAGTTACATTTTATGATTGAATGACTAATGATTAAACTATTTTTTAGGGTTCCGTAGCCAAATGGCAAAAAACGGAACCCTTATAGATTCGTCATGTCTGTCTGTCTGTCTGTCCGTCCGTATGTCACAGGCATTTTACTCGGAAACTATACGACGTATCTGAATAAAATTGACACATAAGGTGTATTTTGTATGCAGCTACTTAGTTATGTAGTTAAATTCGAAAAAAAAACATTTTAGGGGGCTCTCCATACAGGTAACTAATTTAAAAAAAAAAAAATTACCAAATATCAACCCTCCTATGCGTGGTCCGACACGCACTTGGCCGGTTTTTTGTCTAAACATACATTTCTTAATCAAGTACTTAGTGCTAATATTTGTGGATCGAATAATTGAATTATTTTTCATATTATTACTTAATTTAATTAGGCAGACCAAAAAAGAGTTGGAAACATCAGCCCAAAGGTCTAGCAGAGAAAACGAGGGGAGATTCAATCATTCGATCTAAAAATATTGGCACTACCTACTTGAATAAGAAACGTACGTATGTTTTAGACAAAAAAATAATTTTATCATTAGTCATTCAATCATAAAATGTAACCTAGGCAACTCCATTGCCCTCTCTGCTCAATAATGCCGCCACCACCTGTTACGTTAATTATTATGCTAAATTTATACCGATTGAACATTTTTTACTTAGCTAAAACACAAAAAGGTTGCATTTTATTTGTAAGTAGTTAAACTGTTGTATTTAGTATTGATTATGTTAAATAAATCTCATTTTTACATTCTTGTTTTTTTGTTTATCCTAGTATCCTAAAATCTGTAATTATCTAACGAGGAGTGTGTGCAAGGAGTAAATTTACAAGTAATATTGGGAAATTTACCCGTAAAAATGGGAAATTTCGCAGTAATTTTGGAAAACTTTTAAATGAAAAAACCCACATTAATTTATTTAATTTCATGTTTATATTATACACGGTGAATCTGAGTAACCCGACAGATTTTAACCATAAATTCCTGATCATAATTGGAGACTACAATGTATAAACTTTTCTGGAATTGGCCTAGTTTTAGAGTTACTACCAATTAAATAAAAAAAACATTTTTTATTGTGACTCAGTGCAAAACGCTTATTTGAAGGCGATTTCACCCTTTGTGGGGTCTAGTCAGGGCCGGATTAAGGGTAGAGCGAGTGGAGCGGCCGCTCTAGGCGCCGGATGGCAAGGGGGGCGCCAAAATGGCAAATGAAGAAAAAAAAGTTTTTCACTTCTCTTATTCAAAACAATGTCTTTTCTACCTCGTTTAGAGGGAGCAAAAACGACTTTTGCTCCCTCTACATTTTTTTTTAAACTTTTATTTCTGCCCTGACAACAGGGAGCAAAATTCAATTTTGCTCCCTGCTGTTAAGTTCCTTACTTGACAAAACCGCATAAACAAGAAACTTTAAAAGACGTCACAATCAATTCATCAGCCAGCCAGAGACACCATAGAAAAGAAAATTATACAATTTTTAGTAGCGTGTTTAAGGAGACAGTTTCAGTAAGCGTTCAAAAACCATCCATTATTTCTGCATAAAACGTTTATGGTTTCATTAGTCGTCTCCTTCAACGCGCTACTGAATAACATATGATATACTTATTACATCAAACTGAAGTTTAAAACGTGATTTTAATAATACACCTATATTAATGAGTGTGAATAGGTCAACCTTTTTCATTAATTAGTATTTATGATTATATTTTAAATAATAGTTGCACTCATAAAATGTATTAAAAAAAAACACCATACATTATGAAGCGCGCGAACACGCGTACTTTTTTAAATTAAAAAAATACGTTCTGGAGAAAGAAAATATTGATATTGAATCTGTATTTTCGAGATATTTTCCTTGACTAATAATAACCGAATTATTCACAATGAATTCAACGAGTTCTTCCAGCGAAAACGAAATCTTAACACCTGAATCTGTGAAAATAGAAGCGAACAACGTAATTAACAATTTACTACCTACGAAGTCCAGAGGAAAATATATAAAAGCTTACGAACATTTTGCTATTTGGAAAAATGGTAAAGGTGCGAAATCTTTCTCTGAGACAGTGTTTTTAGCATACTTTCAAGAATTGGCTAAAACTAGGCAGCCTTCTACTCTTTGGAGTATTTACTCCATGTTAAAAGCGACCGTAAGTAACAACAATGACGTACAGATTAATACATATGCAAGATTAATGGCATTCCTGAAGAGGCAGTCTGAAGGTCATAAAGCGAAAAAATCAAAAGTATTGTCTGCCGAAAATATTAATACTTTTTTGAATGAGGCACCTGACTACAACTTTCTCGCCGTAAAAGTAAGAAAATATATAAATTAATAAACACTTTAAATTGATTGTTTTTCTGTCTACTAGCTATGAAAAGAAAACATGCTTTTATTTATATGGACATTGTTTTTTTTTTCAGGTGGCGTTAATTTTCTGGGTCACTGGCGCTTGTCGCGGACAGGAGTTATTAAATATCACAATAGACGACGTACAAAAACACTCCGAATCATTAATACTAGTTAATTTAACAGATACGAAAACCAAAATAGACAGATCTTTTGTGGTTCGAGATGATCACGTGAAAGTAGTAGAAAAATATCAGTCTTCACGGCCTTCTGGTATGAGTAATAAAAGATTTTTCGTTGCCTACCACAACGGTAAATGCACCAAGCAGGTTATTGGGAAAAATAAGATAAGTCAGATGCCAAAAGAAATCGCACGTTACTTAAACCTCTCAAGTCCGGAGCAATATACAGGACATTGCTTCAGAAGAACCTCTGCGACTATTTTGGCTGATTCTGGAGCCAATTTAACTAGTATTAAACGCCTAGGGGGCTGGAAATCGTCGACAGTGGCAGAAGGCTATATTGACGAGTCTGTAGAAAATAAAGCCGCATTGAGCCGACGCATAGCACAAACCATCCGCCGCCACCGTCCACTGTCACCGCAGCCCGGAACGTCTGCTCAGGCACGTACTGAACAGATAACCCAAAGGATGATGACTGATCAAGATACTGCTGTGGAGCCGAGCCCGACTTTTACAACACAAGATAATCAAACACATAATGAACCTGTTAATCCTGAAAACATTCATACTATCAGCCAAACTTTTACAGAATCCTCGGTGCAAAATACTCAAATAAATAGAACGAATGTCTCAGTGCCAAACAAACACGTAACATTAACATTTGAAAATTGTACAAATTTTACTATTAATTTTTAATTATATTTCTTTATTGTATGTGTATTTTAGTTAGGCTTCATAAAAGTATGATTGGTGAAGTGCTGAAGTTTTATTTACTTACAAGACGATTATTTTTTCTCATAAGAGAAGTGAAAAGCAGAGTGTATGTAATGTAGCAAAATTATTTCTATCTCGGGCTTGGCTTGGCTCACTACGCTCAGGATTCCACGTTAGAATCCCTCACTACGTTCGGGATTCTATTCTGGAATCCTTCGCTTCGTTCGGGATTCAAAGCGCTAACCCTCATTGAAATATAGCATTTTGCTCCCTTGTAATACAATCTACTATTAAAAGACGTGAGTGTGGCGCGGGCGCAAAATTATATACGCTTGGAGTTGCGCGTTCGTTCCGTTCACAGGTTTCGGTAAAACGACTTAAAAATGGTGTAATTAACCTTTTCAACCGACTTCAAGATTTCGAAGGAGGAGGTTATCAATTCGTCGGGATCTTTGTTTTTTCTATTTTTTATTTATTTTTTATTTATGTATGTTCACCGATTATTAGAAGACGGCTGGACCGATTTGGAAAATTCTTTTTTGTTTGAAAGCGTATACTTCACAGTTGGTCCCATTGTAACCATGTCAGGATCTGATGATGGGATCCTGGAGAAATCGAGGGAACTCTTCAACTATTATAGGCACCTATGGTGATTTGAGTATTTTTTACAGCAGATCGAGCATTTGGTGATGGAAAGGTGGATGCTTAGTGAAGTCGGTTCTTTTTTCTTTAAAATGATTGTATAATTTTTTTTGGTATTTTTGTTATTTCAACTATTTTTTTAGGCGTGACTAGCTGCTTTTAATCTGGAAAGATGCGAAATAAAGGCGCCGAAAAAGTTACGTTCTTTGTAATTTTCTAAGGGATTTGGTTTATCGGGATTACATTTTATAATATTTTTTTTAAATAGCTGCTTATGATTTTAAAAAAGGCACGAAAAATAGACTGAAGGCGCCGAAAACGTAACGTTCTTTATTATTTTCTAAGCTATTGGGTATATAATGATTAAAATTATTTATTGTTTTTTAAATCGCTGCTTTCAGTTTGGAAAGCGCGAAAAAAAGCCTGATAAAGGCGCCGAAAAAGCTACGTACTTTATAATTTTCTAAGCGATTGGGTAACCCAATTTGGGTATATCAGGATTACTTTTTATCATCTACTAGCTTTTGCCATGACTTCATCTGTGTGGGATTCACATTCGGCATAAGGAATGAATAAATCGCCGAATAATTTAGCGCATATGCTATTTGAAATCAACAGTGAGCAACAATTTCATATAAACTTCCACGCCTTTAAGCGATGATTTCTGGGATAAAAACTATCCTATGTCCTTCCCTGGGACTCAAAATATTTTCATACCAAATTTCATCTAAATAAATCGGTTCAGCGGTTTAAGCGTGAAGAGGTAACAGACAGACAGACACACTTTTGCATTTATAATGGATTTTTTAATCGCCGCCGCTTTTGATCCTGAAAGGCGCGAAATAAAGCCTTAATAAATCCTCGCTCACATCTGGTGGAAACGCAGCCTTCGCTTAGATAAGACAGACTCTAATGCGCTTCAACAAAGTTTGTTCCTATTGTTGAGTACCTATTAAAGTCAGCTAGAGTCAACTATGACTTTGCTTCAGAGAAAGTCTTACTGGAGCCGTCTAATATGGGTGACGAATACGATTGGAATTTTGGGAAGGGGGATTACTTGACGCTGTACAATGAAATTAGAGACACGGACTGGGAGCAGTTATATCAAATTCGTCATTCAGATGACGCTGTTCAATACTTTAATAATGCCTTGTACGAGTATAGTGTTTTTAATAATTGTTTTTCAAAGAAAAAGCGAGCTCAAGTGAATAGTCGTGGTTATCCAATATTTTACACCAAAGAAATAATTCGTGACATACGTTTTAAATCGTACCTCCATCGCATGTGGAAGCAATCTGGGGACCAATCAGTGTATGAGCGCTTTAGTCTTCTCCGTTCCAAAATGAAGGCAGATATAAGTGATGCATACAAAAACTATATGAGGCATATTTCTGAAACGCTATCACACAAGCCAGCTAAGTTTTGGTCCCATGTCAATTCGCTTCGCTGTAAGGGGGGCGTAGAGCCAAAAGTAACACACAGGGATGTGGACTCTGGCGCTGCTGCTGCCGCTGCGTTTGCGGATCACTTCAGCTCTGTCTTTTTACCGGATGAGCCAGCACTTGACCGACAGACGGCCAGCGCAAGTCTTCCAGCCGACGCTAGGCATGTGGACATTAAACATTTCACTTCGGAAGACATAAGGAAGGCGGTTAAGAAATTAAACCCCTGCGCGGCACGTGGTCCTGACTCGATACCGGCGTTCGTAATTAAGGCCTGCATTGATGACTTAATCAATCCGCTTAAGTTCATTTTTAACCTACTTTTGGATACCGGAATATACCCAGTTATCTGGAAAAGGTCGAGCGTAACACCTATTCCTAAAGCAGGGTCCAAAGTGAAGGTTGAAAACTACCGTCCAGTTGCCATATTATGCGTTTTGGCCAAAGTATTTGAGTCGACAATGCATAGTAGGCTGCTACCTCAGTGTCAAGCGCACATCGCCAGCGTTCAACATGCATTTTTACCCAAGAGGTCTGTGGCAACTAACCTGCTCACGCTAACCCAGATCCTGTCACGTGAGCTAGACAGGAAGGTTCAGGTTGATGTCATCTACCTGGACTTCCAAAAAGTCTTCGACCGCGTTGACAATGATGTCCTTCTTTTAAAGCTAGGAGCAATGGGATTTACTCCCAGGCTTTTAAGGTTATTGGCGAGCTATCTCTTTGGTCGGTCGCAATACGTGAAGCATGGCCCTTACATATCTGAAAGTTATCACACGCGTTCTGGTATTAGCCAAGGGTCCAATTTAGGGCCATTGCTTTTTGTGCTCCTTATAAATGACCTTTCCCTTGAAGTACATCATTCCACACTACTGCTGTTCGCCGATGATGTAAAACTGATCAAAACAGTTCACGGCCACAGGGATTGCTTGGAATTACAAATGGACATAGATGCGGTGTACCGCTGGAGCCTCCATAACAAGCTCTATTTCAATTCCAGCAAGTGCGAGATGATGAGTTTCACGCGGTCCCACGGCCCTCACGTGCATCATACAGTATCGGCGACGTCGCTATGACACGGTCTGAACGAGTCCGAGATCTAGGTGTACTTTTTGACCCTGCTATCACGTTTCGCGATCATATTCTGGCAGCGACTGATGTGGCATACAAAAGACATTTGTTCTGGGAAATACTAAATCTATGAGCATACAAGCCACTCGCGTATTGTATGCGGCACTCGTCCGGAGTTTGTTGGAATCGAGTTCGTTGGTCTGGAGTCCGTATGAGAAAAAATATATTCTTATGCTGGAGCAAGTCCAGAAACAGTTTTTGAGAACATTATACAAGCGAATTTACTTATATTATCCGTTCCTGTATCCCACCTTATTCTTACAAGGTCAATTAGGGTACGATTCCTTGCAATTCCGCAGGTCCCTTTCCTTGGCCAAATTCACATTAGGCATTATCAGAAATAAAATTGATTGCATAACCCTGATGGAGACTTGTGTACGTCTGTTTGTACCTAATCAGTACACTCGTGCGAGGCGACACCCGCTGCTGGCGGAGTTCGCATTAGTCCCGTGACTAAACTTTAAGTTGTTCGAGGAGATCACATTTAATCCTACACTATTTTGTCCTTGGGATCTGGTAAATCAACATTTATTGAAAAGATGTATTAAGTTTTTCCCAAAAAATACATTGTGCTTTCTTTAAAAAAAATTTTGAAAATTTTAATGTTTATTTACCACAAACATTAAATCCTACACTAGAGATTTTTAATCCATGGGACTACCTGAATATTTAAAACAGTATTTGAAATATTCACCACCTGTCAAGTTGAGAATACATTTGAAATAATAAAAATGTTTAAAAAAAACAATAATTATCAAACACTAATTATACAATTGGTGATTTTTCACTATATTGTCGAGACAATTATTACGCTTCCTTTAAAAAAAATTTTACAGCGGTGACTGTATTATTACTATTTCTGAAATTATTTTAAATGATTTTCGAACACGCGCATTAATTCTACACTCATGATTTTGATGCTCCTTTTAGCTTTAATAATATGTTACATAATATCAAAATTTCACCAGTAGATACAGTGAGCATTTTCAGGAATTGTAAAATTAGTAATCAAAAAATAAACATAATTGGAGCGGGGCGCGGGACAGAAACTACAACACATAAAACGTGCGGCGGCCGATACGATTAGTGCACCTAAGGTCATTGACCGTGTAGGTATCTAAGAAGTGCAGAAGCGCATAGCGTATGGTGCGTAGTTGCTTACTTAGGAGTAATAATCAGGGTGGAATAAATTATGGGCTCATTTTATTTATTAGTATTACACTATTTTTTAAATCACACGGATAAAATATAATTCTTAATATTATTTTAATTTATATTTATATAAATGCCTATGTCTTGACTTACTACAGTCATTTTACGGGCGGCTAGTATGGGGAATTGGAAATAATTAATAATGGCTAATATTTCTAGTGTAACGGATATATCATGATACAAGTATTATTTACGCAATGAAATCCTACAAAATATCGTTATTCGCTAAGCGCCACAAATATGTACACACTTATTACAAGCGTTTTTCTTGTAGGATTTTAATGAATATATCGTTTCTAAGTCATTTAAAATGTGTAAGAACAAACTACCAATGATTACTATTTGTTTCTACCGAATTAGGATATAGATCGCCCGTGCCGTACATTTTGTTATTAAGTGGTTTTACATGGACACGGTTTCTTGTTTTTCGCTTTAAACAGAAAGAAGACTTAAATATCGTAATATTTACAAATAAAAATAATTTATATTATTGTAAATAAAAATATACAATATTTTTATATATTTTTTTTTACCTATTTAACTACTTCCGGGTGAAAAGTTGGTAGGATTTTTGCTTATATTATCTATAAATATTCCATAAGAATGAATAATAAAAAAATCAGGCTATTATAAATTAATGTTTGACGCAACCGTATCTTTCCTGTACTAACTGACTGACTGAATGATCCACGCAGAGCCGAAACTACTGAAGCTGGAAAGTTGAAATTTGCAGATAAGGTTACATTTTTAATTTGTACAAGTAATATCATTTTGAAAAATTCAAGCCCTAAGGGGGTAAAAACGGGGTTAAGCATTTGTACGGTTAGAATTTAAAATTTTAAGTTTGAAACTTGAATTTCCGTACGTTTGTTGCTAATTAAAAAAAAAATAAAAGTCATTTCAGCGTTCTCTGGTATATGTATAACCTCTAACGGGATTAAAAAGGGGTTGAAAATTTTTAACGAAATATTAACTAAACATTGTGACAGACTTGAAAGTTCATTTGTAGGCTACTCAGCTCCAACCAAAAAAATAATTTCAGCGTTTTTCAAAACTCCACCCCAAAGGAGTTGAAACGGGGTTGAAAATTTGGATTGTAGCCAGGCCGAAACTACTGAAGCTAGAAAGTTATAATTTTCATTTATAATGTATACAAGTAATACGAAACAAATTTGAAAATTTGAATCCCTAAGGGAGTAAAAACGAAGAGTTAAAAATTTGTATGGGTAGGAACTAAAATTTTAGGTTCGAAGCATGCACCTTCGTACATTTAATACATTAAAAATAATGAAAGTAATTTGAGCGTTTTTTTTTCATTTAACCCCGCAAACGCGGTTAAATAGGGGTTGAAAGTTGATAGAGAGAGGTAGAATTTAAAATTTTAAGTTAGAATCTTAAAACTTCGTACGTTTGCTGATCATTAAAAAATAATAAAAAATAATTTAGCAGTTTTTTAAGTTCAAAAGAGGTTAAATGGGGTTTAAAAGAGGTTGAACCCCATTGAAGTTGAAAGTTTGTATAGAGATTACAAGTTTTGAAAGACATACTTGAAACTTCGTTTGTAGGCTACTCTTTATAATCTGTACAAGTAATATGACGCGATTTTGAAAAATTCAACTCTTAAAGGGGTAAAAAGAGGGTTTAAAATTTGTATCGGTAGAATATTTTTTTTTAATTAGAGATTTAAAACTTCGTACGTTTGCTAATTATTATAAAAAATAAAAATATTCTAACGACTTTTAAAATTGTACCCCTAATGGAGTTAAAAAGGGGTGGAAGCTTTCAATCGCATTGATGTTGAAAGTTTATATAGAGATAACAAGTTTTGAAAGACAGACCTGAAAGTTCGTTTGTAAGCTACTCACTTAAAACCAAAAAAGTCATTTAAGCGTTTTTAAAAATACCATTCGAGTTTAAACGGGGTTGAAAAGTTTGCATTAGGTTAAGTTAGGTAAGAGGCTAGAACAACGGAAGCTAGGAAGTTGTAATTTGCAGAGCGGGTTACATTTATAATATGTACAAGTAATAAGAAGCGCGTTGAAAACTTGTTTGTGTGGTGTTTATAATTTTAAGTTCGAGATTGCGTAAGTTTACTGCTAATTTAAAATAATAAAAGTGATTTTAGAGTTTATTTTAATTCAACTCCTAACTGGGTTAAAAAGGGGTTGCAAGTATGTATAGATATTTTGTGAAAGACTTAAAACGAAGTTTGTGGACTTAAAAGAAAAAAAAACTTTTAAGGGTATTTTTTTTAAGAACTAGCCATATTGTACGAGGTGATTTGGTACACTAAACCACTTTTACTATTGGGTCAACTCCGAAATCTAATTTTTTTTTGGCTTTTTCATACATTTTGGCTGATCCGACGTTGACATTTTCTATGGGGACGCCAAATTTTTTTTTTGGATTTCAGGGTCTATCCTATAGCAAAAGTTGTTTAGTAAGACTTACTTAATCACCTCTCACAATATGGCTAGTTATTAAAAACATCCTTTAAAGTTTTTATTTTCTTTTAAGTGGATAGTACTACAAACTTTTCAACCCTAGAGGAGTTGAAACGGCGTTGAGTACTTTTTATTAAAGCGAGGCCGAAACTACTGAAGCTAGAAAGTAGTAATTTGCAGATTGGACACTTCGTAGTTTGTCTGCTTATTTAATGCAGCAAAAGCTGCTTATTTAAAGCATGCATTAAAGGGTCTCTTGGATTCTCAGAAATCGATTTTCGACATGATCGGATTAAATTGTACAACATTTAAAATGGTCGCCGTTTTACAATTTTGATGTTAGATTCGTATTAGCCGTGCGGATCCTCAGATATCGATTTCAAAGTGATCAAAAATAAACAGAACAAAATAACATTACGGCCTTTTGTATGGATGATAATCACATAATGTCAGGATGGCGCTACTTTTTCGAATTCAAACCCTGGACAAAATTATTCTATTAATTGTATGTCAATTTCAAAACCAAATAAAAATAAGAATAAATAAAACTTGTCAAATTTTTTTACTACCCTGAACCTTCGGCAAAGACGAGAAACAAATAGGTTCTATGAAGTTAGATAACTGTATAGATTATATAATTGATACGTATACTATTCACAACCATTTTTATTAAGTGATAGCTGTGATATTATACAGTCGACTACAAAGACATATCTTTGCATGCTTTGCATCCACTTTTGAACCTTATTACAACGGATTAAGGTGAAAAAGTAGATACAGCTTAGTTCTTTTTAGTCGACTGTACAATCCATTTTTAGGGTTCCGTAGCCAAAATGGCAAAAACGGAACCCTTATAGTTTCGTCATGTCCGTCTGTCCATCCGTCCGTATGTCACAGCCGTTTTACTCGGAAACTATAAGACGTATCTTAATAAAATCCAAACATAAGGTGTATTTTGTATGCCGCTATATAGTTGTGTAGTTAAATTGCAGAAAAAAAATTTTTTAGGGGGGGCGCTCCATACATGTAACAAAAAAAAATACAAATATCAACATGTTGCACATCAATCGATAGGTCTTTAAAAATAACATTGAGGTTTCTTTGAACTTTTATTATTATTATTATTTATTATTATTCAAAACAGTTACACAGCATTACAGTAAAAACCAAGGCACTGCGAACCACAAAATAAACATATAAAAACATATAAAATGATTTAATACTAGGTTGATTTAGGCAACGTAACTGCGTGGCTCCGTTGCGTCGTCTGATCGGGCGTAGGATTCGGCAGATTGCCCCGGAATCGCCGAAACACGACACCCTTCGGCCAGAAATCTGCACTCGCGATGGTGTCCTGCAGCGGCCGCGGTACGCGCACCACAAACGAGCTGAAGTGCACGTAGTGCCGGGACTGTAGCTGGAGCACCCTCAACGTTAAGCCAGTCTTCCGGTGAACGTACTCCACCACATCGTCGACCACGGTGGAGTGATGAAAGCGCCACACGTAGAGCGCCCTATTCGGTATTGCAATCCGAATACCAGAATTACCCGGTTCCGCAGTGCCATACAGAGTCTTGCGGGGCGCCCTTCGCTTCTTGCTCTTCCTTTCCACCAGTGTGAATCCCTCCTTATCCACATTGGTGCGGGAGGACTTTCCCGTTTCGGGACCCCGAATTGAATTATTTTATGATTAAGTGAAAAGTTTCAGAAATAATCGCTTCGAAACTCGAAAAAATAGCGTCCCCCCCTGTAACTTTTGAACCGTAAGTTCAAAAATATGAAAATAATTAAGAAGATGCGCGTTAGCACATACTTTCTAAGAAATTGTTTTGAACATTATCGGTTTAGCCATTTTTGAGTTATTTCCAAAAAAAATTCTTCCATAGGCATCAGATACGACTTTTTGACATTAGTCTGGTTCTTATTCCATTAAAGCTACGGAACCCTCCATTATGCGTGGTCCGACACGCACTTGGCCGGTTTTATTATTAGTCTTTCAGCGCCGTAACCACCAAAAAAAACTAACGCAATAAACCGAAAACATCAAAACAAACGGTATTATCCGATGGGTATCCTAGCAAAGAAGCTATAAATAGCAGGTATAGCTCTCCTATTCATTCATAGCTTACAAGCTAGTCACATGAAGTCTGCGAACAGATTACTGGTCACAAGACTACGCATTATGAAGCCTAAATCGACCTAGCATTAAGTTATTTTATATGTTTAATTTGAAGTTCGCAGTGCCTCGGATTTACTGTAATGCTGTGTAACTGTAAATGATAAATAAATAAATAAGTGTGTTTAATACGCATTATGAAGTTTCTCATGACGTGACCACTAAATTCAGAGCTGAGAATGGCGTCACTCGCTTCTATCCTATACAAAATTTACAACAATGAATGATTTAACTCATAAACTCGATTTTTGTTGATATTTTAATTATTTGAGTATAGCAAATAAATTCTCTTGGTGTATCGTCCTTTATATTGACCAACGTTTGTCCAATGCAAGGAGTGTGCTTCCCAGGGACGAAAATAACAGTTCGATTGCATCTAATCATCGAACCTAAAACCACAATATGCTCTGTTCTGAAATGACTGATTGGGGCAAACATAATGACATTTCAATATCGGAAATCAGAAATATAGAAAAAAACTTAAATAAAATATCTCTTTACCAACCCGTAGTACTTGCGAGCTGATTTGCTCTATCTAATACAAGTAGGTAAGTAGCACAGATGTGCTACGTAGTAACCTTGCCGCGGAGGCGGGAGTTTTAAAATATGAACCTTAAATTATAAGTTGTTTATTTCGATGGCTCGTAAAGCACTTAGTATATTTACGATATTTTTTTGATTATGTATGTTAAATAAACAGACAATTTAAGGAAAAAATATTCACAAGTGTAGGTTCGTATAAAGTGATCATATTCGCCAAAAAAACTAAAAAAATGTCATAATAAATAGATGTAAACATGTCACCGTGGTGAAAAATTACTGTAACACTTAGATCTGTATTAGTACCATACTACCAAATTTTCGAATTGTGTTCGAATTTCTAAGTCACTTTTTTATAAATATAAAGAAAAAAATTCACTTAATGAAGCTTATAGACGAAAGCTCAGAGAAACAATTCGGGAAATCTTTAAGTTAGTCATCACTTATTTAAACAAATACAATAGTGCTAGATCTCCAGTGTAGGATTTAGTCAATGTAGTGTTCCAGACGTTGTCTAGAATGTTTTCGATTTCCTAAAATGCACAATCAGGTCACTGGGGAAAAATGTGTAGTGGGAATCTGACTACCCTACTTAATAACTAGAAAAAGCTTCCAAAAGTGTAGGATTTAATGCAAGGTAAAAATTTTTGGCCCCCGTCTAAAAAAGCAAGGCTTCTACTGAACAACATTTCCTATAATTTATTTGACAAAATAAAATATCGATAGAAGACATTCTACCCAAAGATAGATTGACTTACAAGAGTTATCTACAAGCGACCAATTTCCCGCCATTTAACACTTGACATTGGTTACAGGCAATACCGCCTAAATTCCATTAGAAAAAAAAAATATCCAGGTGGTCAGCGGTTCTCAAACCATTGTAACTTGCAGAACAAACTTTTATTTATTAAAGAATACAATGGCGTGATTTCCGATTTGATGAGGCTAATCTCTATAACAAGTTGGTTAACATTTCTTTCATAACCAAGGGTTATGAAAGAAATTCTTCATACACAAGGGTAACATATTCTTTCATACATAACTTAACATAACGCAGAATCTTAAATAAAACTCTTACTTATTTATACAGATGCTGCCGCGTTGTTTTTGAAAGGGTACGATTTGTCTGTTTATGTAGAGTTTGTTCGGACAGAGAATTTAGTGTCTTGGTTTATTAGGTACAGTTCTCTTTATGTATTCTGCTGAAAAAAACTTTGAAAAGAATAGTTAAGTACCTACCTAATTAAGTAATATATCTACCTTAAATTATTATTTTATCGCCGAGACATCACTGATAGTAGTTACTAATCATGTGTGCCGGTTACTTGGGTAGTATCTACGACCTACGTATCTAC